>JADANM010006310.1:2433885-2477583 GCA_026213755.1 Eurema hecabe | reverse complement strand
ATTAGCTATGCAAACACCTGACTTATTTGTTTTGCTAAGTTGCCACTGCGTTTTGAAATTTTCATCAATGATTTCTAACAAGTTATACCTTTCGAAATAATAATTTGTTGAAAAAATAGCCCGGATAAAATATTCCATTTCATATTTAAAAGTAAGATAAAACTTAGTATAAACAACTTTTAATATTCAGCAGTATAGTTTCATTTATAAACATTGAAAATGTATAGCTGTTATCTATTTGAAAATAGCTTAATATAAAGAATTTGAAACATGATATTTTCCTTTACAACATTATGAGGTAACAACAACATTCTTTTATTTCTGAAACATTAAACTTTACATACACACATATCAGAACTGTATCTATAGTCTATACATATAGAATAGACAACTTTAGAATGTTATCTTCGTTAATTATTAATATTCTTCTTAGTTATGTAATTAAAAATGCATTTAAATAATTGTCAAGGACCCTGTTGCTGTTAATAATAAATCGAGCTATTTGATACTACTTAGTTATTAACTGATTTAAAATTAAATTTGCTCAGTGTGCAGTTAGATCCGACTTAAAAGTAAGGATAGCTATAATATGCAAGTTAAAGTATAACTATGGGAGTGAAGCCAGGGCGGGTCGCCAGTATTCTTACACAGCTAAGACTTCTGTAAAATTATAAATTATGTCAATGCCAGTTACAAAAAAAACTTACCATCTGTTGATATACCCGAGTCAGAATCATGTGGTCCCTGTCCAGTCTTCAGATTAAAACTGCAAAGTATTTAAATAGTCTCTATATACTAGTATTAAATACAGTTATTAAATAATGTATGTATGTACTCTTTTAGGAAATACGTTGAATTGATTTAGCTAAATATAGGCATGCAGGTAGATTACTTAATTATTACTTAATCCAGAACCTTCCAGAATATACCTTTGGATATAATTTCTGGTATTGCCATAGAAATTACACAAGTAAAATATTGAGTGCAGCTACAGATTCATAAAAAATGTCATGAACATATTATAAATTCTATGTCCAGTATTAAATATTACCTCTCTTCGAGATCCACTTTGACTTTTTGGTTTTCACTGTATTTATTTAATGTTTCTGCTAATTTAGATACTGTTATTTCAGGATTGCTCTGATCCGGGTCCAATAGAGACTTAAGAAATGTGTATTCGCTTCTAAAAATATATTTCAATATGAATATTAAATAGAGGATTATTGGTTACCAATAACAATAACAGGAAGTATACAAAACTATTGAATATAAATAAACACCATTAACTTATTTTAAGCAATTTTATTACTTTTAACTTAGCACATGTTTAATTTTAGTCTTAGAAAAGTTTATTTCTAAAGTTCTGACCTAAAAATATCAACTACTTTTAATAAGCTTCAACATTATACTTTTGTTTTAATCTTTCAACAAGTATACCATAACAATCCATAGTCGTTATGCTTCAATGGATATTTCAATACATATAGCATTTCATTTATAAATACATACCTGTTAGTTTTTATGAAAGGCGCGAATTTATCCATCAATGCATCCACCCGTAACGTGCTTGATTTATCTGCCCCGCAATACTCAAATATTTGAAGAGCTGTGACAATATACTCTAAAATGAAAATACAACTTAAATGGGTTAACCAGGAAATATACCAACGCGTTGATTTATTAATAAATATGTAAACTTACCGTCCGTGTTCCCGTCTCCCTGAATATTCATCTTAGTAAGCTCTGTAATTACACTGTACACGACACACGGCTTTTTACTGTCTGTTTTTTACGACGTTCACTGTTATTTGTTTATCATTAGAATCATTAAATTAAAAACAACAGCGTTACGGTAGGCAATGAACCAAAATAGTTCAATGAAAAATAAAACGGCCGCTAATGTCTGTTTATTTTTACAACATTGTTATGAAGGTGAGGATACTAGGAGATTGGACTGACACTTGTCAAAATCTAAACTATAAAATTTTTCTTTATTGAAATTCAAAATCATACCTTGCAATTGAAATGTATTATTATTATAATAACTTGTGTTTACGTTTATAAGCCTAACTAATCCGGTCTGACTAAGCCTCACGGTTTAGTCTTAAGTATTGCTGTCATATGAAGTTGAGCGATGATACTTAAGCATAATTAAACTATAGTAGGGTGTTTAGATACTCTTAGAAATCTCTCTAGAATATTATTACATAGATGCATAAAACAAAGTCGCTTTCGTCTGCCTGTCCCGATGTATGCTTACATCATACCTACCTATCGGATTTTTTTTTTCAGAATCAGATAGAAGTTAAGTGATCAAGAGGACGGTTTGTGTACGATGTACAAGGCTGCAAGGCGCGGCTGGTTTAAAATAAAACAAACTTAAAAATAACATAACATTTATTTTAGTCTAAAACCTATGTATAATTATGAGTAGAAAATTTAACAAGAAATATTTTGTAGGTTATCTGGTTCGTATCGTATTTAGAATATCAGTTAGTCCACTATGAACTTTCAGAGTTACGAGTTTCATTTCAACGATTGAGAAATCGCTTAATTCGATCTGAAATATGTAAATGATATTAGAAAACATCGTTATACAATATATCATTATGAATAAATAGATATAATGCAATTATATTATATTATATCATTGATTTAATTTATACCCCGCTCGGCGAATCTCTTTCACGTGGCGGAAAACGGCCATACATTCGTTCACAAATCGCACATAAGCCGCACCAGGTTTTATATTTTATGCTATTTGGATCAACCTTAAAAATAAAAAAAAATATTTAAACGACACTTATAGCTAATAAATGAGGAAGGAAACTTGACATAGAAGGCTGGCATTTTAAAAATGGTTCCTATTCATTTTTATGTAAATGGTAAATGGTACCTATTCATTGTTATTCCTTTTATGTAAAGCCGAATTAAAGAAAAAATATTTTTATTGCCATATTAGAAATGCCTTTTTGTATACAAGCCTTTAATAAAACTAAAAATATATATTACCTACCTCTTTTGCGTCTCCTCCACCGCTATGCTTTCTGTATCCCGTATCTAAAAGCGTTAACTTGATGTCGTCAGTGTTTTCCTCTTCTTGATAAGACTCCCATTCCATGGTAGTCTGAAATTGTTGAACTTGCTCGCTAGTTAAGACACCACCCATCATTAGCATTAAGCCTTCTGGGATATTCTAAAAATTGCTTAGAGGTTATTATCGTTAGGTAAGACTCATCAATAATAATCTATGGTATAACTTTTGATCGTTTATTTGAATTAGCTTCGAAATTACGGAACCGATTTGAAAAATTTTCTTTCTGTGATGTCCTAAAAATCTTTTAAATGTTGAATGATTCATGCATGCTTATATTATAAAGCTAGGAAAGATTTAAAATTAGTGAAGACTATAGACATAACTATAGAACGTGCCTAGTTATAGATATATTGTGTCTCTTAATTTTTGATACGAACTGTCGATGTTATTAATCTTTTTATTAAGCTTAAACAGCAGATCGCTATATTGATTATAATATTTGAATAACTGTCACATTTATTTTTTACCTGTTTTGGCATTTTATATTCATTCGGCATAAATTTCCTTAGCGTGGTGAGATAGAGCAATTGCTTTGACTTCTTTATTGTTACAAACCGAGCTGCATATTTCATTGGAGTAAGTGCTAAAAACAAGATATAACACCCATGTTATCTTCGTCTTCAATAAACAACTTTTATTTTTTATGTAGATGGTAACAAATGTAACAATCACAATTATTATTGAATTGAATCTCTAAGCTGAACAAATTTATCGTTTTTGGTATTCTCTGGTTATTTGGAAACAAAAATTATTCGCCCTAGTGTACAGGTAGATGTATCACACTGGAGCAGAGACACTATACGACTGCCTAATATATAGATTTAGGCCTAAAAGATCTATGATAAATGACCTAATTATGGCTTCCCCCTCATGAGGAGGGGATCTCATTCCTAAATAGACTCTACAATTAGCATACTTTCTAGATCATTCGAGTCTATGGGCAGAGCGAAGTGCGCGTTTTGGCGGGAGAACACGCGCGGTATGTGCAGCCAGTCACCGAGACTGACCGCTGGTACCCGCATTTCGCGCAGTAGCGCCTGCATCTCCGTGCCGTGCGGACGTTCCGGGCGCGTTCGCAGCGCTTCTTCTAGCACGTATCTTCGCTGTAATTGAAATAAAGAATTGCTACTTATAGTCATATCTTCTGGCTGAACTAGATGGGCTTTCATCACAGTCATACTACTAACTACCTCCCTGCAAAAAAGCACCTATCAATAAAGAAATGTCATTACTACAAAATAAATATATAATAGTATGATATAGAAATAGAAAAGTTAGTGCGTTTCGTGAGGAACACGGGATCTAAGTATTGATCTGATACGTCCTATAGGTATTCATCACTTCAACATTATTTTATTTAAATACGTCCGCTAATACCAGCTTTATACCACTTTAAGCAATAGGTGCAGCTACGTAGATACCTTGGTATCAAATTCAGTTTCAATAGCTTCTTCATCCACTTCCCTGTGAAGATATTTGAGAATGTCATCATCGAGGAAGGAATCTGACTTCTTTGCAACGCTGGGTTTGATCACTGGGGGTATTATTATTTCGTCGTCAGCTGTCGGAGCGATCGACGCACGTGAACTAGGATTCTGGGAGTCGGTTCCGATGCCAGCAATCTAAAGGATAAGGATATAAATTAAAAAATAAACATATTCTTCGAATAATTGACATATGTCCTAGCATAAAATTTTCTCCCGAATATTTGCAGGATTAGCCATAGTCAATCGAAAGTTGTTATAACTTATTATACACCGAGACATACAAATAATGATCCAAGGTACCTCTCACAACAACATAAATCTAAATCTTTATATAAATTAACGTCATTAATACAAGACTGATTTAGTAGAAATTTTAAATAGGTTGACCTAATCACATTAAGGCTTCACTCCACAAGTGATGCGGAAACTCATTGAAACGATCGGACTTTTTTGTTTTTACTTGTTTAGGTGATATGAAAATTTAAAATGTACTTGTGTTTCAGGATCTTGTTGCGCCTGCGCAGCTAACCCGGCAGATGTGAGCCGGTCGCTTCCACGGCCTTTACGACGACGCTTGCCTCGTCTTCGCATTTCCATACCTGTAATAATGAATTATCATAACTAGCTGTTGCCCTCGAATCCGTATGAATGGACTTTATCCTTACATTCCTTAAATACAGTTAAAGTAGTCAGAAAAACGACTTCAAACTGTAAAGTAAACAAAATTGCTTCTCACAAAGTGATAATATGTATTTTCATTAAAAAAAATTAAAATTTTGAAGTTGGTATAATAATCGTCACGAATGTTTAGCGATCGACGAGAATAGCTGCGCATCGGTAGAATCACGCTCGTAATTGACGTATTAGTGCGAGAAAGACAACACGACTGGGACAACCAATCAACGCTCGCGCACCCGATGATCACGCGCCCCGCGCGCCGCACCGCTACCTCGATACCTTATTTTTGACTTCTGCGCAGGTTTCGTTCAGCGCTAAAGGTAATTGACGGTTACTATACCAAGTAAATGTTATAAAAATCTATACAAGACGATTTAACCAAGCAATCAGATTGTTTTATTTGGCACCGATTTCTAGATTAAGAAACCTCCTTACTTAAATTTACTGATAAGGTGAAATAAAGTTCACGAAAATGTTTAAAGTTACCACCGTCATCCAAAGGTGCCATATCATCTTGGGAGTTTTCAATGTCCTTGTCACTCTTCGACCTCTGGGACGCTGGTGCATCATTCTTCTTACCTCTCGGTGTCTTGCCAATGCTCAGAGCTTTTAGTTGATTCTGAATACGAAATTTGGTCAAAGCAGTTATTAATCACTTAATAATAAAAGTTTTTTATCTATATTCTTAATATTTAATTATCTGTTTAATTTTCCTGATAAATGTATTAGATTAAGGTTCAAAATGAAATCTTTTCATAAAGTTTTTTCAGTATCTGTATTTTAATAGTAAGTATGTTTAACATAATTAGGAGTTCTGGCGGGAATCTGGCTTCGTCTGTTTGTAATCTCAATTGAATATTCGCTTTTTGGTGCATAAAGTGATTTAATATTTGATTGTGATAGTGAATCATGCAGTAAATTAGCTAATAAGTGTCCAGGAAATGAAGAATTCATTTGTGAGCGCATAGTAGCGCCGTTTCGATTGCTCCAAGATTCGCCGAGGTCCTTCGTAAAGTTCACTATCACTTTACGAAGGACAGAAAGAAACGACTGACTGACTCGACTAAAATTTATGAAGTGAAGTGTAAAAATAATAAATAAGATATGACCTAAAGGTCTTTGTTACCAGGACATTAAATAAAATAAAAAAAAAAATAACATAATTATCATCTATGAAATCAAGAAAATTTCTTTTTTGTACCCACTTCCGCAGTTTCGTGAAATAATATTACCTCTAATGTGGAAAAAAACACTTCGTTATATTCCTTCTTGATAACCGATTTGTTTCTTGTTGTTTTTGCAGCTTGGTTAACGTTAGGTAATTTTATTTTTTTCTTTTGCCCTGACCCCCAAGTCATAGATAATAGAACATTAGAAGCATCCCTTTTTCTGCTTTTTGGCGGCAAATTAACAACAACACGCGTCACATGCATGACACTACATTCGCAATTTGAATCATTTGGCGTACTTATTATTTTTCTTTTCTTACGATTTAATTTTGTTGACACTTTTTCGCGGGAAAAAACACTAATTTCTTTTATTTTCTGTTTGTTCGTTCGATTCGTTTTTCGGTGTAGTAATTTAGACTTTGATATTAAAAACGGGAACATGTTTAACTGGAACGTTTAGGTAGCAAACTATATTGTTTAAAGCAACCGATAAAACATTGCATCGCTTTAATCACTTGAGTATCGATTGTTATTTATCAGGTATGAAATGGTTAGTTGCCGGTCTAGTTGCTTTGATAGCTGGATATTAATATCCTTATCAATCAGGTTACAACCGACCGCTTATTAAATAATTACTACATAAACACCAGTTTCAACGTCAATATTAATTATACCCTGAATGCAATTAATTGTAAAATGAGTTCTAACGTTACTATTAGTACGAAATCTTTTCCGTACATCTAGAAGTATGGAATCTTTGGTACATACATTATATTTTATTATAGCAACTGTGAAATTCTTTACTGAATGAAATTACAACACATTTTTGCGTCTCTCTTTTATAGTCAATTGTAAGTAATTAATATCTTATCCTAAAAAAATAGAGGTTTCTCTTTCTACGTCAACACTTTAACATTTAATTATTACACGTTGGTTAATAATGGCTACAAATCAAAATAAAAAACCCTTTTTTATAAAAAATAATATTTTTTTGAATGTCTTAAATAAAATAGTACGTAGCCTTGTAGGCCATTATCCTCCTACCTTTTTCAAAGTCCTGACGCTAACAGGCTCCTTCACTACTCTCTTGGAGAGCACTAGAGGAGACGCCAATGGTGGTAGCTGTTCACATGTCTTCCCGAGGCGGTTGGTACCCTCGGAGAGATTGAGCGAAGGGAGAGATCTCTCATTCGTAGCGCTGGTGTGAGCTGCTGTGAAATCAGATGTCGCGTAGCCGTGGTAGTAGAGGGTTTCCTGTAAGGGTTCAATTTAACCACAAATTCTGATTTACATTTATCTGGCCTAATTTATGTGAATAATCAAAGACAAATCAAATTTAAGTAAATCTCAATTTCAGTGTAAAAGTCCCTATATTAGAAATTTGAAATCTGTCAAAGTATAGTACGCGTCATGAATCTTTAGCGCTGAACGAAACCTGCGCAGAAGTCAAAAATAAGGTATCGAGGTAGCGGCGCGGCGCGCGGGGCGCGTGATCGTCGGGTGCGCGAGCGTTGGTTGGTTGTCCCAGTCGTGTTGTGTTTCTCGCACCAATACAACAATTACGAGCGCGATTCTACCGATGCGCAGCTATTCTCGTCAAGCGCTAAACATAAATGACGCGTACTGTAACAATTTAATTTCGACAATCTTTGTTTAGGTTTGAATTTAAAGAAATTACAGTCAACTTTTACATTACCCACCTTTGAATGCTACTTTATTTAGACACGAATCAGTTTTGTACTGTAAAAAAAAATTTGAAGAAGTTTATGATATAATTTGGCCTGCAAATTGGGCTTAAAAACTTTACTTGGCTATGACTCCTTCTCAAGTCCAGGACAATGGTAGTCTTCTGACGTGGCTGATCAGGGGTGAGACATCGTCGGGAACCTCGAGATTTTCCACTGGCCAGGGTAGGTGCCGGCGTCAGAGGCCGGGAGTCAGTCTCTGTGTACCTAGATGATATTGATGATTAAACTAATGATGAAATGATATAATAATAATAATAATAAATAATAAATACACTTTATTGCACACCAAAATAAGAAAAAATAACATTAAAAACAGCAAGAGAAAGAAAAACAGTACAAAAGGCGGTCTTATCACTAAAGTGATCTCTCTCAGACAACCTGAGACCGAGGAAAAGCTAGAAAGAGTGAGTAGTAAAAGGTGGTGTAAAAATAAACGATAAATATTTATTTATCGTATTGGCATATACTACATACTCATAAATACATATATATAAAAATATATACACATGCAAAGTTATAGATCAAAGAGATAAAAAGTGTTTCATAAATGTATCGATAAAATGCAAAAAACTACCAACCGCCGAAACATATCTTCAGTAACGATATCATGAGGAGTTTTGTTTTTCTCTTTATCAATCTGGTCTTGAAATTTTGATAAATCTTCGTGGAAATAGTGCGTCTTTCCCTCCAAAATCTACACATTAAAATATAATAAAAAATACTGTATTGACAATTCATACTTAATGTAAGTGTAATGTCTGTCAGTCTGTCTTTCAATCACGCAAAAACTACTGATCCGATTATAACGAAATTTCTAGACTCTAGACTCTAGAGCCTGAGATAAAACATAGGCTACTTTTTTTGAATTGGCGGCCTTATCGCTAGGAAGCGACATCTTCCAACCAACAATGACAATAAGAACAAGATCATAGTTACCCAAGCATCTTTAGCACGTTTAACATATTCCTTAGTGGTTGTATCAGCTGGGTGGTTGCAAAGAACTGAGCAGGCATTGGAAAACGGGTTGTACAAACCCGCGTAAGGGCGAAGCATGAATGGAGCTGGCGTGACGTCGCATCTTAGGTCAATAATACTCTGAAATCATAGATAGTAGTACCTTCAGTGTTGCTTTTAAATATGCGTTGATATATAATGATATTATAGCTAATAGATATTTTATACACCAACAACTGAAACAAAAGTATTCCGCACAGCAGTTACAGCACACATACATCAAGTCAACAAGAAAGAAAAGAGTTAAATGAAAAACCAACAAGAAAAAAAGAGTTAGTTTTGTCAGTTGCGCGTGAATGCACCGGTAACGTCCTAATTAGGAAGTTTTTTGTGTCTCCAAAATTTTGCGATTATAACATATCTATTTAATAGAATATCATTTTTGATATATAACAAAGTTTAACCGTCTATCATGTGTACCTTAGAGAAAGAATTGAAAGAGAACTATTTAAGTAGGTATCCTATTACTACCTAGGTACTAGACGTCGAAAAATTATACAGCCCGATAGATTAAAAGTACAAAAAGGCAACATGTTAGTTTAGTATTTATCCATTACTTTAATTTTTGAGACTAGATAATTTTATCATATCATTTAGATTTTCAAGACTTGTTTTCTCTAATAATTTAATAAGGGATAATGATTAACGATGTTTCTACAAGAAGTATGCTTTAAATTAAAAGAAATAAGAGCATAAACATAAGAAAATTTTATTTTTTGTAACTTAGGTCTTTGAAATTCTAGATTCAATTTAAGTACTAACTCTTTCTCTAATTAAGCCTGTCTTCTGTTTCGTACTAGCTAATAATCCTGTGTTACTCAGTAATCCCATTTTATTATTTACCTATAGAAAAATTGTTTATAAAATACCACTAGAACAATTATTGTAAAAAGCTTTTATTGATAAAACGATCGCTAAGAAACAGTTTTTGGCGTTTACTTCTATCAAATAGATAATAATTCTTTCAATAGACTGTAGAGCAGACATACGATTATAATAATTTTGATAAGCTTTTAATTAGGCTTTTTTGTTAAAGTATGACATGTCACATGGTGGGCAATTTTTATTAAATAATACAAAAAGCACTGAGTTCGCAAAATGTTTAACATCAACATTAGATTATGTATATATTTATGTACAAAAAAATAAGGGCCTTCTCGTAGTTTTTATAATTATAG
This sequence comes from Eurema hecabe, assembly GCA_026213755.1. NCBI lineage: Eukaryota > Metazoa > Arthropoda > Insecta > Lepidoptera > Pieridae > Terias > Terias hecabe. The sequence goes on along the minus strand of JADANM010006310.1, from coordinate 2,467,212 downwards.
TACGCGTCACGAATCTTTAGCGCTGAACGAAACCTGCGCAGAAGACAAAAATAAGGTAGGTATCGAGGAAACGGCGCGGCGCGTGATCGTCGGGTGCGCGAGCGTTGATTGGTTGTCCCAGTCGTGTTGTCTTTCTCGCACCAATACGTCAATTACGAGCGCGTTTCTACCGATGCTCAGCTATTCTCGTCCAGCGCTAAACTTAAATGACGCGACTTATAATTATTATACTCTTTAAGACATTCAATCTACATACTTTCCTCGTAAAATTGACGACAGATGGCGTTATCATCAGTTGAAGATTTATGCACCACTTCATTACCGATGCTTTATTTAAGTGTTATATGAAAAGTACTACTTACCTACTTTATATTTAATATGATATGCAATTGTATAATGTTTAAAACAAGCTTGTTTTATCGCAGTGTACGCGCCTTGCATTTGAAGTGCTCAAACTTACAAATAGGTCAAGAACAAAAACGGCAAACTGAATTTTTCCACATATATTATTCAAAAAAAATTTACACAAAAGCACTAAGACATCCATTTAACCTTATTGTCTAAATAAATGACGTTAAATCGACACGCAATTCTTAATTAAAGATATAATTTGTATCTAAAAATAATACTCATTTCTCTTTTAAATATCAGAACGTAACTATGGCATTATGAACATAACACCTACTAAGCGACATTGTTAATTTATTACAATCTATGACAATCTATAACATTCGTAATAATCAGCTCTACTCTATATTTTGTTACAAATGGTTTATTTTACAATGCAGTGCATAGAAGTATTTGAATGTGTGAGAAATACAAGTCTTAATTTTATAAAGAACCGATTGTTTACAAATATTTACTGTCACTATAAACTTTAAAGATTAGAATACGCCAAATCTTTGTGACGATTTGTTATTCATTCTAGAATATTCTCGAGTTTCAATATAATATAAAGAATGCTTTACATATTGTATGTTGGTACTAAACATGGTGTACTCTAACCCTTAAGATCATATTAAGTGTAATTCGGCATATGTAACTAATTAATGTATCATTATTGCATCTAATTGTTCGTATTGGTATATATCAATTGTATGAAACAATTTTTCTTTGTACTCAATAAAAATTTCGCATTGACCATACTGCTCTTAAAATATATTTAATATAAGTTACAATAACACAATTAATATTAAATATCTGTTACTGGTTTTAGTGCAAAGACCAGAAAAGATCAATATAATTCTGATAGTATTTAAGAGTGCAATTGGCAAGAATAAATCATATTCTTTTTATTGAACACTGTTAAAATACTCAATTTCTAAGAAAACAGAAAATCTACATGAGTACAGTTTTATGTAAATTTGATAGAAATTATAATAATATGTATTTGTAATATTGTATAAATTGATATGTTAATATAAACTATACAAAACCTACAATATAATCAATGGCCAGCAAGTAACAACCAATTAATTAAGATAAGATGTTCAAACCTACAGACTTAATTAAAAGTATATTAAATACATATTATTATTTATTATGTCATGAATATAAAAGCGTTGAGATTATTACTTTTTATACAATCATTATATTATCATGTGGTCATTCACATGAATGCTATCCAGCACCCTTAAACTGTTATTACTAAAACATACAAAACAATAATAATTTAAACTAAAAGCACTCTGCAATAGTATGTGTGACTCAATGATTCATTCTCTACGAATAAAATTTAATTATGACTAGGAGTTAAGAAATAAATTTGAGCATGGAGAACGAGCGTACTATACGGCCATGCTATAAAAATATTATAAAAACTTAAATACTTATTGTATATAAATTACAGGTATCGTCACACGTTCAAAATAAAAATATGTAGTTCGGTCCTCAATAGCACTATCGCGTGAACACTTTATTATTATACAAGGCTGTAGCGTCTGTGGGGCGTCCTTTACTCGATCAAGACTACGTCGTTGTCGGGCTTAGGGCGCGCGGCGTACTACGGACGCGAAGCTCGCGCCGCTTCTTCTAGCGCCCGCACTTTCAACTCCCTCTCCCTCTGCTGACGCAAGAAGTCTTCGTGATGAGCGGGATGGAGGAATCCTCTCTCTCGCTCGAGCAACAACTGTCTTTGAAGTTGCTCGTGTGCCGCCGCTTGCTGCGCTAACTGTTCAGCGTACGGGCGTCCCAGTAAGTCTGGATGCGGCAGCGGTCGATACGGCGTGCTTGCCCCGAGACCCAAACTCAAAGCATCTTGCTGAGCCTGCGCTGCTGCTTGCTGTCCCGGGTGTAGGTGTAAATGCGTGTGAGAATGCGCGTGAGTATGAGCATGAGTGTGTGCATGGTACTCTGGATTAATTCCAGCCATTTGAAGGCGCACCATAGGGTCGGCAGCTAACGCCAGTCTTTCAGCAGCTTCCAGTTGCGCTGCAGCGACGCCAGGATGCGGATGGTGCGGATGATGAGGTGGGGCGCCAGAAACGGGGACCGAAACTGGTGGCCCCCCAGCACCAGCTGGCGGTATACCTAATCTTTCTAACCGTTCACGTTCCAATTGTGATAATGCGCCTGGCCCATGGCCTGGTGGATATAGGCCAAACTGAACAGGTATTGCGCCCTGTGGTGGAGGTGGTGGCATACCATATCTTCGATGCATTTCTAGCCAATGCGGATCTAAAGCACGGGGCCCGACATTGTTTTTGAGCAGTTCTTCTTTAAGTCTATCGTTCAACTCTCTTTCCCGCAATTCTCTTATCTCCCTATCTCTTTTTTCTCTTTCAAGATGCTCTAACTCTAGACGCTCCCGCGCACCCGCAGCACCATACATTGAACTTAGTTGATATTGAAGCATTGGATCCATACAGTGACGTGGAAGATTTCCAGGACTGAAACCAGCATGTGGTCTAGCATATTCAGATAATTGCCGTAAAGATGGCGAATCCGGATAGCCGGGTGGTCTAGGAAATCTATCATAAGGTGATGTTATTGTTTCTATAGCACCTCTTGAAGGCGGCTTTGTGTCTGGTTTTTCTGGTGTGGCAATCTTTCTGTGTGATTGTTGAGCAATCTTCTCTCGTTCCTCCCTATCTCTTTCTGCTTGTTTTCTCAAACGCTCCTCTCGCTTACGCGCAAGTTTAGATTCAGGCACCGGTTTGAAAATAAGATCAGTTCGCGTACACGAATTATAATCACCACGATTCCAATGCCGTAAGAATATTGCCGATTGTGAGCGATGGCACTCGGTATCTTCAATTTTAGGCTCCGGGCTTGGTCCATGAGGAATGTGAGCGGGACTTGGGATCTCTTCCTCTTCCGGCTGTGATTGCGTTTCCAATTTCAATTCAGGATTGTCTTCTGGTATTGGTCTCGGTGGTCCACGCAAATGAGGGTGTCCAGGTGCAAGTTGATGAGGCGAACCGGATCTGCCATGTGAGGCTTGTAAACCTGCAGCAGCTTGAGCATGTAATCTTAAACTTTCTATTGAGCTTGGTCCCGGGCCAGGTGGAAGAGCGAGGCTCATAGGATGACCCATCGATGGCGGTTGAATCATTAGATGATTTGGATTACCAGGCATCATTTTAGGATGATGTCGTAAAAGCATAGAATCTGCAGGAGAAAGCCTCTCCGGGTGGTGCGCAAGATGATGGGAGTGGTGATGCGTATGATTATTTGTTACGTTGACACTCGATGACGAACTTGTAGTCTGTGATAAACTAGCAGATAAATGATGAGGAGAACTCGAGTGAGAACTGGTCTTCTGCTGTGTATTTATCTTATGTTGTATAGATTGTGAAGAGCTGCTCGATGTTGAATGCGATATGGAAAGAGTGTGATTAGTGCCACCGCCAACATGACTAGGTTGTTTTTCTGTGCTTGTGTGCACGGCACTGTGGTGGCTTGTTGAATGATGATGAGTCATAGTAGTTTCATGCAGCTGATGTCTTTCAGTAGTTGCATTGGGATTCCGTGGATCATCTGTTGTCTCCGATATTTCTCTTAAAGATCGTGTCGTTACTGATGAACTGGTACTATGATGAGCACTCAACATAGTTGTTGATTCTATGGTAGGTTTCGATGGATCGTGCCTGCCAGGTGTGCTTGATGAAGGATGCATGGGTGGTATAGGATGTGGTTGAGGTAATGGCCCATATGGATATGGATAAGGCATTGAATAGCCTGGATGAGGGTGAGGATAATATGGATGCATAGCGTGAGCAGCGGCGGCGGCAGACAACTGGAATATTGAAGATGGGTGCAGTAAAGGATGATGCGGATGGTGCAGATGTGGCGCAAATGCATGCGGAGGTCCATGCTGTTGACTTGAATGTAGAACTGGGCCAGCCATTGTAGACGGAATAGAGAGTGGACTTGGGTTCATCAAATTAAGAGCTGAATGAGACACTGGCGTGTTAGGCTGAACCGGTGATGCTGAAATTTGTCTTGGTTGAGATGGACTCGTAAGATGTCTTGAAAAGGGAGACGTCGTAGCTGACGGATGCGGATGGTTCGGTGTCCCATTATGGCTTGATTGGGTTTTTATTGGAGTAGGCGTATGTGGACTCTTAACCGGAGGAATGGTATTTGATGATTCCATGCCTTGACTTGTAGAAACTGGCGTAATATGAGGTTGGTGTAGAAAATCAGGCTCCTTTTTAATGCTTTCAATTCTTGGCCCCAAAAATGCACTCTGCATAGTTGGATTTTCATTTGTAGGTTGACTTGGAGGTCTACTATTATTTTCGACGCTTGATATAGATTCTCTGTCTCTTTCTGAACTTAAATGCTGAGCTATTGAACTTCCAATTGGGTAGCCTGGTACTTTTACTTCTTTCAATGACTGAAGAGGATCCGAAATACCTTGTGTTGAGAGATTGGCAGGCATGTTATCTGGGACTTCTTGCTTTATTTTTAAATCCTGAGGCATGGATGGGTCATTTTGACTTGACTGTGGTTGTAATATATTACCACCTGCTAGATTGTGTGATGGAGGTACTTGTTGTATAAGTGGTGGCAGAGTGCTTGGCTTTTCTAAGCCTGGATGTCCTGGATGTCCATATAATGAAGCTGGCATAAACCCATAAGGGCCAATGCTTGTTCCTCCACCACTGACAGATATAAGAGGACCTGGTGGTAGCATTCCTGAAATTGATGGTTGACTAAGAGGTGGAGGCATACTTTGACCTGAAACAGGTATGTTTGGAACATCATTAGGCCTTAAGCCAAGATTCTCTGGCCTTACTGGTGCTGGGAATATTGGTGGTCGTATGTTTGAATTTTGGTTGTCAGTCTTTGATAGTGGTTGAGTTTTCAAATCTGTTGGTTGTTTGTCATCTACATCTGATTCTTGCGATTTCATTTCTTGAGTATTTGCAGGGGAAATTGGTTCCGTATTTGTTGCTGATGGGTGCTCCATATGTGGAGGTGATGAAGCTCGCACACTGGTTGGTGATGGACTTATCCTTTGTAAAGAATCGAGTCTAGGTGTATTAGGGGAGTCAACTTTATTAGCTGTTGATATTGTAGCTGTAAATATTTCTGGTGTATTCTGATTCTTCATCTCACTTGCTTCATCTCTTGGTTCTAACTTAATAACTGTTTTTAAAGGGTTCATTAAGGCATTATGTTTACTGGCATCATTCTGGAAATTAATGTTGGGCTGGTATGAAAAGGGAGGCACATTGTTTGAATAATCCTTTGCATTTCTGATTATTGAATTATTATCCTTAATATTCACCGGATTAAATATTTGATTTGGAACACCTTCTATTTTAATGCTATGAGTAAGTTTAGGATTATAAATATGGCTATCCTTTACAAAGAAATTAGTTCGCTCAAGGTTCAACGGTTTGTTAATTTGATTAATAGAATGTGCTGGATAATTCTGAGCCAATGGGTCTTTTTGGAACTCATCCTTTTGTAAATTAAGAGTCTGATCATCAGTATCTATTTCTTCCTTAATTTTGATCTTCTCCATAACTTCTGTAGACATTGGGGTAACCTTAGGTATAATAAGTTCTGTCTTAGGGAATACAGTGAACGGTCTTGTGTCCATATTTTCAATTCCTTTAGTTGCAGATGCATCTGTTTTAAGATCCAAAACTGTTCTGTTTTCTTTTTCTGGCCCAACCTTAAAAATGGGAGGTAATGGATCCTTCTCCGTCTTAATAATAGGTGGTTCAATATTTGCTTCTACTTTAATCTGTGGTTCAACTGTCTTACTTGGTTGTTCCAATTCTGGTTCTTTGTTTTGTTCTATATTTTCTTTATCAGTCTTATTAATACTATAATCGCAGGCCTCTGGTTCAGCTTCTGCAGGCTCAGTTTCATCCATTGCTGGGAAACTGTCATTAGTTAAGCTTTCCGAAGGACTTTCTGGTGGTTCAGCTGCCTTCTTTTTCTTCATTTGTACATCACCATCCATAATACCTTCTGGTTTGGTGTCATCTGGAAGACGCTTTTTAACTTTAGATACATCAACCTTACCATTTGCCACTTTCTTTTTAACATCCTTACTGACAGGTGAAGAGGGCACTTTGTCATTGTTGTTGTTTGTACTTTGGGGAATTGGTTTATTTGGAGTTTTCTTAGCCTTAGTATCATTGTCACTCTCATCTTGAACTTTTTTACTATTGGGAGTTGTTTGTTCCTTGGACTTATTTCTAGTCCGCATCCTGCTGGGAGAATCATCTGGATTGTCACCACTTCGGCCATTATCTGCCTTAGCTAAATCTCCAGCCTCTCTAGAATCACTATCATCTTCGGAATTTTCATCTTCAGTAACTGAACTCATCTCCCCAGCTTCTTTAGGGTTAGGCGAAGGCCTAGAACCATTTGTTTCAGGCATTGTAGGCGCTGCCTCAGGCGTTTGCTCTTTGGGGGTCCCTGCCCGAGAATTTCGAGTGTTTCTTACTCTTCTTAATGCTTGTCTTCTTCGTCTGTGTGGCCTGTTGCTGCTAGCACCTGGGGTCTTTTTCCATAAGTAATAAAACTCCACAAGTTCAGCAGTATCTTTGTGAGGTAAAAGATCTTTTTTTATCTTAAAAAAGTTTTTACCAAACTGCCTTATACCTTTGACAAACCTTTTTGTTTCCTCTTCAGTCCACTTTTTCTCAATCCCTTTTGGGACTGGACATTTTACGAGTGCTTGTAATGCCCGTCCTGGATCATAACCTGAGTCGTGTAAAACATCGAGAGCATTGATAGTTGTGTCGTCACGACTGGCTGCTACGCAGCCATCGTCAGGGGAACCTCCGTCGCACATTCCAGCAAACGCTGCCATAGAACGAGCGGCTCTTAAATACATAACCAAGTCTCTATCAGTGGCCTGAGCAGGCAACCATCGTAATTCTTCACCACCTGGATACGGTTCATCCGGACCTAATGGACCGTTAGTGCGTATGTCAGGAAGGCAAGCATATATATCTTTATCTTTATTAACGGGTTGATTCTGTGTCACCTGAATCTCCCCCTGATTCTGAGCCATGGTAAAACGACCTACTATTAACACTTGCACAACACAAGGTATTAGTTTGTTTACATATTGTTTAGTTATATTTTGAATTTATTCACAACACTATTCACAATTCACACAAATAATTAGTTTTTATTTGATATGTAGTATGCCAATATTCATAATTGTTTCTTCTAATGGCCACCATTACACGATGCATTGTACTTCATTTTATAGACTTTTATAGAACAGAATTTATTGAATAACTAAAACTCACTTAAGTTCGATACATAAATATAGTCATAAACTTATTAACAAAGTGTAATTTACTAATAATTTAGTAAATGTTATCTACATGCTACCCTTTTGTTTAGCTTCACCTTTCTTTGGATTTCACCATAGACAATCAAATCTCTATAAAATGGCCACCACGACAGGATGTTTTTTGCAATCCATCCCAATTAACGCAAATTATTCAATAAACGTATTATTTTTTGTTTAAAATTTAAAAAAAAGTAAAAATTAGAAAAATAAAACAATGAACGCTTTGGATATTCTTTATTATTTAACATATAATCAAATTATAAAAGTATCGAATTAAATTAATAAACTATGTTTTTAAAATGAAGTCTAAAACTTTTAGTCAAATCCATTTTAAAACTTAAGGCTTCTTTTTTATATCCAAAAACATATCAACAAAACGTAAATAATATAAAGAAATGTAATTTTTCGTATCGTAAATAGGCCTTTCCACTTTTTTTATTGATGCTTCAAGAATTTCAAATATAGATAAAGAGTTTCAACTATGTGTATTTAGGTAAAGACGAATATTTTCCAAAATATTTCCTTATTCATAGACAATTATGCGTCATTTGGTTTGGTTATAATGTTTTCAAACGACATCAAGATTTCTGTACTTCCTATGCTTGACAGTTGACACATGACAACGTCAATATTATTAAATATTGATAATCGATTGAAATTGTATATTTGTTGTTTGATTTTAATTAATTAGAATTAAAGTACCTTTCTAGTATTTTAAGGAACCTATCATGTCATCTAGTGAATCTGACGACGAGCCTCTGTCACTTCTGGCCGCCACTAAAAAAACAGAACAAAACCTATGTATAAAAGCAATTAAAATCAAAAAATCCAAGAAGGTGAAACAAAAAGTCTTTCCCACAAAGAGTTGTGGTTTAACAATTAAATTGAGTCGTAATAATGTTAATTCGACATCTCATTCGGCGCTGACACAGACTGTAGTTAAACGCCCAACAGATGTATGGCTCTACTTAAAAGATTTTAATACAACTGGTCCATACAGTTGTTTATTATGCCCAGACTGGTTCATAAATAGGCCCAAGATAATAATTCATTATGTTCTTAACCATAAAAAAGACTTTTGTGGCATATGCAGGTAAAATATAATAGTAGCTGATTATAATTTAAAAATATTGCAAAAATTAAAATTTGGATTTTAAAACAAACACCTTGTTGTCTTAACAAAATAACGACTATAGCAACTTAAGTAAATAAATAGGATATCAAATTGCTAGTAATTTCTTGACGGCTTTTATTCTTAATTAGTATAATTTTTCTTTTTATTTTTATATTTTCAGGTACTTTGTTCCTGATAGAGAGGCGTGGATTAACCATGAAAAATTTCATACCCCATGGCCTTGCTCTCAATGTGTAGAGTCATTCCCATTAGAAGACCAATTAAGAAACCATTTAAGAAGTGTACACAACTTAGTACATTGCCGCCTATGTCATTTTCGAGTGCCTGCTGACGATGATTATACAGGACACCTGATGCAAAAGCACAATGTTGCTAATGTCTCATGTATATTCGGAGATTTGTGGGAAATAGATGGAGATACATTTCTGTGTCTATTATGTTCCAAGGCTGATAACACATCATCAACATTTTTCAGTCATTACATGGGCTTCCATCACTTTACGCTGAAATGTATATCACACTTGGTTTCTGGTAGAGATCCTCCGTTTACTGTGAAAGGGGTTGATGTTAGTCCCCAGTTTATTAATTCAGAGTTAAGAGATCAAATAAGATGTGGATATGTAGGAATGAGTAACCCTTTAACACAGTCTAATAAAGTCGAATCAAACATAGACACATGTGATCAAATTGAACACAGTATTGATAGCAGTATTTTACCAGAAGTTAAGCAAGAAATTAAAAGTGACGATGAAGATATTAAAGACACAAATAAGAATATAGCTGATATGCAGATTGAAATGAAAAGTATTGAATTCAAAGATGAAACTGAAAGAGGTGATGTAAAGACTGAAAAAGACCAAAGTGATGATAGCAAAATTGGTTACATGACTGAAGAAATGAAGGAATATCAAGGTGAAGAAGACTTTGATATGACTCTCATAGAATTAATTGTTATAGAGAAAAGTTATTTTGATTACGTAGATCAAATGATAAAAGATATAGAAAACAAGATTGTTCCAGAAATCTCAGAAATTGATTATGCCACTAAGTCAGATGTAAAAGACGTAGATTGCGTTGTATGTAAATTAAAGTTTGACGATGTAAATTCTTTACTAGGACATGTAACTAAAATGCATTGCTTGAAAACAGTCTCAGTATATTCATGTAGAGTTTGTGCTACAACTTTCGAAAGTTTAAATGAATTAAGAAATCACATAACCGAAGAATTGGGACAGTTTGAAGATCTATGGATATGTCAGTTTTGTGATAAGGAATTTGATAATAGGGAAGCTACAAGAAGACATCTTTCTTTACATTGGGATGAGTTGGACGTCGAGAACTGTTTCAGCCCTCATCTCGGTTTTAAATGCAAGTTTTGTCCAACCTTGTTTTGGAATGAGCCAGATCGTGAACGGCACCAAATAAAAGTTCATTTAGATAAATATAAGGAAGAGTTTTATAACTGTGAAGAATGTTCAAAGATGTTTGGAGATAAGGTATATAATTTATGGAATGTCTGCTTACTATCTATGGAACTTCTGTTATTTCGGTACGAAACTTCGTAACAATGTAAAATCCTTTATTTTTATTTTTCGTGAACAATAAAATGAAAAAAATATGAAGTTTGACCGGGGGTAGGTCTCTTTCGCAGGAGACCGACTGGGTGGGTACCCCCACAGTGCCAGACATTCTACCGCCTGAACAGTGACGTGAAAATGTCACTGTACTCCGGTCTGAAGGGCACTGTAGCCAGCGTAATTACTGGGCCAATGAGTCTCAACATCCGATGACTCAAAGTGGGGAGCGTTGTTGTAGTGCACCCCTGCCCGGAGTTGGGCTTTATAGCAAAGTTCCGGGTAGCACTGCATTGGCTATGGGCTGGCGTTACTCTTACCATCAGGAGTGCGTCCAGCTCGTCTCCTCTCTTCATATTATAAAAAAAAAAGTTTAGACATAACAATTTGATTAGAGGGATTTGGAAATTTAATTTTTTTTTATTTGTAATTAATATAATTTTCAGGTCTGGTATACTTATCATTACTTACAAGAGCATATCAACGAACGGACCCAAGCCAATGTATACTTGCTTAAATGCTGTGTGTGCTGTACTATATTGCCTTCATTGGAAGAAATTCGTTTGCATTTTAAGCATAGCCACCCAGAGGCAAGAAAATTGTATTGTTGTATGGAGCCGTGTGTGTACAGGCCTTTAAGTCAGAAGAAAACTTTGAAATCACATATTAGGGTAAGACAAAATATGAATGAGATTCAATAAAATTAATTAAAGGAAATTTTGCGCGGTATTTTCGGTGCAATATGATTTACGAGTAGGAGTGCATGAAGGAGAGAGCATATTTCTTTTTTTATAAGTTTTACACCCTCTGTTTTTTTTAATTAAAATTAATATGATTCTCCCCTTTCAGACAGTGCACGCACAGCGGGCTAATTCTAAGCCAGTCAGTTGTCACATATGCAATCGTGAGTTCGCTACGCCTCGGTCTTGCAGTACACATATAACTCAAGCTCATGGTTCTGTCGGCAAGTACAAGTGTAAATTGTGCAGAGAAATATTGCAAACTATTGATGAGAGGTAAAGGTACAAAATTGTATTTTTACATGAATTTAAGAAACAAAGTTTTTCTAGACAGTTTAGCTTTTAGCCACTTAAAACAGTGAAAAATATAACCTTTCTCAGGTTATTTTATTTATTGTTATGTTAAAAATGTGGTTAATGTATTTTTCACGTGACTGAATAAAAAAAAAAAAAAGAATAAAATATGACGTCATAATAAAGTCATATTTGTTTATAATTTTAAATTCCTGTTGTGTTTAAAACTGTACCATTTGGTTTTTTGTTTTGATGTTCTTACTCAATAAGTTCTTATATTTATTTAGAAAAAAAATTCATCGAAATTACCGATGATAAACAATCAATAATATTTTTCAGGAAACTCCACTACCTCCTCCGTCATCCAGGAAGGCATCCATTCGAGTGCAATGAGTGCGGCAAGTCGTTCCAATACAAATCGTCACTGTACATGCACAAACAAGACCACCAGCCGAACAGACAGAGTTATACTTGTAACTATTGTGGCAAAGAGTTTGCGGTATGTATATAAAATATAATATATAATTATATACTTACAGCGACCGCTAATGCTCAAGCGCATTTATGATATTTGTTAGAAAATAAGCATAAAATATAATACTTCTCAAAATCTAACAGGATACAGATTTATGTTGGGGGGGGGGGATGGATTTTGATTCGTCACTGAGACAGAAATGAATGTAAAGATTCACACACACAAACAGTTCATTCATTATAGTACAATTATAGATTATACTAGCTGTGTCTCGCGGTTTTAACCGCGTGACACAGTTCCCGTTCCCGGGGCAATACCGGGATGTAAGCTGTCCTATCTTTTAAGTTGGGTCAAACTGCACATGGTGTGCGAATTTTATTATAATCGGTTAAGTGGTTTAGGAGTCCATTGAGGACAAACATTGTGACACGAGATTGATATATATTAAGAAGATTGGAATTAGTATTATATTTCAGTATGATGGATGTTTCCAGAAGAAGGACTCGTACCGCGAGCACGTGCAGATCCACTCGGGGCCGCGGCACGCGTGCTCGTACTGCCCCATGCGCTTCGTGCAGCGCTCCAACATGCTGCGGCACGAGCGGCGCCACACCGGCGAGCGGCCCTACTCGTGCCCGCACTGTGACCGCACCTTCGCCGACAAGGGCGCCTGCACCTCGCACGCGCGGTCAGTGCACGCACACAGACATACACACACGCAATCTATCGAATACACACATACAAGCACGCATATACGCACACACAAACCCAAGCACGCATGAATGCACGCATACGTATGTATGTATGTAGGCTCGGGCTAGTGTCCGCAACTCGACGACTTTGTGCGCCTACGTATACTTGAACGTGTGTGTGCGCACAAGCACGCACGTACGCACTCACACGCGTAAATGTATACGCGAACACACGCACACACACCCCCACAGTGCTAGACATTCAACCGCCTGAACAGCGGATATCACTGTGCTCCGGTCTGAAGAGCAGTGTAGCCAGCGTAATTACTGGGCTAATGAGTCTTAACATCTTATGACTCAAAGTGGCGAGCGTCGATGTAGTGCACCCCTGTCCGGAGCAAAGTTCTAGGTTACATTGGTTATGGGCTGGCGTTTCTCTTACCATCAGGAGGGCGATCAGCTCGTCTCACCACTGCATAGAATAAAAAAAACAGACACACACACCCAGCTTACACACCCACTAATACACATACATACAATATAATTAAAAAAACAAGTTTAATAATTATTCTCTTAAATTTTACAGTACTCATTCGAGGGACACGTCGTACGCGTGTCTATACTGCGGGCAAACATTTGTTCAGAAGTCAAAGCTAACATACCACATAAGGCGGCACACTGGTGAAAGTAAGTATTATTAATGATCTAAATTAAAATTGTTAAACTATAAAAAATATAACATACTCAGAGGAATGAAGTCTCATTTATACTGAATACAGGCAATATAGCTTTCGGTAAACACTATAATTTAATATGGAAATTTATTAAATAAGATCAGCTTTTACACGGGTAAAGAGATGGGAGATAGCTAGTACATACTTACTCCTTAACTTGTCTATAATTTTATGTTTTTAGATCTAGAGACATGTACAGTGTGTTCAAAACTGTTCACAAGTGCGTGTTCTTTGAGGGAACATATGAAGACTCACGTGGCCAAATCTGGCAGTGTCAAATGTCCTCTGTGTGGTAAGTAATTTATTTTAAAGATTCAGTACCTATTATTTTTAACCTCGAAACAACAGACAGATTAGGTTAGTGTGAGAAAATGCTAGAATCACTTCAGTGGGCAGTTCCATCAGAAAATAAGAATTCAGAATAAAAATTATTAATTTAAATTAATATGAATAAAATGCAAACTAAATTTATAAGATATTATAGACATTTCTTTCTTTGTAATTTGAATGTCTAATTAATTATTAACGGTTTTTTTCACAGATAAAAAATATCAGGATGAGCGCTACATGCTAAGACATTTACGGACGACGCACACAAACACACAATACAATTGTCCCATATGTCAGAAGACGGTGACAAGCACATCTGGGTTGCGGCATCATGTTATGACACATAGCACTCTCAATATGTTTAGGGTAAATATATTCTATAGGTAGACATAGGACTAAACATAGTCTATTTTACTCAGTGATGTTTTCAGCTTTCTTATGAAAAAAGAATTATTAAAATCGGCCCAGAACATTTTGAGTATATTCATTTGATACAAAAATAACAATACAAATCTTTCCTCTTTATAATATTAGGGTAGATTCGCTGTGTGTTGTTATCGTGATATTTACTTAGCAATACATTTTGTAAATATTTTTTACTTTTTATTATCTATATTTATAGTCTGTTTTAATGTTTCTGACTAATGCATGCATAATTAACTATTTGCATAATAATCTATGACTAATATTAAAAGTAAAAAATACAGCCAGTATTCATATAATAGGTATTGATCTATGAACCATAGGTAAAGTATCCATTTTGATGGTAATTTTTTTTATTAATATTGAATTACTTGTTACAGTGTAAATGCTGTCCAAAGTCATATGCAGTTAAACGAACAATAATTAAACATCTCAGAAAACGTCACAATTTAAACAGTGCAGAGATTAATGTAAAAGATTACTACTACCGTTTAGAACCCAGGGAATGCCAACTTAATCTAGACGAAGAAACGATGACCAGTATATTTGGACCTCCCAAGAAGAAAGTCACGGACATTCTTATAGGAGACTTCGTAACTTTCACCAAAGATCTCAAACTAAACAAGACAACAGAAAGCACAGATACAGAAAATGATAAAGAAGACAATGATTCGGAAGAGGATGACGAAGAGAGAGAGATTTCAGCAGAAATGTCAGAAGTAAATGAAGACCAAAATGAAATGATACCTAAGTTCACAGAAGTTGTATTCAAGCAAGAGATCATAAATCCAGAATATGAGTTGGAGCCTACAGATTTTGTCAGTGTTAAGATTGAACCTGTCGATATAGAGGAAAATAGATTAGAATAATTTATATTTGTGCATAGATTATGAATATATTATAATTACATGACGGTTTTTAGTCAATAAATCATCGCTTAGACTTATGTATTTATTATTACATGTCATCCTAAAAGTATTTTTATTTTAAACAAGTAATTATTATTAAAAAAACAAAATACCCGACTGCACACTAAAAAAAGAGTAATTATGTCTTTATCCCGTGGGACTTTTAGGATAAAATGTATCCTATGACCCTCCCGTAATCAAGACAAATCTAACGATACCTCATACATCAAAATCCATCAAGCCGTTTAGGCTACAGGAGGTCACAAAGGAACAGACATACATACTTACATACACTCGAAAAACATTACCCTCTTTGGCAGTCGGGTAAAAACCCTTTCCCATGATGTGAGAAAATGTAAAAATAATATCTGGAATTCCGAACTAGCAAATACTTATCTCATTACAAGGATTTGAAGTTAAACAGATTATAGTTGGGTGTATGAAATAAGATTTTTTGTATGTAGAACTATAACCGATATACTAAATACTAATGTCCGACCGAAAGTTCGGTTTCGGTTTCGGTTTCGGCTGAGTTTCGGCCAAAAATCAAGTTTCGGCGGCAGTTTCGTTTTCGGCCAAAATCGGCCGAAACTTTTGCCGAAACCGAAATTGCTGCTGGCCAAATATACTCGGATCGTCGCAATAATTTACGTGGCGAAAATGTAGAAAAACTGCTTTTCTTAGCGAACAATATAAGACTGTTTAATTATGAATATTAATGATACGAATATCCAAAAAAGTCAGCCTTAAGCCCTAAATATGAGATATTTAGAAGGTTTTTTATTTGATTTTATATCTGTTTTTAATTGAAATGTTTACTGTAGTTTAATAGTGAGTTACTTAATTCTAAATGTAAGTATAACTGTCCTACTAATTGTGATCTAGGTATCTTTGTTAATTTGAAATATGTGACTTGATTATTTTTGTTGAGACTGAAACTGAGTGTAATAGAAATTTCAGGAATTATTATTTTTATTTAAGAGGTACCTAAAAGAGTCTGATGATTCTTCTAAGTACAAATACAATCCAAAGTATTAAAGAGAAAGATCTGAAAATACCAATACTTAGAATTTAATGATACAGTAACAATTACTGAATTGATCAGTGTTAACTGATAAACATTATGCTATGAAACTTAATTTGAAAAAATAATAAAAGTGTGATGTATATTTTTATATATTACTAGCTGTTGCTCGGAACTTCGTCCCCGTCGGTTCTATTTCTATTGTTATGGCATAGTGAGTCAATCTTAGAAGATAGACATATACTGTCGCGGACTTTTTTTTAGATCATTTAAAGAGGAATAATTCTTTCATACATATTATTTTTGTATCTTGAACCTTTTTCGCAGCGCACGCAAAGGAAGCCCTCAAAGATGAATAATTTTCCCCGTTTTTTCCATATTTTCCATTATATCTTCGCTCCTATTAGTCGCAGCGTGATGTTATATAGCCTAAAGCCTTCCTCGATAAATGGTCAATTCCATAAAAATAATTCCAAAAAAAAGAATTTTTCAATTCGAACCAGTAGATCTTGAGATTAGCGCGTTCAAACAAACAAACAAACTCTTCAGCTTTATATATTAGTATAGATGTTAAATAAATGATTACAACAAATTTAATATAGTGTGTTTCGATTTCATGCCCTTATTAATGCAAAATAATACGTAAAATGCACCAAATGTCTGTATTTTAAGAAATTGTATACTTGACCACGTAAGTTTCGGTTTCGGTTTCGGTTTCGGCCGAAACTGAAGCCACTGCCGAACATTCGGTTTCGGTTTCGGTTTCGGCGGAAAAACCAGTTTCGGTCGATTACTACTAAATACACCGAACAGTGCCGTCTGGTTAAAAAGCTTATTTAATTTGTAACATTTGCTATTTATTTACAAGCTTCCGAGAGCCTTTTTAACATATCGACATGCATAGTGAGCAATGGCCAATGAGCATACCCAATATTTATCATCTATGTAGCGTAGAGCGGGAATGAGTGTACTATTTATTACAGTATGGCTACAAAACCCGCCCTCTTAACTAAACTGAATAGTGAATACTGAACGACGATTTCATCATTTCAGCTGTCGTAACTGTGGGTAGTGGGTACTAAGTGGAATTTGTAATTTATTTGTTATTGTCAAAAACTGACAATGACATAAGCAGCAATTTTATTGACAAATGACAAGTGACATCAGTTTAGACTTTGAACTGTTTATCACTAAATAATTATTTTTTTATTAAATAAAAACCTTATTAAAATAAAGATGACTCTAGTGATATGAGAATAAAATTAAGTTTTTGATAAAGTGTATTTTTATAATTTTCAAAAATGGTCTATAACCCGGCTGTTACTGTTCGTCGAATAGATGTTTTGATTCGTATTTTAAATGGTCGAAAAACTATTACATTGCCTAATGTAGTTAGAGCTTACTCTAGTGAAGGCACAGTGACTATTGGCAATATCAGTAAAGAAATAAAAACACCGAAAAAGATTGAATATGTTCCCAGAAAATATTGTAAGTAACCTTAAATTTTTAACCTTTTTTTTGTTGTGTATTTCGCTTAAAAAATGTTTAGTTTTAATGAAATTTTCTTTTAATATAAAATTGATAGCTCTGCTAATGTTTTGCTATTTTCAGTAACCATAGAAAGTTCAGAATTAAAACACTTATCTCAAAGTACTTTACGGAATTTAAGATGGATGATGCAGAAAGACTTACTCGGTCAAGATATGTTTCTTCTGGGAAGACCTGGTCCAAGCAGGTATGCTATGTGTATTGTTAATGTATTTAAGATCCAAATTATCTGACTGTAAATGCTGTACAAGTACTAATCTTATTAAAGTTAATGGTTTCTTATATATCTCAAATAACTTATATTTCGATTTCTCTGTCCCTATATCTATATACAGTATGATTAAATCTTTATAACTATGCAACCAATTCTCACATGTTTTTTTTAATATATATAAATACATGTATAATGTAAGTAATCAAAGCCAGCGCAGATTGCTAGTTTCATATAAAGATTTAATTTAGATCAATGTGACTGTTTTAGGCGAAAAGTGGCTTTACAGTATTTAGAACTAACTCAAAGAGAATTGGAATATGTAGCTCTTTCGAGAGATACCACGGAAGCAGATTTAAAGCAGAGAAGAGAAATAAAGAGTTCTACTGTTAAATATTTTGATCAGGTAAAGTAGCATTTTGTTAAAAAAATAAAAATACATTTATTGATAATCATTACGTAATTTGCATTTGCACAGTTTCCACAGAAGGTTTCCCTGTGTTGTGGAAGACTGGCTCCCTTAACATTTTGTTAATATTCGGTTCCAAGTTAAATCTGTAATGTATAGAATAAGAGGGTGTTAGGACTGGCACATTTAAATATCTACCACTACAATAGCTTTTGTACTCGGTATAATTCTGTAAGCAACAAAATCTCGAATTTATTTTTTGTAATTTTTTATGAGAGTTATTAAACGAAAAAAAAAATAGTTAAGTACCTTAGTAATATGTAAGATGTTGTTAAAAAAATGAAATACATCCCACCATTGCACCTACAACATTTATGTACATACTTCTACTGTTGTTTTAGCAGTTTGCTAACAATTATTTAAGTAAAATGGAGCTTGAATAAGTAGTATGCATATGTCAATAAATTTATTTCTTTAGAGTGCTGTGAGAGCGGCCATAGAGGGTAGAGTGTTGGTTATAGAGGGCATAGAGAAGGCTGAGCGAAATGTGTTGCCAGTGCTCAATAATCTGCTAGAAAATAGGGAAATGCATCTGGAAGATGGCCGCTTTTTAATACCATCGTCAAGATATGATAAGCTATTAGAGGTAAATAAATATTTCTTTTAAGATTTTTGTATATATTTTAAATGTTACTTAAAGTAGCATTGAAATCATACCTAAAGGTTTTATTTTATCTTTAATTTCCGTACCTCTTAGGTTGCTTGGTACAAATTGCTTTTTAGCAATAAGGTCGGTTTCTTACGCCTTTTTTAAATTTTTCCTGTTAACATTATTTTTATGATCTAGCATGAATTTTTAATAAATAAATAAGTAAAGGTCAGAAAAGCTAATAATTTTAAAGTACCCACGAACTTAGCTATAAGTTTATTTGTATTATTTTGAATTTAACTTTAAATAGTACTATTGATATCATATAGGTTAGAGAAATAAATAATTTCACCAACAACAATTACACCTCTTTAGGAACACGGTCTAGACGAGGTAGCAAAATGGCGCCTCGTTCGAGTAGACGAGAATTTCCGTGTCATAGCTCTCGGGCTGCCCGTACCGCGATACACTGGACAGCCTCTAGACCCGCCCTTGCGGTCACGGTTCCAAGCCAGAGATGTGGCTACAGTCGGATTTGGGGTGAGTGTTACTTTTTGAAAAGTGAAGTCGAAGTCAGGAATAACTCTCGAACTATATTTCGTATTTCTGATTGTTTTCTTTTATATAATGTGAGAAGATTTTATTCCGTCCATATCTAATATAATCTTAATATAATATATATAAATCTCGTGTCACAATGTTTGTCCTCAATGGACTCCTAAACCACTTAACCGATTATAATAAAATTTGCACACCATGTGCAGTTTTATCCAACTTAAAAGATAGGATAGCTTACATCCCGGTATTGCCCCGGGAACGGGAATAACGCGGGTAAAACCGCGGGACACAGCTAGTTGAAATATATGTATATGTGTGGTATGGCTCAGTGGACGGATCTCATCAATTAAAAATGTGGGGTTAATAAATATTTATATGTATTAAGCATTATTATAAAAATCTTGACGAATTAAAAAGGGATGATAATAGTAAATTTAATTTTCGAGTTTAATAATACGACGTGCAGTTGATTTCAACAAAACTTAACGTTTAAATTAAGTTAATTAATAATAATTATTTTATTTCATATTTTACACCATATAAAATATACTACAAGTACGAGACTTCTTAATCAAGTCAAACATCATAATTTATTATGTTACATCATATCTTATATACAAATTATTTTCTTTTTAAGATTATTTATAGTTTATGTGATAATAGACTTTGTGCCCTACTAGTAGCATTGGAATACGTTTTCGGCAACGCCTCAGGCATAAATATGTGAACTTGCTTCTTAGTTTTGCTAACGTCTGGTATAATTTTCTTGCTCACCAACTCGGCATACTGTTTCTCGACGGCGTTCCTCTCAGTCGCCACTTTCTGTCTCGTTTCCGCGATGTTCCTTTTGATATCTTTCAGCCGTTTATCTTTGATCCTTGTGTCATGTCGTGGCGTGATTTTCGCGTTTCGTGACTGCCGTGCGTAGTTCTCGATCGTATTCGACGTCGGCACATTAAATTCATTGCGATCGATAAGCTTCGTTTTTGGCTCGAGTAACTTTGGTTCTTTTAAATCAGCTGATGTTTTCGCCTTGATTAGATTACGTTTCTGTATTTCCGGCCAACTGTGGCGCGGCTGAGTCATTCTCTCACCAGTGTCCTCCTTCAGGAGATCCACTTTTCCAGCTAAATCTAACCATTGTAGAACTCTGTCTGACAGTTCATTGGTTTCTTGAGAATCCGTTCGAGAGGTCCGATTGCTTTTTATAGCTTTCATGTTTATGGTTTCGAACCTAGAGGAGTTGTACTCGTTTAAAGGTTGTGGCGTAGCCTGTATCTTAAGCTCGTCTTCGGATTCACTGACGTCGCCTAAATTGAGTTTTTCTACTGGTTCCCGATAGTCGGATAGCGGTCTCTCGTTTGTTATAACTAGATGAACTTTTCTCAAGCAGCCTTCTAAATTGCTGCGGTGGGTTAACTGGCTTCGTTTCGTGGAAAGTTTCTGGTTGCTTGCAGAGGAAAGAGGTCTTCGCTTTGCGCTCAGTTCAATGTAGCAAGGGTCGTCGTAATTAAGTATGGGGTGGCGGAATCCGTCGACCCATACAGTTCTTATGTACATAGGTCGTTGTGAGGATTGCCAGAGTGCTGGCATATTATATCACTCGCGGTTAATAGCATCTAAACACGCGATAATGCCTCTTGAGATAGGTACTTCGTTTTGTTACCGTTATTAGATGTTATATCTCGGGATCTATTCAGAAGTCGTGTCTGAAATGTTGACATATATTAGAAACAATACCTATATAGTTAAAGATAGTAATTTAATTATAGTGTAACGTCACTTGATTCAAAGCCTTCTTCTTCAAGGGTTACTAATAATTATTACTATTATTTAAAATTAGCTGGCTCCATGCGATTTCGTTCACGCTGTACCTATCTCACCAGAAACCTTATACCCTATTTTTTTGCTTAAAAACCATTCTCGTACATCCAGAATAAAAAAATTGTAAATCGGTTCAGCTGTTTTCATTTTTATATAATAAAAAATTATATTGCAATACTGTTAATACATCACTTTCCCCTCAAGTGATTGAGGTGATTAATAGTTTCTGATTGGTAAAGTGAATCGTGACGCCACACAATGCATTTTACTAAAAGGAAAGAAATCCTTTTTGAATGAAAAACTTGATAACGTTGAATGTTTTGTACGTTTATTACGTTACAATAGCTGTTACGATTGAAAAATGAAAGTTAAAAAAAATCTTTAAAGGATAGAATTGATTTCGTAGCTTTAGCAAAAAAATATTCGTGGTTGATAGATTTTTTGATTTGAACTTAATCTTTTTGAAAAAAAATTTATGATAAAAAGTGGATACGTACATACTTACCTTAAACAAGTCCATTTCATTGTTTATTTTAATTATTCATCTAACTTAACAGTTTAAGTTTGAATATTGGTTGATTAGTATTAACGGTAAAAACGTATTTAACATAGAGTAAGAGTATACCCTAAGAATTTTTGGTATGGCAAATCCCTTTAATTTTTTTATGTTTGAATGTTTTGCGATTTGCCGTGTTGTAGCGGATAGGATATCCGTAGCAAGTGCGGTTACGGGCGGATACCACGGCACTGACGGTCGCAAAGCCGCCGTTTCGACTTTTGTCGTAAACATTCCAATATACTGGGGGCACAATGAGAAATATATTATTTTAAAATTTTGACTAGAAATATTTTTATAGTGACTAAACTTATATAGATCAATGTGAGCTCCTCTGAATATTGTTTACCTACATTTATAAATCGATCGATCATCACTTTGTCGTTTTTTCTTTTGATTGCAGGCTTTAAATTTTCTTTAACGTATTTGTTGTGATTAATGTTAGGATGTAGACTATAGAGTAGGCAATAATGCAACAACGTGACATAATCGGTAATAGTTATGCCTACAGACAGACTTACAGACTGTATGATATTAGTAGGATTGATATTGATTTGACAGTTGTGTGTGTAACTTTGTAAGAAAATCTTGGTATCTTAATTTGAGACACTTCCCGGTCTTTGATTAGGATGAAATTTTGCATACGCTCTGAGTTCCGATGACACTACATGACAAGCTAAGAAACGTCATTACAAATCCAATATGGCGGCCTCCCCAAGAAAGCGTGTTTTTTAGTTTTTTACCCGACTACGGCAAAGCCAAAGGAGGGTTATGATTTTGACAGGCTATGTATGTATGTATGTATGTATGTTCATCTGTTCCCTCGTAACTTCTAAACCACTAATCAGAATTCGACAAATGACATATCATTAGAAGCGTCTTAATTGTCCGCTGGTTATAGGCTATATAGATTTTCACTAAATTCAATGTGGCGCCCTCTAGCGGACAAAATATACAGAGTAAAAAAATAAAGTTAAGCTAGATATGCCGTGTTTGGTATCATTTTAAAGCGCTTCACTTGTACATTTCGAATATATATATATTACTAGCATTTGCTTGTGACTTTACCTGTATTCATGGGGTACTTTTATACTTTTTCAGCGTCGTTTTTTGTCGTAGTTGGGTTTTAGTTTTTTTACTTTATCTTGTTAAACTATTATAAGTACTCCAATATTAAGTAATACGTGAATTGTGCCACAAGCTTTATACTTGTTTCAGTTGAATTAGATCATGCAAAGTTCCACGTTTCTCGGCAAAAAGACGACAATTATACGTTTGGCGAATTTGTTTTGTTTGTTTTATGGCACCGGTGACACTTGACGGGTTTCCGCGGTGACGTGATTTAAAGCCGAACTTTTGCAATAGATATTACGTTGCAGGGTTTTTGTTTTTTTTTTTTTTTTGTTGAGCTTGTGTTTGAAAGTATGCAATGCTGAAGTATTTTAGTGAATACTTTGTGAGGTTTCGATTATGAGACATTCATTGTATATATTTATTTATATAACATTGTTTATGCACTAAGCAAGCAAGATAAATGGAGCGAGCCCAGGAGATGCAAAAAAATATACTTGATTTATAAAAACTTTAATTATAAAAGAATACAAGATTACTAAAATTAACTTAATATTAAAATAGTGACGACTGCTCGAAGTGTGAGCACGAAGTGAAGAGTTGCTGGGGTGGCTCAGGCGGCGATCCTCGATGGCCATCTGGGTGGTCCGATGTCCCAATTGCATGTTTCAATGCATCGCGGTGGCCGCGGTACCGCGAAACACACCTGTGTGATGTTGCCCAATTCGGTATTGCTAATTCGGCAATACCTTAGGGTTCCGCTACCATAACTAGCAGGCTTGTGGCGTGTAAACCAAACGATAGGGACATTGTATGTTTTTAAATAATCTAACGCTATTCATAGAGTATTATTATAAATCGAATTAATTTTATGTTTTATTTTTTATATAATACACATAGTATTTGACGTTATCATAATCATAATAAAAATAAAGTCAGACCGAATGTTATCTTGATTTCTTATATTCGTTATGTACTGTTTGTCTAAACCCTAAGCAAACATTTGATTGCATAAATTTAGAGGTACCATCAAAATGGTTATTTTGCACGGAACATTAAGTTTATTCGCCCAAATTAGTAGTTACAATGTTCGATGTTGATCTAATAGCTTGTCATATCTTTCGGAAATTATAGGGTTATATAGATTATCTACAGGATATGAATAAATGGAAGGCAGACGGTTTTTAATGAAATAATTGTGTTGTTTTTTATTAATGAGGTTTTCGTACCAATCTTAGCCTTTGACTAGTATAGTACAAATGCAATTCAATGTGAAAAAAGATTAAATATCTTATAATCGTCTTGTAAAGAAACAACAGAACGTTAAAAAGGCTATAACAATTTGTAATCGCGAATGTTTGGATCACTTCCTATTTGGTGACGCTTATCAGACTTTTCTTATATGAAACAGCACTGAATTCCTATTTTTCCTTTCTTTTCCTCTTCAGCTCGTCTTTGTTTCAACTCAGTTAGACGCCATCACATAAAAAAACATACTATTAATCCATACTTCCATACTAATATTATAAATGCGAAAGTAACTCTGTCTGTCTGTCTTTCCATTACGCTAATACTACTGAACCGATCAGACCGAAATTTGGTACACAGATGGCCTAGAGCCTGGGGAAGGACATAGGCTACTTCTTTTTTAAATTAACACCAAAAGGTTGCTCGGGGGGGTTGAAACTTTTTATAATTTTTCAAACCGCTGAACCGATTGTAATGAAATTTGGTACACATATAGTCTAGTGCTTAAAATAAAACATAGGCTACTTTTTAACTAGAAAAAAGGATTATAAGAGGGGGAAGTTTATATGAAAGTCCACGCGAACGGAGTCGCGGGCCACAGCTATGAGTTCATAATATGCTAACCTAAAAATATAAGTCATAAATAGTGTTTTTAGTAGTTTACTATACTTTGTGTAGCTTTGTCACTTGAGCTACAGTTTCGTATCAGTAAATAGTTGTTGCTGACATTGAGGTCACAGTTCTCTGTAACAAGGCTTCAGTCGAGATTGCTATCAAGTGGCATGCCAGTGCCTTGGTTTATAGCGTGATAAATTGTTACGATATGTCTGTAATAAATATAGTAGGTACTCTTTTTGTAATATGTACGAGTACATGTTTGTATATTGTATATACTAGCTGTTGCTCGCGACTTCGTCCCCGTTGATTTGTTTTTCCATTATTTCTTCGCTCCTATTAGTCGCAGCGAGATGTAGCCTCCTCGATAAATTGTCTATTCAATAAAAAAATAATTTTTCAATTCGAACCAATAGTTCCTGAGATTAGCGCGTTCAAACAAACAAACTAGCTTTATTATATTAAGTATGATAGGTACTTAGACGAGCTTCAATTCGAGACGGGATTCAAGTAGCTTTTGTATAGTCTTCTTTTTGATTGAATCCCAGTCTAGCAACACGACTTGCTTTACTAGTTGATAAGATGTTATTTACATGTTACCACGTGTAATTCATAAAAAAACGTCACTTCAAGTTGATGCCATCTCATTGAAGATGTCATTGCGTTTTATTCGGTAATTGGAAGCGCCGAAGACCACCCAATGTTATTCCCACTTTCTTTTATTTCATTCTTTATTCCTCGTTGTTACAAATCCTTTCCTCTCGATGTCGTCTATAGTTCGGCAAAGCATATAAGCTTTGAAATATGGAAATATTAGAGATGTTCTGAAAATTTGAATTTGTTTACCCACGTTTGTAGATGACTGTGGTCCAAACAACCAGGTATTTTACGAATTCATGTAAAGGTACAATTAGCACGTTCGCGTTAGCACGGAAACAATTTGTCCGCAATTAAACCGAGCTTCACCCAGCCATTAGTGGGTTGCATTGATTATCTTGTTCGATGTTGGGGCTTTAACCAAATTAACCAACATTCAATTACTAGTAATTTTGCGAAGGAAATTCGGGACTGCACTGGTATAGGTACTTAGTTCTTATGTGGGCCAGGCTAGGTGAAGTACAAAATGAATAAATTATATTCAGAAATTCATTTTGAAATGTACATACAGAATTTCCTTGAAATAATAGCTTTTTTGGGTATAAGTGAACATGTACGTGAACACGTACAGATTGAACCGGCCTATATATCTGTAACCTAAGTACGATACGTACTACGTGAACGAAGTCGCGTCGGGAAAGCTAGTTAAAAATATAATTATAAATAGTCATCTATATATATAAAAGAAAGTCGTGTTAGTTACACCATTTATAACTCGATAACGGCTCAACTGATTTGGTTCAAAATTGGTAGGGTTGTACTTTAGAACCAGGAGAAGGTCATAGGATACTTTTTATCCAATTTTCCGGGGAAATAATTTTTTTATGAAAGTCAACGCGGACGGAGTCGCGAGCAACAGCAAGTTACAGAATAAATTTAAACATATTTGAAGCTAGCACGCAAATAGATTAATTACAATAATCAAACCGCCAACTAAAGCAACCCTGTAGAGCTAGCGTGACCTACCGTCTTTAATTTTGGACTTGCGTTAAGCGAAATTAATTTTGATTCGCAAATTGCTTGAATAATGAATGAAGCAAGTTTCGTCGTTAATTCTAGTAAATTGTAGCACGAAATTCACTATGGTTTTAAATATATCTTTTAAGCCTAGATTCGTCGCAACGTTTAATGCGTTTTACTTTTGATTACTATAATCCCCAATAGTTGTTGGTTTTTTATTCCGTAAAATAAGTAATCCAGTCTAAGAAATTTCGTATAGAGTTCGTGTATGAATTAGATGTTACAAACTTGTATATGACTAAAACAGATTCTCTTTAACTGAGGAAATACATATGTGCATGTATTAGTTCTCTTTTATTTTTTACAACAACCATTTTAACCACGCATTTCCTCCACGTTTAATCTGATTCCGTTCTTATTGTTTGCTTTTTATTTTATACCTACAAATGATGTCCTGACGATAAGAGACAAAAATAATAATGTTCTTATTCGTATTGATAGTATGTTATATCTATGGTATTTAGAAGGATTTTTACATGGAAAAACTTCAATGTTTTATAAATTAAAACATATATCTATCTTCTACAGGAACATCTAATCGCCCTCAAAGAAGAGGCACCGAAAGTGGATTCCACAAAGTTAGAACAGCTAATGTCAGCTGCGTACGCCCTCATCAGTCCAGAGCTCCAACAAGTCAGTTTGCCTGACTTTCCTATAGATAATCTCCAAGCCGCTGCTTTGATTCTGGTAAGTTGATTGTTGTAAAGGTTGGTCATTTTAATGAATCAGCTAAACAAATTAGAATCCGTCACCTTGGAGTTAGAAACCTAAAGTAGATTTGTCTCTGCTGGTTACGCGCCAACTAGTCGGGATCTGCAGCAAGTCAGTTTTTTATAAACAACCTCCTAGCCGCTGCTTTGATACTGGTAAAATTCATTTAAAGATTAACTATAGTAGTGAATTGGCATGTTGATGAAACCAAAAGTCTGTTGCTTTCGTTGATGTTACTAACTTTATTGGTCTCAAGTTACAAGATAGATGATGATAGAGAATTAACTGAACATATCCTTTTCTCTAAGGAAAAAAAGACACGACATCGTCATCTTAATAAATCAAAGTCATCTTATACAGCCTACCCTATTCTAATTCGCATACAGTGTGGACTTATCAAATTATCTTAATATATATAAATCTCTTGTCACAATGTTTGTCCTCAATGGACTCCTAAACCACTTAACCGATTATAATAAAATTCGCACACCATGTGCAGTTCGATCCAACTTGAGAGATAGGATAACTTACATCCCGGTATTTATGTATTGCCCCGGGAACGGGAACTATGCGGGTAAAACCGCGGGGAACGGCTAGTTATACTATAAAGAAAAAACCAAAGGTGAAGCAGAATATATTTTATACCTTGGCAACATTTTAGCCAGCAAATTATACAAGAGTAGAAAAAGTTTGACAGAGCTTTTACAATTATCCGTTAGATCTAACATAGGTTGCGTGTTACCTTCGCACACTTTCATAGTTTCGGTGAAAATTCACGCAATTCTGTCATCTACGCGCTTCAGTGTCAAGGGGAAATCTTTTGATGTGCTTTCATAGTTCCCGCTTTTAACTTTGACTTTGAAAGCGAGAAAAGTCTTTATAAGGGTTGGAAAATATTTCCTTGGAATATCATTTATGTTTAAAAATATTACCGGTGGTTAATGTTTTGTAATACCATGACGATTGAAAGTGTTACTTTATGTAGCCTAATTGAATAAAGATACTTTTGACTTCGACTTTGACTTTATTAGCTTATTTGGGCTGGCGGCCCAGTCACAATTTTATTTGATATTTACAACAAAAATAAATGTGTATTTATTCTATGTAAGTGTGTTTATTATTTCAGGAGAAAAATCCGAACATTCCAATCCATGCTCTTCTATATTTCCTATACCCATACGAGGCATTTTTATCAAAGGACCACGTCAAAAATGTCGAAACAGTATTACATAATCTGCATATAGCGACAAAACCGAAATGGACCTTAAGTTTAGATAGCATAGATTTGAAGGAAAAAGAGGCGTTAGTTAGTATGGAAGTAAATGGCAGTAAGAGTCAGTTTTCTGTGCCGTGTGGAGACAGAAGGACTAAGAGAGAGGAGAGGGGGATTATTAAGACAGAGTACCAGAGTCGATTGTTGAATGAGTTGCTACTTAGTCACAGCGTGGGAGACTTTTGTATTGTTGGTAAGTTTTACTACCTAATGTGTTATAAATACTACCAGTTTTTAAGTCTTCAATAGTCAGGAAAAATAATAGAATCAGCCAGATAGATCCATTTTAACAATCATACTCGTTTATTGTACCACTTGCTGAAAATGGGTTCAGGAAATTTAAGAACAGCCGTCATTTTTAGAATTAATTGAAAACAACATTCAGATTATATACGAAAAACTTTTTTCATATCAACACCATATAACATGTTCTATATTTTATATGTTTTACCTAAACTTTGTTCCATCAATAATGCTGATATCTGCAGAATACCGGAATTGGTTATACTGAATATCACAAATCCATCTTACAGGCCCAAAAGGTTGCGGAAAAAGTCTTCTAGTCAACCAGTTAGCATCTCTACTTGGTTACACGATAGAACCCATAGTATTGTACCAGGATATGACAGCAAGGGACTTGCTTCAGCAGCGAACAACCCTAGATAATGGGGATACTGTTTGGAGGAATTCGGCGTTAGTAGCTGCTGCCTTGTGTGGGAGGGTTGCAGTATTGGATGGATTGCATCGGGTACATGCTAGTACCGTAGCTGTGTTGCATAGGTAAGAAGTCATTTAGCTTTGAAGTGACGTCACGTTACACTTTTATGTGAAGAGTGGTGGAGGTCTCTAATGTAGATGCGAATTAATTCAAATTAAGACGCCCTGTGGAGCTATCCTTGTTTTTTGCGACCAATGGTGGTTATTAAGATCTAATTATGGGTAGGGATAGACAGGAAACAGAAAATAACTTGTTTTGTATATTCAGTGACTGTGTTATTGCAAATATGTCTATGTATTTTATTCATTGTCCTCGAAGGATCCAAGAAACAGTGTTCAGGGTTGGATTTAGGTTCTAGATAAAAGCACTTGAGTTCAGAGATAGCCTGTTTTATTTTAGCAAATTAAACTATATGATGAGATAAACTCAACTCACTAATTATGACAATTAATAAAATATATAAATTGTTGCGAAATAATAATACCGATCGTGTCACCGTTGGTTTACGCTTATTAGTCAAAGTCAAAAGTATCTTTATTCAATTTGGCTACATAAAGAAACACTTTTGAATCGTCATGGTATTACAAAACATTTACCCCCGGTTCGGAAGGCAGTTTCTACAGAGAAGAACCGGCAAGAAACTCAGATAGTCGCTCTTTTTAAATTAAGAACATAAAAATTGTAAATATAAACAAAACTCGATTATTATAATATTTATACACGAAAAAGGTCACCGTCCCACGAGCGAAGAAATATCATTCCAAGCGTTTTTTGTCTCCAATATAATCATTTAATGATTTATAGACAATTGAGTAATTTTAATTGCCTGGTATTCTGGAAAAAATGGCTTACAGCCATGAGGCTTAACATGTGGATTTATATATAACTTTTAATTAATTTCGTTGCAGATTAATCCACGACAGGGAACTTCAGTTACACGACGGTACACATCTCCTTAGACACGATAGGTATGACGAGCTGCTGGATTCAGGTCTAACGATTCAAGATCTCGAGAAAAGTGGAGTGAAGAGGATACATCCAGCTTTTCGGTACATATAATATAGATAATTATTTTTGGGTGTGAAGTAATCTTAGAAAAGCGAAGTTCTACTCTAGCGAAGGACTACATGTACAAATTCTTTAGAAATGCTATGTACTAGAATTGTAAAAAGATCGCTAAGAGTATTGATTGGTTGTCTAGGAAAAACACTTTATAGTTTTAACATTTTAATATTAACGGGAAAGCACCGTTGATATTAAAATGTGTAAGTAATAAGTATAATAACGAAACACGCAGTCTTAAAGTAAATGGTTAAATAAATTACTACTTTTTCATAGCCTTGCATTTTTAACATATAACACTAAGAGTTCCACAATTTCAGGATAATAGCTTTAGCGGAACCCCCCACGATAGGTCGAGGACCCCACTGGTTGTCTCCGGAGATATTGAGCATGTTCATATTTCACCAGATGAGGAACTTGAGCCAACAGGAAGAGATGTTTATTATTGAAAGCTTGGTGAGTTGCCCAAATTGTATAAAATTATTTCCATAAAAATTCAGATTTTTAATGTTTCGTTTTTAATTATTCAGTAATGTTTTTATTATAATTAAACGGATTGGATTTAAAGGAACATATAAGGTATTATAAAAATAAGATGTTTTAAATCTATCAGTGTTTAACGTCAAACATTACTTGCAACAATTATGAAATCTTAATTATAGGACAATACTTGCTTAATTATACAGTTTTCTAGAAAGAAATTAAGACTATATTTGATATTTTTTTCCAGTATGGTAAAATATCTCCACCCTTGCAATCCATAATAAATTTGGCGGACCAACTTAGAAATTCTGAAGATAGTACCCTCAAAAACCTCTCATCGTCTCTCTCAACGAGGCAGCTCCTACGTATCGCTAGCCGCATGTCCAAATATCCAACTGATGCTGCCTACGAAACCGTCCAAAGAACATTTTTAGCTAAATTCCTTCCTAACCTAGCAAGAAGAGCCCTAGATGGCGCTAGCCAAAAGATCGGTATAGAACCGCCAACACGTTTCGGCCTATTTACCGATTCGGA
The DNA here is from genome assembly GCA_026213755.1 of Eurema hecabe. Classification (NCBI taxonomy): domain Eukaryota; kingdom Metazoa; phylum Arthropoda; class Insecta; order Lepidoptera; family Pieridae; genus Terias; species Terias hecabe. The sequence goes on along the minus strand of JADANM010006310.1, from coordinate 2,435,959 downwards.
GAAAAAAATCGGCTGTACAGTTCAAAATGGCGTCGTGACGATTGGAAATACGAGCACGGAGGTGTACAAAACGGACGCACTGACAAAAGTACCAGATATATTGTTCTACGACGTTCCACAACATGTGAGGTTGCTAGAATGGTTGCTGCAGGACTTTTTGCTCGGCAACCACCTGTTGCTAGTTGGCAACCAGGGAGTAGGCAAGAATAAGATCGCAGATAGACTTTTGCAACTCCTCAATAGACCAAGAGAATACATCCAGCTCCATAGAGATACGACCGTGCAATCTCTAACTGTGCAACCGACAGTTAAAGATGGTGTTGTCATATACGAAGATTCTCCTCTAGTGAAAGCTGTGAAGAACGGACATGTTTTGGTAGTAGACGAGGCGGATAAGGCGCCGACACATGTGACGTGTATACTAAAGACGTTGGTCGAGAATGGGGAGATGATACTCAGCGATGGGAGGCGGATAGTTCCCAAGGATCTGATGGATAGCTCAGGAGGAGACGCGGCCAGTTTTATTCCGGTTCATGATGATTTTAGAATGATTGTGCTAGCCAATAGGCCTGGTTTTCCCTTCTTGGGGAACGACTTCTTCGCGTCTTTGGGTAAGTTCTCATTCCCAAATCTAGCTTTATTTATTGAAGTGTGTCTGTTTTAACGGATTTTAGATATTATTTGTATGTGATAGCTACATTTATGGAAAGAGGATTATAGCATACAATAGGGCGTAACAAAACGGGTGTTCGATTAGTTTGGAGATACTGACAAACTATTAAAACTTAAGTCTGAATTTTAAAGTTATTTTGCCTAGAAAAATGGGTGTTCAAGTAAATTCATGTAAGCCATGTTTTGGAGACGTATTTTTATAATACTTCAGGGCGTTTATATAAACACAACTCAATCTACGCTTCGCATTGCTTGCATAAATTGAATAAATATATTTTTTTTAAATACATTCACCTAATATATAGTAATATTCAGACCCCAGAAAGATACAAAAGCTAAATTAACAGTAAATTTTTCCAATGTTAGTTGTGACCACTACACCAAGCGTACGTCGTCGAGAACTAGTATATGGATTATTTTAATAATTTATATATATCTAACTATATCTATAATAATCTATATCTAAAATATATCTTTGTTTATATTTATATTTCAGGTGATCTCTTCTCCTGTCACGCGGTGGACAACCCTTCCATAGAATCGGAGTTGGAACTCCTCAGGTCGTACGGACCGAATGTTCCAGAAGACATCATGAAGAAGTTGGTGCAAGCGTTCGCCTCACTCCGCAATATGGCGGACCAAGGACAGCTCACGTATCCGTACTCTACGAGAGAGCTCGTTAATATTATTAAACATTTGCAGGTGAGTTTAGTTTTTAAGGGCATGGTTAAAAAGATGTATGTATGTACTGAGCGAAATCCAAAATTTTTCCTAAAATCGCTTTTAGAAGTTTATGGATTTTTTTGCCACAGTTAAAAAGACGATATTTTGTATGTAAAATATTGTAGTTTTTAAAAGCTATTATAAAAAAATCGCTAATGTTTTATTTTTATTTTATTTTATTTAGAGGAGAGAGATTTTATAATCAGGGTCCCCAAATATGACTAAGTACATAATTGGATTAATCTTTGTTTGACTTGTTAAATTTAACCATTGATATGTAAAGTGTGCTTACTAACTTTACGGCTATAATAATTGTATTAACTTTTCTATTTTGCTTGCCAGTTTTTTGTTACATGTGCTAGTACTTAATTATTTCGTTATTGTAGAATATGTGGGTATAGTGTTGTTTGTCTCGGGCGTATACGTCATATAGGCCGGTAGCGGGGGGCAGTCTGTGTCAGACCGTCGTTCCGGTAGCACGTGGTGGTATGTATGTGAGCCAAATATTATAATTGGGGAATTCTACAAATATTTTTTTGTTTTTAATTTATAACGGTAGCGACTTAAAAAAAGGACTTTTCTCGACCGTATACTTATCTTCTTTATTCCAGAAATACCCTGAAGAAGATTTAGCTACAGCGATAGGTAACGTGTTCGACTTCGATCGCTACAGTCAGGA
>JADANM010006310.1:2403862-2427079 GCA_026213755.1 Eurema hecabe | reverse complement strand
TCTGCATATCAATGACATCCTGCAATTTGGCAGTATACATTGCTATGTAGATGACAGTACTGGTGATGCATCATATACCGGCCGACGCACTCTTTCCCGGGATCACGTCACTGAGAGTCGGAACGAACTTGTGTCTCAAATCGAGCTCTTGCTTGACAAAGTCTCGACTTGGGGTCGGACTAATTTAGTCGAATTTAACCCCAAGAAGACACAGGTCTGCGCGTTTACTGCTAAGAAAACACCCTTCGTCGTATCCCCTCGGTTTGAGAATTCTCCCCTGGGTACCACAGCCAGTCTCAGTATTTTGGGCGTCAACATCTCGAGTGATGTTCAGTTTCGTGGTCATTTGGAAGGTAAAGCCAAGCTGGCCTCTCAAAAGCTCGGCGTACTCCAGAGAGCGAAGCAGTATTTCTCGTCCAAACATCGCCTCATGCTTTACAAAGCGCAAGTGAGGCCACACATGGAATACTGCTCCCATCTCTGGGCGGGAGCCCCTCAGTACCAGCTCCTTCCATTTGACCGCCTTCAACATCGAGCATCTCGGATGATTGACAGTACCGACCTTACTGATCGGCTTGACTCTCTGGCACTGCGGAGAGACGTCGCGTCCCTCAGCGTGTTCTACCGCATCTATCATGGGGAGTGCTCAGAGGAGTTGTTCGGTCTGATACCTGCCGCTGATTTCCATCACCGCACTGCACGCCACAGGTTACTATACCACCCTCACCACCTTGACAGCTGGCAGTCAAGCACAGTGCGTTTTCGCAGAAACTTTTTGCCACGTACGACCATCCTATGGAATCAGCTTCCTCATGCAGTGTTCCCGAACAAATACGACTTGGGGACCTTCAAAAAAAGAGCGTACCTATCCTTAAAGGGCCGGCAACACACTCGTGACAACGCGAGTGCTCATGGGCGGCGCTGATCACTTAACATCAGGTGACGCGCTTGCTCGTTTGCCCCCTATTATATATAAAAAAAAAAAAAAAAATGTTCAAATATGTTTATTGACTTCTGTTATTAACTGTGCATACTGTACCTGATCTATCTAATGGGTAAACCATTTTCCATACAATAATTATTATTTTGATATAATTTAAAGCTTTCCGATGCTGAAAAAGAAGATATTCCAGAACACGTGAAGAAGGCAGCCCGCGAAATGAATAGGAAAGTGTTTGAGGAGCGACTTAAAGAGATCAAGATGAGTGAATACGATGCTAAGTTGTATGGGCAGTTCCTGAGGGCGGTTCAACCGCAGGTGAGGTGCTATAAGTTAATAAGTATATGAGAGAGAGAGAGAGTGAGGAGTAAGAGTATTTTTGTGAGAGTGAGTTTGTATGAGAGAGATATAATAAGTGTGAGTATGTATGTATAATGTATGAGGAAGATATTTTATAAAGAAGAGTTTGCATGAAGAAGAGTTATTATATTTATAGCTTATTGTGACAAGTAATCAAGTAGTTATTTATGTTTAGATTAGCGCTTTACGCGGCGTGTTAGCGGAATTGCAAGCGAAGAAAAAGGAGAGACAATGGAGTAGACATCAGACGAGCGGCGAGTTGGACGATGGAAAGATTATTGAAGGTTTTTTGTTTATTTGTATTGTAATTGCGTTAATATGTGAATTGTGCAACTGGGCTTTATCTCGCGGTGAGTTCACCGTGGGAAGGGCCTGGCTACAAGTTAGGGGTCCATCGTAAAATTTTATATTTACAGTAATGACAAAGGGCCACTCTGGACCTTTGTCATTACTACAATAACATCTTAGAAAAAAATGCCATTATATGATGTCTGTGTTATTTGTGGATGGAGTATGGTATTAGCAGAAAGCGAAGGCTATTCTAACAGCGTTGCGTTTAGCTATTATTTAATACTAAAATAATTATTAATATTTTTTTTTGTAATATATCAAAATTATTATAAATTTCTTGCGTTGCGGATAACCTTTCAAAGGTTAGTTCAGTAGTTAGTAAAGTAAAACTTAGTAAAGTAGTGATTAGTACGCAAAATTACCCCTTTGGACCTGTCTAAGTGGTAATTTTGCGTCCCAAATCGTCCAAAAGTCACTATTATCTATATAATTTTGCGTTTAAAAGAATTGAACGTTATAAAAAAGTGTTAAATGGTCGTTAGGTGTGACGGGCGAGCGCGCTATCTACCGGCGTCGTACGGAACAAGAGCCGCCGCCCGGCGCGCCGCCGCACTCGCCCAAGAGACTGCGACTCGTCGTCGACGTTTCTGGAAGCATGTACCGGTAATTATCTATATACTAGCTGTTGCCCGCGACTCTGTCCGCGTTTATTTTCATAATAATAACCATTCCCCTGGAAACTGGATAAAAAGTATCCTATGTCCTTCTCCTGGTTCTAAACTACATTCGCACCAATTTTCAGTCAAATCAGTTGAGCCGTTATCGAGTTATAAGTGGAGGAACTAACACGACTTTCTTTTATTATCTATATATTTATTCAACTAGGCTACATATAGTACATTCAAGTGTACTAAGTATAGTACACTTGAATCATCGTGATATTATAAAACAAGCTATTTTTTATACATACCTATGAATATAGGGAAGGGGGTTTGGGGAAACAAACGATTCTCCTCGTAACATTTATTATACATAATTTATTGTCAAGTGAAATACACCTTAAAACTAGAGATAAAAAATTGCAGCAAAAAGTGTTTTGACAATTGGCTGCCTTATCACTATTAGTAATTTATTACAGACAACCATTAGAACATACAAGCTACGTCATTATAATAATATTATTGTTTTATTATATTTTTGAGACAATTTCTTAATGAGCCCTGAAGTAATCTTTTCTTAAATAATTAATTATTAACAACAAACTGTTCAACTTCAATTTAAAGTTATGAAAGAAGTCTTTCTCTTTCTAGCAATTCTCTTTCTCTCTCTCACCTAGGTTCAACTCATACGACGGTCGTCTAGAACGTTCCATGGAAGCTGTGGTACTCCTAACAGAAGCCCTTAAAGGCTATGAAACACGCATAAGATACGATATGTACGGGCATTCTGGAGAAGAGCATGCGCTGGAGCTGATCAGGGTTGATAGACCGCCGGAGAATGAGAAAGAGAGGTTGCAGGTGAGTAAGAGTTATGTGTTTGTAGAATTTCATCCGAATCGGGTTAGTAATTTTTATATTTTTATATACCTATTGTAAAATATCTGAACGAATTGCGTCGGTGCCGCATGTGTGTCATGATTTGGATGAAACAGGCTCCTGAAAAACAGTCTTTACTATCTTGGGAGCCTGGGTAAAATATTTTGTAAAAACACCTTATTATATAAATAAATTATTATTATTAAATTTAGAAGGGAACCAAAAAATATTACAGATATATTGGAAAGAAAGTAACGTAAAATTAAAGAAGGATGCTTTACGCGAGTTTACGCGAGTTAGAAAGAGTAGGATGGATGTTTGTTATCATTAGCGTATATATCCTGGCTTAGAGAGAGATAGCACCAGCTTATTTCGTCTCTCCTCCTCTCACAATGCTCTCACAACAAAAATATTCAAAACTCGATCTATAGTGTCGAGGACTGGTGTGCTAAACAAACAAACAAAAGGGCTATAATTTATTTTTCTTGTTTCTTGGCAGCTGCCATTGATAAATGTTTTTTTTTTTATAATATGAAGAGGGGAGACGAGCTGGAGCCAATGCAGTGCTACCCGGAACTTTGCTATAAAGCCCAACTCCGGGCAGGGTTGCACTCAAAATCAAAAATGTTTATTTTCTGAGTAAATTTGAAAACCAAATACCTTCAGAAAGTCTACATGGTGCCTACCACCGGTTCGGGAACTAACCCGGCGAGAAGAACCGGCGTAAGAATCTCGCACACATTTTACCAAAAAGGGGGAAAAAAAACATCTTTTAAAATATATAAAATTTACAATTGAGTAACTTAACATAAGTATACTCGAGTATTAAATACATAATTGTAAGTCACTACATTGACGCTTCCCACTTTGAGTCGTCAGATGTTAAGACTCATTAGCCCAGTAATTTCTTTAAAATGTTTGTTGGCAGATAATCCGCACGATGCATGCGCACGCGCAGTTCTGCTGGTCCGGAGATAACACGCTGCCGGCCGCGCGCGCCGCCATTACCACGTTGGCTGAAGAAGACGCGGACGAAGCCATACTTGTTATACTCTCCGATGCTAATTTGAGACGGTATACCATTCATTTTGTTATTTAACTTTTTATTTAACTTCACGTTTGTATGCGTCGGCTGCGCTGTCAAAATTCGTAAACAACACGTGCATAGGTCATGACGTCATCAGCCTCCCTACCTGGAAAACAGGATAAAAAGCAGGTCTTGTGACTTTTAGATGGCATTCGTCAGTCGACCATCGACCTGTGCACACGTTATATCGGTTGTGTTATATCTTAATTTAAGGGATTAAAACAAGGTTGTGGTTTTTCTGAATTAATCACAATGTCGGTCCCTGTTCCTACATATGTATGTTTACAAATCTTGCAAGGAAAATTTAAACTACTTTCAATAAACCGATTGAGCTGAAACTTGGTATACGTATAGTACGCGTCATTTATGTTTAGCGATTGACGAGAATAGCTGCGCATCGGTAGAATCGCGCTCGTAATTGACGTATTGGTGCGAGAAAGACAACACGACTGGGACAACCAATCTACGCTCGCGCACCCGACGATCACGCGCCCCGCGCGCCGCGCCGTCCCCTCGATACCTTATTTTTGACTTCTGCGCAGGCTTCGTTCAGCGCTAAAGATTCATGACGCGTACTATAACTTGAATGACAGTACAATAATATGGTACAATGGCGGGAATAACTTAAATTTACGGTGATCGAGCCAACAAAGCGCATGGCTATAGCGCTAGGCTTTTTTAAGCAGTTAACCACTGTGCCAATAGTAAATCTATACAATACATTTATATCTATACTAATATTATAAATTATAAAGAAGTAAAGTTTGTGTGTTTGTTAAATTGTAAGGGGTAATCTCGGGATCTGCTGAACCGATTTTAAAAATTCTTTCACCAATAGAAATCCGCATTATTGCTGAGTGTCATAAGCTATATAATATACAAACCCGAAAAAGAAAGGATCATTAATATTATGCCCAACGAAGTGGGCACGGGTCAACTAGTTTTCTAATAAAAGAAATGTCATTTTGTTTTGCAGGTACGGAATACCTCCGGAACAGCTGGGCACTATAATAACTTCAGACGCAAGGGTCCAAGCGCATGTAATCTTTATTGGAAGTCTTGGAGATGAAGCGAATTTGTAAGTTGGAATATATATTATAAAAAAAATGTGGATGTTATTACGTCCTCTTACACCTTTTAAGGTGTTGTAGCTTTCGTGTGGTTTATTTAATTGTGACAAACATATAGATAGGGTTTTAATGACTTAGTTCAGAAAATGTATGCGGTTACATTTAGACCAATCATTACTTACTGAACTTACTTACTGAAGACATAAAATGAAAAAAAATGGGTTACAATTTTACTTTATGTACATTATCAGGATCAGTAAGTGTACTTAAAAATATTATTGTAGTGCAGTATTTTTTATTTGTTTTATAAAGACATGCAATAAAATAAAAAAAATACTGCACTGTATTTCAAGCCACCTGCCGCTCGGGATAGTATCCGTTGCCTGTCGGGAAATAGGAATTAGATTTAAAACGTCAAATATCAAATAAAATTTCAATAATCTGCGTCAGGAACAAGCACTATGCACTATGCTATGATGATCTATAGAGATGGTCACAGTTTAAGTTTTTCGCTACTATTACAGCCTGTTTTTTTATCATGGTATCATGATGATATTTATATTTTTTGATGTAATTTTTGATAAGCTTTTGTATCCAAGTTTAATTTAAATTTTCATTGATTGATGTTTAAAGAATGCTGTAAGAAAAAAAACACTTACACTAATTTCAACCATGTTTTTATGTTTAGGGGTGATTTTTTTTTGCCAAAGGATCAAAAATAAATAAATTAATAGTCTCTAATTAAATTTAACAAACAGATAACACTTTAATATAAGAGAGTCTTATTAATAACTAGCAGTTGCCCGCGACTCCGTCCGCGTGGACTTTCATATAAACTTTAACTTCCCCTTTCTCCCCCTTATAACCGTTTTTATAGTTAAAAAGTAGCCTATGTTTTATCTCAGGCTCTAGACCATCTGTGTACCAAATTTCATTACAATCGGTTCAGTAGTTTTGGCGTGAAAGCGTAATAGACAGACAGACAGACAGACAGAGTTACTTACGCATTTATAATATTAGTATGGATTAAAATAATAATTTTTATTTTCAGATTACTCCGCAAGCTGCCCGTTGGTCACGCCCACGTGTGTATGGATGTAGCGTCCTTACCACAAATACTACAACAAATATTCGCTTCATCTTTACTACAAAACTCATAGTATATTCTAAATAAAAATACTATTTAGGAAAAAAAGGTTTAGTACACCTGCTCTTGTAGTAGAATAATTTTAAAGCCATTGTAAAGAAACAGGTGTTCTAAACATTAGGTCGAAGTACATGTTTAAAATATTTTTTAATATTTGTAAGTGAATTTTTGATATGTATTTACAGAGTGATTAAATTTATATGAAAAAAAATGTATTAAAAAAACCTCGTAAGTTAAATAGTTAATTACATGTTTTACATAATATTACTAAGTAGCACAATTGTTTTTTGTTTGTTATTAAGCTTATGGGAAGAATTTATCAATTAGTGGGATTTTTTTATTTTAAATATATCTAAATCATATATATAAATCATCTACAGTGCAAACATGATAAAGCTTTAATTTTTTTAAACGCATATGAATACAGAGGAAGATAATATAGATAGTTTAATTTTAAATAAAAATAAAATATCTTGTAGATAACATTCCACTCAACTTTAAAAAAAATTGATTAAATCAGATAGGTACATATATTAAAATATTTAATGTTGTGCCTTATTTAAAAAGTATATTTAAATAATTTAATCAGTTAAGTGATGAAAATTACACCAATACTCTTTGTTTTTTTCTTTTTCTAAGGGTGTTGAGTATTTTTAGTTATTTGTATATATCAAACAGACAGACAGTGAAACATTCAATTGTATAGTTATAAAGTAATATTATCAATAATGTGTACAATAATTGTATAGTATAAAATATTGTACATGGTGTTTTATAAATTATTTTTGTTATATTCTGTAGTTTTATTTCGAGAGTTCTACATACATATTTAATATAACCGCCCTTACTTTAGTATTTTAAAAAATAATAATAAACTATATGGGTTTGACATTTGACAGCTACTTTTCCTGTCAATGTCATAAATAATCTGTTTGATTAGCATAAATGGCGGGAGAATGTTTCGGCGGCTCCATGAGGTTTTAGGTAATACCACGTGTGAGCTTGACTTACTCGTTCACACACCGCCGAAACAATTCCCTTATCCGTACGATTTCCCGCCAAAAAATACCGCGAAATAAACAATATTTTGACAATCGTTTTTTTTTAATTAGAATAATAGCTTAAATGAATAAAACTCAAGCCAAAGCGATATAAAAGTTAATGTACTTACATCATGGAAATAAACCTCATCAGAACGTAACTTTACAGGCTAAGCCTATTAAAGGATTACAGTACAATTACATATACTTTAATACGCTTATATTGTACAAGTACAATAAACTTTAAGTATATTAAATCATTCATAAAAATAATTTATTTATCTTTACTTAAATAAACCTATAAATCAGTGACGATACAATAGAAAAATATTCATATCATTAGTTATTTTCGAAATACGGGGAAATACCTATTCAACTAGTAATAATAATAATAATAATTTATTTTTTACACACAACAATTTTCCATTACATTTTCGTGTTACCAAAAACAACAATACCAATTGAGTAATAGCCACAAATCGATCAAAGCTTGAATCTGCAGACCTACACTAAGCTAGCTTGTGTCGTAGGCCTGCAACCCTTCCTTTGTTAAATAAAATTATACAAAATAGTGAAAGAGATAGTTTTAAGATATTTCGTAATGTTGAATGTTGAAGCTATTGATACTTTTAGTATCGACTATACCATATATGAAAAGGGAAAAGTAATATTAATTTGATTACATTAAACAACTATTGAAAAAACCGCATTGAAAACGGTTTTAAATATTTAAGCATACATACGAAATTATTATATAATTATTTTTAGCTAAATTACTGGCCTAATGAGTCTTAACATCTGATGACTCAAAGTGGGAAGCGTCGGTGTAGTGCACCTCTGCCCGGAGTTGGGCTTTATAGCAAAGTTCCGGGTAGCACTGCATTGGCTATGGGCTGGCGTTACTCTCACCATCAGGAATGCGTCCAGCTCGTCTCCCCTCTTCATATTTAAAAAAAAAAATTTAATATGAAGAGTTCGTTTTATACTATGTAATGTAATGATATTAACCAATACTACACTATCTCTTGACATACTAAGAACCCTAATTCAGAGCAGTGCTAAAAATGATATTATAAAGTCCTCAAATAAAGAGAAGTGCTTCTCACTTGTAAATTCTTTAGTAACTCGAGTTTCGAGAAAGTTCGTGATCGTTATGAAGAAGTTAAAATGTCGGAAATTCTCCGAGATCGTGTTGCGCTAAGATTGCTAACAATTCCAGCTTATTTTGTATCATTTAAACACTCTTGGCCTTTTAAAAACTTTGCTAGGATAATTTGATAGTTTCTGTAGTTATTTTCATACAAATATATTAAAAAAAGGAACGAATTTTGGATAATATTCATTTATGAATTGAAAACCTACCTTTAGATGAATATGAGAGCGCCTGTCAGTAAAATATCATAAATTTTAAATTATTTTGAACAATTTTGATCATGCTGAAGATTTATTTTTATTGAACGAGCATTCTTTAATACTTACTTGTTAAATGTAAAATTGAAAATTGAAAATAGCAAACAGAGTAAATAGTGCTTTATTTATAACTAACAATTATTATTTACACACATTAATAATAACAAATTCTTTAGGAATTGTTGTAACGAGAAACGGAATATTGTATAAGTTGGGAAACGTTGATTAAAGGCGAAAACTTTTTTGATTAGTTTCGATATAATTAGTTCCTTAGAACAATTGTATTGTTGTTGTAATTTTATACATATTTATTTCTTTGTTTTCTTTGTACATGTAAGCTTCGCTATTCTTTATAAAATTATTTTAATAAACTATTTGTAAAATAGAAATGTCGACTTACTATAAGCTCCAACCTTCAACCATTTATAAATAAAAAGACGTTTTCGTTAGATAATAAAAACTGCTTGAGATTACACCTAATTGTTTCATGGTAAAATAGAAAGGGTTCAAACCAAAAATCAAAACAAATATTAGTTGGGTATCACGCTTTATTAACTCGATTGTATTTTGATTATTTGTTAATTCGTAATATTATAAAAACAATTATATTGTATGTATATCTAAACATGTTGCATAAAAATCAATTCAATTAGGTACGAAGACGAGAGATTTTCTGGGGCGAGATTTCTAAAAGTGGTTTATTCTACACTCTGAAGACATGTTTGCAAATTATAAAACCTTTGAAGGATTTGCTTGATGTGTCTTGGAACAAAAACAGGTAGTATTCAAAAAGCTACCTAAATGTTTATAGTTATTCTTTTGTAAGTATTGTACCTACTATTAGGTACAATACTTACAAAAGAGTGTCAGAATTTGTTCTTATTATCAAATTGTATAATCTATACTAATATATAAAGCTGAAGAGTTCGTTTGTTTGTTTGTTTGTTTGTTTGTTTGTTTGTTTGAACGCGCTAATCTCAGGATCTACTGGTTCGATTTAGAAAATTCTTTTTTTATTATATTGACCATTTATCGAGGAAGGCTTTAGGCTACATAACATCACGCTGAGATTAATAGGAGCGAAGATATAATGGAAAATATGGAAAAAACGGGGAAAATTATTCATCTCTGAGGGCTTCCTTTGCGTGCGCTGCGAAAACGGTTCAAGATACAAAAATAATATGTATGAAAGAATTATTCCTCTTTAAATGATCTAAAAAAAGTCCGCGACAGTATATGTCTATCTTCTAAGATTGACTCCCTATAGCATGATAATAGAAATAGATCCGACGGGGACGAAGTCGCGAGCAACAGCTAGTTATATTATAAATGGCCTATGAGAAAGTGTGTCTGTGTGAATGAATACCTGGGATTAAAACATATGATACTTTTTATCCCGGTATTGCCCCGGAAACGAGAAATTACGCGGGTAAAACCGCGGGGAGCGGCTAGTTCATAATAAACTTATTGCGAAATAATAATAATAATCCATTGCCTTCTTATATCTTATTTCGTAGGTATATGTCACCGGAAGAGAATAAGAACAGCAAATTTATAAATTTCCTAGGAAATCTATAAACCGCTGTAGGATTCTAAACGAGAGATAAATAATATTATTTTACGACCACATTTTCGCAAAATCCTACAAAGGTCTTTAAATCTCCTAGGAAATATATAAATTTTCAGTTCTTGTTATCTTCCCGTTGCATATATACTCGTGTATAAATAGAAATGTTCAAATCAAAAAAGCTTCCTAAAGTCAAACACCAGTAAACTAATTTGTAACTGCGTAGTTTGTAATTTATTTCGGCTTCCAACATTCCGTATTCAGTGTCAAAGTACACAGCCGGGGCGAGAAGTTAAAACATCAAACAAAAGTTAAAATGAAGACAAAACACAAGCGATATTAAAGAGACTGTTACCCGGTTTTGTTTGTGTTTGCGGGGCGCATACAGCCTGTGTTACATTTGGTTCTGAGACTTTTACTTTGAATTTACGATAAATAAACTTCAGGGTCGACTTCAGGTCGACAGGGAGGTTGGCTTCTGTGTGTTCTAGGCAATTTTCTATTAACACCTATACTAGGGTCTTAATCTATGCCTGATATCAATTCCATGCATGTTTCGTAGGATTTTGTGTCACTAAATTGTGCAATATATTATATGTGTTACATGTCAAAACAGTTATACCAAATATCATAAAATAAAGCATATAATTCTTTTTATCTTTTGAATTACTGTGTCTAAATGCAGATATAAATATAATATATTTGAAAAGTCTTTCACCAGCCAGCTACATTATTTAAAATGGTAATAGGCTATGTTTTAATTAAAGAAATAAGGGGATTGTGCTTTAGGCGAGTAAAATTGTTTGAAAATTGCTCTTTGTATACCCAGTGATTACTACTACTACCAGATATCATTATAATCTATACAACGTCACCAATAATTAACAAAGAAATCATCATAAAATGATTAGATATTATAAAATTCGTATTTCTAAATACTCATCATTGTTTTAGCTCTATAAAATATCCCTCATCATACTAACATAAAGTGACCTGTAGCTGTACTCCGAACACAATCGATGTCGATTTTTATTATTTTCGATACAGTTTTGAGCTACTTTGAATTAATATAAAAACTTTTTTGTTTCCGTTTCGATAACATTCCGATAAACTGATGTGCGAACCGATTCTTTATTAGAGCATATTAAGCCTCATAGCTCGGTTAGCAGTATCAAAAATGTTCGATATCGACGACGATTGCCTTCGGAGTAGATACTCTGTATTGGAATCCTCTATACAGTTCATCGTTTGACAAATAGTCTGAAATAATAGCCCTAGTGACGTCATTTGATCGTTAACTTCAGACTTGTAAACAAATTATACGATGCGATACGGACAGGGTTATATTCTGTAGAATGTTTAAATATTTTTAGTAGTTTAGAATCGAATTTAATGGGACTTAACGATACGCAGGATAATCTTTCTTCTGTTTGTCCCTATGTATGTATAATCTTTAAAACTGCGCAGCCGACTTTCATGCATTTTTTTGATAGAGTGATTCAAGTGTAAGGTTTAAATGTTTACACTAGCTGTGTCCCGCGGTTTTACCCGCGTAATTCCCATTCCCGGGGCAATACCGGGATGTAAGCTATCCTATCTTTTAAGTTGGATCAAACTGCACATGGTGTGCAAATTTTATTACAATCGGTTAAGTGGTTTAGGAGTCCATTGAGGACAAACATTGTGACATGAGATTTATATATATTAAGATGAGTGCGGGGCTGGTTGTCAGTATTTATATTAAGAAATCTTTATTAACATCAAGAGGTTTGAGCGTTCAATAAACATACCTAAGCTTTACATTATAGTATAGAAGAAAGGATATAGATTCTGCCTACTGTATTTTTAACTTACGAAACATTGGTACAAGAAAAAGAAAAGAAAGAAGTTAAAAGGAAGATGAGAGAAGACCTTGAAGAGCAAGAAGAGAGAAAAGACTGTGTCAGTTAGTCCCAGACTCATAATATATTGTCCTATTAATTGATTAAAAAACATATGAACTCTATTATTTTATCAGCAATCGCATTTTTTTGTTTTATAAGTAGATTACCTATTCTATTATTGTGGACCCTCAAGCTATAATACTTTCTTGAAATCACAGTTTCAATAGTAGCATAACCTAATACGTTTGCATTGAAAAATTGCAACGCAAATAGTTGTTTGTGGAACGCAGCCTTGGTAGCAGAATTGTATTGAAACGAATTTGTTTACGACGCTCAGCTTTATACTTTATGGATATTATTTTCATTCAAATAAAACGTAGCAACTCTTGCAAATGAGTGGGAAACGGGACATTTATATGGGTTGGTTTAGTTCAAAGTTTGTTGACGACTTATGGCGACGCGTTTACTTTTAGTGGTTTAACTGTCTCGCTGGATAAATAAGTACTCAGTGGGAAAGGCTGGGCTTTATTTAAAGTGAAAATGACACTTACTTTAGGAGAATTTACTAATTTAGACAGGCGTTTTACCGTTATGACGTTCTTGTTTATAGACCTAGATATACAATATTGTGTGTGTAAAACTCTCGATAATATTTGAAGAAATCAAAGACGATCAAAGAAGAAAGCTTAATACATAAATGTATGTTCTCTTAAAATGTTAAAAATTGCTGCACAGATTTTCACGCAGTTTCAGCAGCAGACAAATTAAAAGTTAAAATTAATTTGTCATTTAGACATGTCAAAATTCTATTCCAAAGTTATTAAGTTAACCATACTTTAGTTCTTTTACCAAAATATTATTATATTAATATAACGTAACATAAATTATTAATAGACCAGCATAATTTAAGCCAAAATCCTGGCAAACGAGGTTACAAATAAAACACTTACTTCCAAATGAGTTCGCTGGATTTCCTTATTTTCTTTGATCTGAGCTTAAATTCCTTTTATTTATCTGAAGGCTATAATCCCGCTGAGTCGAGACTCAAATACATGAAATGTTTGGATTTGTTCCTTACGAAAAACATTTCAATTATGCTGTTTAGCCCCCGAAGGAAAAACGACTGGTTGTTATAAGTTTGACGTGTCTGTGTGTATGTCAGTGTGTGTATGTCTGTCTGAGGCAACGTAGCCCCCAAACGGATGAACCGATTTTTTTGTTTGAAAGGTACGTCCACAATGTTCTTAGCTATGTTTGATGGAAATCGGTACTTGTCTTCAAGGTCATCAGGTAAGCAAATAAAAAAAAATACCTACCTATACAAAATATGTGTTCCGTAGTTAAAGTTACTTTTTTGTACCTTACAACATAGAAAGATGTTTAGGATGACTATTTAGGTACCGAATATAATTACCTTACCATTTAATTAAGTACCATAAAAATGCTATAAGACTTAGTTTTAGTTATTTGAGACCGACCCAACAAATATATCCAAATATTTCGCGATACAATATAAAACTCCCAAGGTGATGTTCGATAAGCCTACCGAGCTTAATATAAGACGGTATTTACTAACATATTTCCTGAGAGGTTAGGTTTTATCGAAATGAAACGTGACCAGGATAGCGACGACCGTATTTCGAGGAATTTCATAAATATCCCCAGCTTACCTCGAGTATTGGTGAATTATAATATTCTGAATACATTTATAAGTAGCGTCACGAATCTTTAGCGCTAAACGAAACCTGCGCAGAACTCAAAAATAACGTATCGAGGGAACGGCGGGGCGCGTGATCGTCGGGTGCGCGAACGTTGATTGGTTCCCCAGTCGTGTTGTCTTTCTCGCACCAATACGTCAATTACGAGCGCGATTCTACCGATGCGCAGCTATTCTCGTCCAGCGCTAAACATCCGTGACGCAACCTATAAATTGTGTTTGAATGCTTCGGTAGTTATGGCCGTACCCCAGGGTATAACAAGGGTCTATTAGTGAGACTCCGCTGTCCGTCTGTCTGTCCGTCACCGAGCTGTATCTCATAGACCGTTAGTGAGATGGTTGACAATTGGTATAACAGTAATTACTTTACATATAAAAAAAGAAAATATAATATTAAGATGTCTATGTCTATTGAGTCCTAACAGCTTATGACTCAAAGTGGGGAACGTCGATGTAGTGCACCCCTGCCCTGAGCAAAGTTCTGGGTACACACTACACTACACTACATTGGTTGTGGGCTGGCGTTTCTCTTACCATCAGGAGAACGTCCAGCTCGCCTCACCACTTCATAGAATAAAAAAAAAACTAATATTTCTCAAACGTTTTTTTCTTGTTTTAATTTAAAGTGCAGGGGTAAAAAATATGTGTTACACGAAATTGCATTGTGATCGGTCTAGAAGTTGTTGCGTGAAAGCGTAACGAACCTAGCTACTTTCACATTTATATTAAGTAAGGATATATTATTAAGCCGAATTTAATATATGTAAATATGTTAATACTTAATAAGCCCCAATCGTTGGAACTGAAGACTCGAAATTGCGATAAATGTCCCATTTCTCAAGCGCTTCGATATTAAATTTAGTATCGTAATTTATGCAAGGAACTTAGTACATTTCCATGATATTAAAACTTACGATGAAATGATTAAAACTCTATACATATTTGTTTGTTTTGTTATTGAGACTTTTTAAATTAAAAGTTTCTTTAATAAGCTTATAGAATCAAATTTAAAACATACTAAAACAGTTCACACTTTGAATTAGTGCTCTTTTATTTTAAATCATAATAATAATATTTTTTTCTCACCATGCCTTATTTGCCAATACATGTTTTTTATTACCTTAAAATAGAGTAGGTTACAGTTCTAATAATGTTTGTTCTTATTAAAAAAATATTTTGTCTTCTCTCGACTCTTATTCATTTTAATATTTTATTTTGTAATTAATTACCTTTATATTTATTACTAGCTGTGCCAGCGACTTCGCCCGCCTAGAAAAGTGACTTTTTTGAAAATGCCTAACCCGCGCCGACAAACGTTCAGCAGTTTCAACGTGTTTCTTTAAATTGCCATAACCTTTTTATTTATCAACCGATTGACATGAATTAAAGACTAAATGTTAAGTTAAGCTTACCATAATATATCATTAAAAACCCCATCTAGATAGGATAAGTCGTTTCTGAGATTAGCGTGCACAAACAAACAGACAAACAGACAAAAATTCCAAAAATCATTGTTTTGGGTTCTGTTGCGTTAATAAAGGTCTCCTGTAATATTTTTTCCATGTACAGACAGGGACTCTTTACGTTTTTACGTTACGTTTTTATTATAAGTATAGATAACTCTAATCTTATAATAATATAAAAAACATTTTATTTTGTGTGTACAACACATAAATACTCATTAATTGTAACGAGGGACACAACTATTATATTTTGAATTTTTGAGCTAAAGAACCAGAGAATATATAGAATACATAAACCATAGACATTTGACGCAGATTATTAATTATGGATAAATAAACATTGATCCTCAACAATTCTTAGTGATTTTTTGTGTTAAATTCTATTCGAGTGCAGGTATTGGAACTAGTGTAAACCAAACAATGTAAAATATAAAATATAATGTATATGCTGTGATATGGTCATTTTGTTAATCTGTCATATATTTCTCTCTCACTCTAATATCTGATGTGAACTATTGTAGTATGTTTAACCGAGCTCCTAATAAATCCAAAGTTATTAAATCAATCTTCTTTATTATTTGTCAATTCCCATTAAATACTACAAAAGTATTAAAAAAACTGTTCTTAATGTTATTAGTGATTTATAAAGCATACATTTCCGTAGTTGCCTTCGTTTCTACGTTGTCGGGCAAAAACTGCCTCCAAGGTATAATTACACTAAACTGTACAAAATGTAGGCGGCTCTCCGACACGTAAACCTTCACTTAAAACATAATCGGAGCTAATTTTGTTCTTGTTTACACGCTTTTACGGTTATACAGTAATTACAGTTATAATAAGTGTTGTAACTAGTTTACGAATTATACAAAGTTTAGATTGTTTTAATTATACATTATACTATTATAGTTCGAGTGTTTGGAATTGTTATTAACATTTTATTCATTACTAGCTGTTGCCCGCGACTCCGTCCGCGTTTACTTTCATAAAAAAATTATTCCCTTGGAAACTGGATAAAAAGTTCCAGTTTTCAGCCAAATCAGTTAAGCCGTTATCGGGTTATAAATGGTGTAACTAACACCACTTTCTTTTATAAATATAGATTTAGATTTTAGATAGACAGTTCTAAGTCTTTAAAGACTATCACTACATAGTATAAAACAAAGTTGCTCTGCATTTCCTGTCCTTATGTATGATTAGATCTTTAAAACTACGCAACGAATTTTGAGGCGGTTTTTTTATACATAGACTGATGTTTTATTAATACATGCATCATATTATATGCGTGCGATCCATATGTCCGGGGCAGATAAATACTGTATTATAGTTATAAAATAAGTCCCTAAAGTTATAAAGACAAAATGTAATTTATCTTTATTTAACTGTAAATGTAGCCTTCATATAGTAACATTCTGAATTGACATAGGTAATTTTGTATGATGATAAAATTATTAATGACCTTTTTTTTCTTCACGGGGGAAATCCTCTTACGAATACCGCGTCTTCCTCCCGAATTATTATACATACTTACAAATACATTTATTCTAGGCTACATATTATATTAACATACATTATATACATATACTTATTACATAGCATTTTAACATTATGTCGAATTATATAACATTTTCAAACACGACTCAAGGTAATACCGTCGTTGTTGACACGATGCTACAGTTTTCAAAGTAATTACTGTCTATTAACGTGATAAATTCGCTAGGGCTTTCGACCTGGGCGGGCCCGCGCCGCGCCCGTGGCCTTCACCTTTGCTTATAAGAAATCGTTTAATAGTTTCTTGTTCTAATTATAAAAGTAAAATTGTAGTGTTTATTATTTTTTTCCCATTTCTTTACCTGTGTAAAGAAGCCTTCAAAAAGGGATGTTAAATCATTTATAATGTAACTAGTTAGTGTAGTAGTAGTAGACTCACTATACATTTATTATTCTTATTTTAGTGTAAATGCATGAATTTTTATATTGCCTTTGACTATTTGCCATAATCAAAGACAATATAAAAAGCAAAGAAACAGAATCCACATTAAGTTTTTTTAGTGTGACTCATTATATCAAAACTAAGAAGAAAACAATTGCGATGCAAGTGAAACCCGAACCCCTATTGTTTAGATAAGTTACTTTAATTAGGAAAATACATAAATTAACAAGAACAAGACAAAAGAGCTACAAAAAATTGTTGCTTAACAAGACAGTTTCGTTTTTCATTACAATAATGTTTCTTATGTTAAGTACGTTAATTTCCATCCCTTTTTATTTTAAAAGATCAATTAATATTATTTTGCCGGAACTGCTGTATTTCCAAGCCTGTGGAATATAATTATTTTTGTTATTATAATGTATAGACGATGTTGTCATAAGCACCGTTTTTATTTTTCTTTCTTTCCAATAACTAAAGTCTATGTTATTAGATCTATAATTTGTAAAGAAATTATATAAAATGATCGATTACTAAGAACTCAAGCATTATTTCTATTGAGTTCTGGCGTGAGGGATCTCTCAGGGGACAACAATGAACGACCTTACAGAATATCAGCCAGTAATTCTAATAATACCTTTTATTGTAATTAAATTTCTGACTGGACAGTTCTTAGAAGTGTTGCTTCGTAAATTATTTTTAAATATTATTTTTTTTTATCAGTTATGAGTTGCCATGTTGAAAAAGTTTTTAGACAGATATTTTTTTTTTTTATAATAAAGCGGACAAACGAGCAGGAGGGGTACTTGATCAAAAGTTAATGGTTGAGTAAATTGAATTTTGGTTTATTTCTTATCTTCTATAGTATAAAATGATTACCCAAATGTGTTGTGTTAAGTGCATAATTTCATAATAGCTGTTCTAATTTCGATAATTTTTCTTTAGGATTAAAGAAGGTATGTGCTACGTCGTAGCGCTCGTAGCACGCGTAGCACGGAAAATCTTTTAGTATACCTACAATTTAAAGGTTTATTGTGTAACAGAAAATTGAATGGGATTTGTCATTTCTGAAACAACATATTTATTATTAATTTATTTCAATTATAATTTTTGACACGTTTTGTCTTAGAATCATTTTAAGTTGTACTTATTTGAAAGTAAATACATAATAACTAAATACATGTCTTTTGTTAATACATAAATACTAGCAGTGCCCCGCGCGATCCCGGAACAATACCAGGATGCAAAATAAATAAAGCCTATGTTACTCAGTGTTAATGTAGATTTCTAATGAAAAAATGATTATTAAAATCGGTCCAGTCTTTTTTGTCGTATTAGTCTTTTTGAGTTTATTCGGTACAAAAAAATACAAATTCTTTACTCTTTATAGTATTATTATATTGTAAGTCAAAGTCAAAGTCAAAAGTATCTTTATTCAATTAGGCTACATATAGTAAAACTTGAATCGTCATGGTATTACAAAACATTTACCACCGATTCGGAAGGCAGTTTCTACAGAGAAGAACCGACATGTAGATAACCAACCCAACCAAAAAAGGTGCATTCTCAACATAACCCATCCATCTGAAACATATGAGAAAAATGCCTACTAGTATTTTAGGCTTTTTAAGTCTAACAGTATATATGTAACTATTGTATCAAAAATAAACAGACTCTTTACAACACCATCTGTAGCGGGATTTTGCTTAAAAAATAACTTTTAGTTGGAAACTTTTGCCTCGATTCCGCATTCCCTTTCTGGATACGTTTTATTTTATACGGAAAATTCGTGTCCGAAACCCGAACTTTCCATTTTGCAGTTTGTCTAAAAACTTTCCATGAATAATATTTTTCTTCGCGTAAACACTTCTACTTTGAATATTACAAATACTTTTGAGTGTTTGTTTTCCGTTGTAGTAGATTAAAAATCACTTTTTTTGATTATTTTTTTAGCATATTATTAACCATCTAATCTCTAGACTTTACATATAACAATTTTAATTGAAATCGGTCAGACATTATGTCCATTGATTTTCTTGTCTAGTTAACTGTCTGTTTTATATAAACTCAGAAACTGCTTCACGGATTTTAAAGTAAAAGCTAGGTCTCTAAAACTGCTTGCTAAAATCAAACACTTATCAATATAATTATTTATACGACATTACTCAAGCGGAGATATAGTTCAATATTATCCCCAATTTTGTCTTCTAAGAAACATTACTTTTAGGCTAAGAACTCACGGAGCGATTTTGAACTGCGCCCGCCGCGGTGGCGGGCTGGCTTCTGTAGAGTGCAGATTTACGTGTAAAAAATTAAAGCACATTTCACGACGCGTTTTACGCTCGCAGTCGGCGCGTTAATTTGCGGGTCCCGCTGCACCTGCGGGCAACTAGTAGTATGGCGCGCTAGTAGCTCTACGGTCGATTGGCGGGCGATCGCATTGGCGCAGAGGTCTGGACTTCAACTGATCGTTAACTGCCGGTCAGGGCAGCTACTCCGAATGCAATCGTCGTCGATATCGAAAATTTTTGATACTACTGACTGAGCTATGAGACTTAATATACTCTAATAAAGAATCGGATCGCACATCAGTTTATCGGAATGTTATTGAAACTGAAATAAAAAAGTTTACATATTAATTCGAAGTTGCTCAAAAACTGTATCGAAAATCATTTATGTTCAGCGCTGGACGAAAATAGCTGCGCATCGGTAGAATCGCGCTCGTAATTGACGTATTGGTGCTCAAAGACAACACGACTGGGACAACCAATCAACGCTCGCGCACCCGACGATCACGCGCCCCGCGCGCCTTGCCGTCCCTTCGATACCTTATTTTTGACTTCTGCGCAGGTTTCGTTCATTGCTAAAGATTCGTGACGCGATCTATAACTGCCGGTCTGGCGTCTTTAGAATTAAAAAAAAAACGTTTGCGGGGCGATAATCTCAACCGCAGCGGCTGTGTGACCGCACAAATAACCGTTCTCGTGAGTGTGGAAATAAAACCGCAGTTTTTTAAAATCGCTCCGTGAGTTCTTAGCCTTACTCTTAAACTTTTTAATAAATAATTTATTTTATAATTAAAATAAATTTTATTTTCCTAATATAAGGTCACCAAAGGTTTGGACCAGACTCCCAAGAGTATGAACTAATATTTTTAAGAGAGAAAGCGACTTTGTTATGTATGTATGTAAATATACTGTATAGGCGATCGATCATTTACTTATTATAACGAGTAATGAAAGCAATATGGTGGAAATAATGGATAATACCCAAAGGAATAATCCTCTGAGAGAAGGTAATCTGGCAAACTCGTAATCCAATCTGCGATAAATGTACGGATTCCCCATAGGATGTCTCTATATATTTATAACTAGCTGTTGCTCGCGACTTCGTCCCCGTCGGATCCATTTCTATTATAATGTTATAGTGAGTCAATCTTAGAAGATAGACATGTACCGTCGCGGACTTTATTTTAGATCATTTAAAGAGGAATAATTCTATCATACATATTATTCTTGTATCTGGAACCGTTCTCGCAGCGCACGCAAAGGAAGCCCTCAAAGATGAATAATTGTCCCCGTTTTTTCCATACTTTCCATTATATCTTCGCTCCTATTAGTCGCAGCGTGATGTTATGTAGCCTAAAGCCTTTCTCGATAAATTGTCAATTCAATAAAAAAAGAATTTTTCAATTCGAACCAGTAGTTCCTGAGATTAGCGCGTTCAAACAAACAAACAAACAAACAAACAAACTCTTCAGCTTTATATATTAGTATAGATTATGTTTGCCTCCCGATTGTACATGCAATAAACCTGTCTATATGAAAATTAGCCAACTTTTCATGCTTCAATCAACGATTTAACATAATGATTCTTGCAACTGAATGAGTTTTCTTTAAATAAGTTTAAAGGATTTGTATAAAAGGACTTACGGAGGAATTTTTGACTTGAGGAGTGTGAAAAAGGAGAAAGGAAAAAAGGAATTGTGAAAAAAGGAGCGCGGGCAGGAAGGGAAAATGGAACATTTCGAATCGAACTAAATGCGACATATTGATATATTATGGTAAGATGTCATTTCTTGAGGCCAGTTTTCTATGGGAAGATGGTACCTGACCGGTCCCATTCAACCTAAAAAAATAGCCCTACCTATAAATTTTATTGCTGGAAAGTGGAAATCATACAATAATAATAAATCTTGATCACTTGACCTTGAACTTATTAAGTGAAATCCATAAAGACATACATTTACTTAGCTTTAACATTCCATATTACATTGTTTCGTATAAACTACTTCGTACAAGCATTTGAAGGTCACAATGTCTTTAAGTGTCAGCTTTCTTATTTGAAAAACATTTCATGACCAACGGAAATATTTTCTAAATAAAAATCTCTACAAACATCCGACAGCAGCATCTATACATATGTAGTTATGTATAAACCTATAAAATTCTGTTTACATTGCTCGTTTTCTTCGAAGACGGTCAGCGTGTCGCGTACTAAACTAGAAGTGAATGCAATAGCTGGGAAAATTCCGAGATTTAACTTTACAAGGCTAGACGTTCTTCAGTGTGCGAATAAATTCAATTCATCCTTTATCTTTGCATTGTCCAATCAGGTTTATGTGGGAACGAGACAGGAATAGATATCCTTTAAAGGTCTCTTGATTTGAGTAATTTAATTATGTACCCTATTAGTATTGATATAAGGTTGATATTTAAATGTACAGGTTGGTAGTTACGACGTTTTGTTAAGGCAGATGCTTATCCTTTTCACCCCGCTAGTACGGACGGCGATATCAGTAGCGTTCATACCGTCCTGAGCCTTGCTCGCTCCGTTTCCGACGCAAAATAGCTATAAATATAGAAGAAAAATAAATTAAATTATATTAAAAAAAATATTTTGTACGCATTTAACATTTATATACCGGCCACAGAGTAGGGCGTAAGTAGAGACGCGACCGCGATATTTTTGTTATTTATAGTGAGCGTGTGTGTTAGAAAAAATAAACATGAAGACGTCATCGTTTTCCCTACGTGTTATGCGAAGGGTGAGTTAGTCTGTATGTGTGTATGTGTATAACTAGCGAAAGATTACAGCGTAACAGGTTGCGGGCGCCCACGTAGGCTCCACAGGTGCCTTTGAATGATCGACGGTTGTTGACGGCCACACCCTGGTTTGTATTTATTTATTCAGCGAGGAAGTGATATTTCAAAGAAAAAATAATAGTTCATAATAATAAGTATAGATACACCATGTATATAAGCTTAAGGTCTGAAGTATCTTCGCGTAGCGACCTTCATAATGTTAGGAATTAGGATGTGGTTATTTAAATTAAAGATTTTTAATAAGACGAAAATTTATTTTGAAATGTAACTAGTGTTATGTATTAGATTATTTATATGTTCTTTATAAGGTCACATATTTTAGTACATGTATAAAACATATACAAATTTAATGGATACAATTAAAAATTCTTATGTCCTCATATATTTGTTTTAAAAGAATTAAATTCGAAGTTTGGGACGTTGATGAAAATCTCCAAAACTATCAACTGATTTTGAAAATCTTTTAAACTTAAAAGATAGTCACAAACGTGTTAGTCGTAGGCTATAGATATTTTTCCATTTAATACTGACAAATTAAATTGAAGCTGAAAATCTTGCGGGATCAAGATTTCGAATAAAAGCGGAAACGGGAAAGATCTTGTGTTATAAGTTATAACTCAACAACGGCTTAACACGTTCCCTGCGCCATCACTTTCAAAAAACTTTCAGCTGGTG
>JADANM010006310.1:2375886-2402111 GCA_026213755.1 Eurema hecabe | reverse complement strand
GCCTACTTTCTCGTGCCTTTCCTAGTATCGAAGCACCTGTGTCTCTCAATTCTTGATCAAAGTTCGTGACCTCAATTTACGTACAACCCGCGCCCTGCGATTTCACCCGCGTACCTAGTATCCCGTGGCATGACCGGGATAAAAGGTAGCCTTCGTATTAATCCAGGGTATAATAAATCTACGTGGCTTAATTCAGATAAATAAATAATAATTTATCGAAAGTTTTGTGAGGATGTAAAGCGTTTTTTTTTATATATATAATAGGGGGTAAACGAGCAAGCGCGTCACCTGATGTTGAGTGATCAGCGCCGCCCATGAGCACTCGCGTTGTCACGAGTGTGTTGCCGGCCTTTAAAGTAATATTTGGCGTAAACTTTTACGTAAAAACTGCTTAATAGATTTGCTATTTATTTTTATTAATTTAAAGGATACTTTTATCTCAGTAGTAGCACGGGAATGGAAACTTGCGGGTAAAGTAACAAACTGAATACATATTTTGTTATACAGTTAATATTATTATATATACTCGGGTGCAATGAAATCGCACATGTGGAAATTTTTTGAATAATATAATTTATTTATTTTTCTTAAATAAATTAAATGAGATAATTTAAAAAATGTCCACATGTGTGATTTTATTGCACACGAATGTAGTTGCCTGGAATAGATCTCTTTTCCTAAGGTCGCCTGTAATTTAAATATGTGTAAGCAAAATCTGCCTGAATACTAAAATACGTTAATGAATATTACAGTAACTATGTATTGTAAATAAAAACAGTTTGCGTTCCTTTATTGCGAACAGCGTTCATTTTTGTAAAGAATTATTCGTTTCGTTTCCAGCGAACGCGCTCGAAGAGTTTATGATAATAATCCTCGCGTTTTTCTCTGTTTTAGTGCTTTATTTAAAACCTATAGCACTAATATAAGGAATATTTTATTTAATATTTATATGAAACGCGTAATAGATAGTTTATTTCTTTTGTTTCAGTGTCTTTCTTTACATTTATGACAACATCAGATCCACCGTGCGAATTTGGGTGTGTTGTGCTACCTTTGACGATTTTGTTTAAAATTTGTACACTTACAACTTGAGTACAATAAAACCGATTGCTTTATAAGCTTGATTTATAAAGTTATGAAATTATTTATTTATTTACAAACTTTTGTCAAAATATTTTTTTGTAATTTTCTCTACCTATAGAAACTCTTATTCTCTCGATTAGGAGCCTAACTTTAAAAACAATAATTAAAACCAATAATATTTTTTATTCGTAACTATTTCATTCATGACACTATTAAAAAAAATCTGGTAATCCTAGAACATGGACGATTAGGAAATAGAGGAAAAAATCAAAGAAATCAACTCGTACCGGAGTTTCATGTTCTCCACATTTGCATGTAAAAAGGACCAGAGACATGCTTGAGTCGGCGTAATCGCGTCCGTGGTGAGACTACGAAATTATAGGTTAGGTTAGAGCTTGCTTGTAGTTTGTACATCCATGTTGTTAAAGCTTTAAACATTTTTTGTAATTTTGCATTTTGAATCTCTTATTAGTATTTATTAAAATGGTATACCATTTTATAATATAATATACTAGCGGCTCGCCCTCGACTTCGCTCGTACATATAAACCTTTCTATTGAATCACTCTATAAATTTAAATAAAAAAACAACATGGATATATGGAAAACAATTCTTCCTTACATATTATTACTTATATATTGCTTGAAATCCCTATTAATTAATCCCTATTTAATTATTTTCCTAAAAAAAGCTAACAACGCATCCGGAAGGCAATGCTTTGTGACAAATATAAAGATCCTAATAAAAACCAAACGAAAAAAATTATAATAACTATTCCCCTATTGTCACAAATAAAAAAAGACATATTATATTATGAATCGAGCACACGTTGAATGTGAATTAACAATAAATTCATGGAGAATGCAATCCATAAAGTTAATTAATCGTATTGTGTTGTTATCGACTGATGGATCTATTTTAATCCCAGAAGCCTTGCTCTAGTTGTTGAGAGAAATGTTTTCTTTTATGTCTGTTTGCTATTAGAAAAACTATGAATCTGACAATGTCTGTTGCGGTGTGGTGTATTATTACAAGTACACTATATTTAAATTATAAGTTTTTTTTAGCTAAGACTTTTTAATTTTCTCATATTTTTCGACCGCTTAGCGGAGTGGTATCATAACTGCTTTCTGCGCGAAGGGTCGTGGGTTTCGAACCCCACACCGGAAATATATTTGAAATTGCCATTTATAGTTTTTCTTGGTCTGGTTTGGTCTGGTCTACATAATAAAAGTACGTATATTATGTAATTTATCCGTTATCTAGTGACCAGAAATTTCATATACGCTAAAATTTATACTTCATCCCAGTACTAAAACGAAAATTAAAACCCATTATATAATAATTTTATATAAAATTCTTATACGGCCAACTAAGATCTTTCAAGAGCTAGGAATATGTCAAGGGTAGCTGCAACATAATAGCTGATTGTATCTAGTACGTATTCCACCAAGACATTTTTTCCGATACTTTAACCATCTAAGTATAAAATTTTATTAATGTTCCAACTTAACGTTTTCGTTGTCATATTTATTTTTTATTTTCTGGCCCGATTTCTTCTTTTCTTCTTCACCTTTTCTACCTCTAGTCTTATACCCTACACCTAGTTTTTAGTCTGCTGAAGCGCCATCCTCGTCCTTCAAAGAATTCTTTCTATTGACTTAAAAAAACTATAACAAAGATTTTAAAATATTTTCATATAAAATTTGATACCCCTTTCCTCCCCTTATAACCTTTTTTTCCCAGTTAAAAAGTAGCCTACGTCCATCCCCAGGCTCTAGACCATCTGTGTACCAAATTTCATTACCATCGGTTCCTTAATTTTATCGTGATGGAAAGACTGACAGAGTTACTTTCACATTTATAATATTAGTTTGGATTCGTACAAAGTGTAGAGATTTTTCAAGCAAACGTATAGTACGCGTCACGAATCTTTAGCGCTGAACGAAACCTGCGCAGAAGTCAAAAATAAGGTATCGAGGTAACGGCGCAGCGCGCGGGGCGCGTGATCGTCGGGTGCGCGAGCGTTGATTGGGTTTCCTAGTCGTGTTGTCTTTCTCGCACCAATACGTCAATTACGAGATCGATTCTACCGATGCGAAGCTATTCTCGTCCAGCGCTTAACATAAATAACGCGCACTATAATTGTCTAAAGATTTCGTTTAATTTATAAACGCGCGCATTGTCAAGATTTAGAATACCGGGCAAAGTGCTTTCCTTTGTTAAATTTAAATGTTAAACGGATCTTAAAGGCCGTTTTACTTAATTTGTCTCAGTCATACTTTATTTGAAGAATTATTCAGAGCCGGAAAGTATTTTAGACGGAATATTTATGAGTGATCTTAAATGTCAATGAATTTAAAATGTTTCGTTCTCGTTTTTGTCTAGATTCTTCGATGTCTGAGAGATAAGATTTGGGATAGAAACAAAATAACAAAACAACACTGGATAAACAATTATTATTATTGTTCTGAAATTAATGATTTTATTATTATGTTTAAAGATTTACATAATTATTATATGAAACAGGTTTTACAAAGCTCAACTACAAACTTACAAATCATCTTTATAAATTATTATTAAAACATTATAAAATCAACGAATGTTCCAGTATTTTGTTTATATATTTCCTTGAGCTTCTATATGTTTGCGTAAATATTTCCGTAAGAAAGAAAAATTTTAAACTCTCCATAGTAAGTTCAGTCTTACGCTTTAAGTTGCTAAGTTAAGCCTAGCTTAGAACTCTGCCCTTTTGTCAAGAAACTGTTGCAATTATCACTCACAGCACGCGATAAGGACATAAATTATGAACACTAATGAACGGAGCCGATCGTTTTAACAGACCATTAAGGGAACGCTTCAATTTCCGATATGTAGTGTATAGGCTACAGTCCATGTTGACTGTTTAAACCATTAATTTTAACAGGATTTTTAATGTTTAGAACAGGTTGTTATACGATGCATATGTGTTTTATCTTTTAGTAATCTTCTAAAATTTCTAGGATTTTTATTATACATTATATTCGTTATAGGCATGTATAGCTTAAAGCTGTAATTCGATTTAGGGAGTTGATTTAGCAGTAGACGAGTTCGATGCAATAACATACATACATACTAGCTGCTATCGTCCGCGTGGACTTTCATATAAACTTTGACTTGACCCTTTCCCCCCTTATAACCCTTTTTTCTAGTTAATAAGTAGCCTATGTTCTTTCTCAGGCTCTAGACCATCTGTGTACCAAATTTCGTTTTTATCGGTTCACTAGCTTTGGCGTGATGAAGACAGACAGAGTTACTTGTGCATTTATAATATTAGTGTGGATATTTGAGTAAGCACTTACCCCAAAATTTTCTTATGTATTTTAATAACGATCGTAATCAACTTTAAAGGTCATAAATAAGTAGGTCAGAGTTCCATGTATCGTTAAGTGCACTTTATACACGAACCAGTTACACGAAGCTGTAAGTTGAGAATCACTCGGAATGGATAAACAAACTGAAATTGCGTTTAAACCATATTGCTTAGTTTTTCACCTTATTTGATAGTTTGCTTTAATATCTTCTTATCACAACATAGTATAAAACAAAGTCGTTTTTTCTGTCCGTATATCTTTCAAACTACGCAAACGATTCTTATACGGTTTTTTTAATAAATAGATTGATTCAAGAGGAAGTTTTATATGTTTAATACATGCATAAAAGTTAGGGCGGTGCGAGCGAAGTTAGGGCGGGTCGCTAGTACAAACATATAGTATAGAAAAACACTCGAACACTAGTATACACAAATGCATTTTTCCATACTTATAATACATAGCAACACCCAGGCTCTAGAAAAATATTACAAGCAAATTACAAATGGACAAAAGTAGATTAGGTAGTAAATAGTTCCTAGGTCGTAACTCCATACTGTCAGGTTGAATTTGGCCGGCTCTCCCGTGGAGGTAACACTATCCCACAAAAAAGCGGCGTCAAGTAATGGCATCTCATAGATGACATGATGACATGGTGAATTTTGTTCGATAGGTGGAAGATAGGGACGCGATATTTTTATTTTTATTCCTATTTTAGAGGTCGGTAACGATGTCGTGAGACTTTCGACGAGATTGTCGTGAGACTTCTGAGAGCTTTGTGACTTTGTATTTGGCTAGAAATGATGGTTTGCCATGCATGTATGTGGTACTATTCCTGGTTACTAAGGCTATTTAAAGACGGCTTCATTTCACAGGTAAGTAAGTACGTTGATTAAAAACACGAAGCGAGATCAAAGCAAAGTTCAGAACTGTTTGAATAGATACTCAAACATTGGCATAGCGAAAAACTATTGTAGAGTTTAGTCTGAATTTTCGAGGTTTATTTCCTTACTAGCTGTTGTTCGCGACTACGTTCCCGTTGATTTGTTTTTCCATTATTTCTTCGCTCATATTAGTCGCAGCGTGATGTTATGTAGCCTAAAGCCTTTCTCCATAAATTGTTTATACAATAAAAAAAGAATCTTTCAATTCGGACCAGTAGTTCCTGAGATTAGCGCGTTCAAACAAACAAACAAACTCTTCAGCTTTATATATTAGTATAGATTTGGTATTTTTCTCTTTTATGCTTATAACACATGACCTCGAGGGAGGAGCTTTGACTTTACATTACTTTTACTTTGACATTAATTCTGACTATGGATTTGACTTTGACTTTGTCTTTAACTTCGACTTCGACTTTATAATTGACTTTGATAATGCCACGTATATAAGGTTACCTTTGCCTTGCGAAGCTAGCTAATGCGAAGCTTCATTGAATATAGCTTCATTGAAATGTCAGGACTAATCGGATAGGTTTGCTACATGTATATTAAATTAAGACATAGTATGGAGCTTGTAGCTTGAAACACAGTCTATGAATATTGAATATTCTGAATGCAGATAACAAACATTGCCAAAATACGAACTTGGTACGGTATTTACTTCTTGTTTAGCTTTCGTTTCGAGTTAGGAACGTAAAATCCTTAAATATTGTCAATGTGTCGGTAAGACTTATTCTCGAATGTTATTCGCTATCATTATTGGTACAGTCACCTTTTTTTTTTTTTTTTTTCGCAGTGAAAAGGCATTAGTGCCTTCGACCCGGGGATGGGGGGTCACCCGGGGATATGTGGGGCTCCCGAACGCTCAACGCCGACGCGACGCCGGTTCCCATCCTTACCCCGGGTCCCATCAGACGGAAGGTGGAAGGGCCGCATAGCGACGCCTCCGCGCTTCCGTCCTACGTTGACGAAGCGGGGCAGAGTTAACATCATTCTCTCTGTCCCGCTCTGCGGCCTCTTTCTGCGAGATGACGAATTCGCAGAAGGAGGCCACCGCCTGCCAGGCCTCATCGCTCTCGAGCATGCCGCGTACCACACTCGACAGCGAGAGGTCCCGCCCAAGCACAGCCATGAGGTCGTGGCGTTGCACACCCCATCTAATGCACACCTCGAGGGTATGCTGGGCAGTGTCCTCCAGAGATTGGTACAGTCACCTACAAAACTCATGAACACACTCTATTAAAGATAAGCTAATACAACAATATAAATAATATTGTTTTCTTTTCACAACAATACATTTACGAATCCCTGCTATGTTCATACGAAGTGTATATAACCTTTAATCGCTATTTTGATGCCATAATATGAAAAGATACCACCTTCCTTAAACATTTGCTAAGATAGAAACAATTAAATAGCTTTTAAATAGGATAAAAAGTACAGTAAGGGCATAGTAGGTAATATATACGAAATGCAATGGAATCTCGAATGAGAATTTACTGAGGTAAGTTTTCGGGTTGTACCAACCTAGTTCTGGGTGTAGATGAAACTAGACTTTGGGTAGGTAGTTATAACTTATATTATACGCAAACTCTAATGTTTCCGTATAAGTTATAACTATCTCTAGACATGTCAAGATGTCAAAAGCGTACTTTAGTATAACTCAATTTACAAAAATAATTTTTAACAAAAATACACCGACTTCAAACAAAAAATCAAAAATAAATTTGCTTCGCACATAGTAATGCGTGTTTTCATTGAGTATATAGATATGATTTAACAGTTATTTAATAATTTTAAAGTCGATACTAAGTTTGTTATACCCCAACAAACATAATTGAGAAGCCTTCTCCTTTTTTAAATCGGTCAAAAATTAGAGTCTCTATGTAAATATGTCAAAAAACGTTCCTAAGTAAAACTGGAACGTCGCGTCGTCACCAAAAGCCAGTGGAAAATAAATAATAAACGGTATGTTGATCTTGTCGGCTACGTCAAGAAAACAAATCGTCTTTGAATGAACTAGGTAGGTATTTTGATTAATTCGATACGAAAACGTTTATATTGAACGTGACTTCAAAAAAATATTGTTAAAATAAAAGTTCACATTGACGTTTGTACAAACAGAATACTGTAATTAATATCGATGTGTATGCATCGAAGTTTGGATGATGAATGAGTTGCCGAAGCTTTGATCGATTTGTCAGTTATTACCGATGACCCTAATAGGGTATGCTTGATGATATTGAGAGTAAAATAAGTACTACCTAAATAGTATTAGTAGTATTATTAATTCATTTATTTACACTTTATAACATTTACAGTTAGTCTTACTGATTATTTGTACAAAGTAGAACAAAAGTATAAGGCGGCCTTATCACAAAAAAAATATTTTTCCAGACAGCCCTGTATAAATATTTGGAAAAGAAAGACTAGATTGGTAGGTACACTGAGTAGGGTATAGATATAAAAATATACATATATTTAAATATGTATGTATAAATTACGTGTACTTACATCATTATATATGCGAGCCACGCAGGGGCGGGTAGCTAGTATATTATACGATATTGAGAGAACAGTCGTGAGTTTTTAATGTTGGGAAAAAGTACTTTAATATAATTATTAAGATCAGTGTTTTCCAAAATAGTTTTAGTGATCGTCAACCCCGGATAGAAGACGGCATAATTATAAGTGGCCAGGTTTATTTAATTTTGTTACTCAGTAAATAAAATGAGTTTTTAATTAATGTACTGTTTCTTGTTTCTATAGAACTTCGCGCTCATTCGAGAAGCCTTTCATTACCTCGCTTTTAAATTAATTTACCTTAATGTCTCTTAATTGGCTACTTGAAATATTTTTGAAATCAATTTTAAATATAAATGCTATTAATTTTTGTTTCAGCAATGACATAAATGTTTTTTTTTAATTACAGAATTAAATTTTACATTGATTCATCACGTTACTTGTAAAAAAAATATTTTTGAAATTATACATTCTGGCCTTTACCCGCGGCTTCACTCGCATTCAATCATTTATTTATTTATTTATTTATTTTTTTTTTTTTTATTATTTAATTAGGTATCGTAAATAAAAAGTAACTCATGTTCATTTTGATACCTCCAAAAATACTCGTATGTTTACAAAATGTCATGATGATCGGTCCAGTAGTTTTGCGTGAGAACACCAGGATAAATAACATGCTTTGTGTTAATACAGTCTTTACTCTACCTGCATGTTAAATATCAGCCAAATGCACTAAGTTGTTTTAGCGTGAAAGGGTAACAAACATCCAAACTTACACATTAATTATAATATCGGTAAGATAATAATAAATGATGGTAGCAGTTAATGAGAATTCAATAAGTTCAATACCGTCCCATCAGATTTTGCTTACTGTAGAAACTTTTGAGAAAAACAGTACATATTTTGCTATATAACTCCTTATACAAAAATATTTTTTAACAAAAATAAACCGACTTCAAAAAAATAAATTTGCTTCGCACATAGTAATATATACTACAAGCAAAGCGGCTATATATACTACAAGCAAAGCTATAGACAACAAAATCAACTGTTTCTTAATTACGTTCGAAGGGTGTGTATCTTAGAAGATTGTTTAAGATCTTATCTCTGTCAGGGATGTTATGGATATGAAATTTTGGATACGGGTAGGATGCGGATATAGGAACCATTATTATACTGGATAAGGTTACGAATACGGATAGGAAGTTATTTCGGATTATCCGTCAGTCTGTGTGTAATTATTACAGTTATCTATATATATAAAAGAAAGTGGTGTTAGTTACACCATTTGTAACTCGATAACGGCTCAACTGATTTGGCTGAAAATTGGTTGGGATGTAGTTTAGAACCAGGAGAAGGACATAGGATACTTTTTATCCAACTGGAAAAAAATGGGGAAATATTTTTTTTATGAAAGTAAACGCGGATGGAGTCGCGGGCAACAGCTAGTTTAAAATGAAAATGATTAAAAAAATGCCACCGATATTATCTGAAACTTTTATTTCGGATTCGGTTACGGTTACGAATATTTGTTTTTAATATCGGATATCCCATAGTTTCGGTTCGGTTTCGGAGGCTCCCTGACATCCTTCATTTCAATTATATGTGGTAATGTTTCAAAAGTGAGCTTTTAATATAATATTTAGTTAATGGTTTGTTGTTTTGAAGTAAATACAATATAGTAAAATATATTTTTAGTACGTATAGTACGCGTCATTTATGTTTAGCGATTGACGAGTATAGCTGCGCATCGCGTCGGTAGAATCGCGCTCGTAATTGTCGTATTGGTGCGAGAAAGACAACACGACTGAGACAACCAATCAAAGGTCGCGCGCGACGATCACGAGCCCCGCGCGCCGCGCCGCTACCTCGATACCTTATTTTTGACTTCTGCGCAGGTTTCGTTCAGCGCTAAAGATTCGTGACGCGTACACTGTCGCAAAATAAATAAAACATCACCGCTGTAGAACTCGTCTTTAATGAACGTATTAACAATATAAACACTGGAAACGACAAAACGATAGCGCGATACAAGAACAATCAGCGCGACCTAAGTTACGACGAAAAGGAACTTAATAAACTATTAAACAATACGTACTTCATTTAATCTAGACTAGTGTTATAAAAGTCCTATTAATAGACTAGCCTCACTCCGCGTTTTCACCCGCTTTTATCCATGTATTATAAACATAAACCTTCCTTATGAATTCTTGAATCACTCTATAGTAAAAATCCCGCATGAAAAAATAGGTCGCGTAGTTTTAATAATTAAATAATACATAGGGAAAAACAGAACAAAGCGATTTGTTTTATCTTTTGTAATGATGAAGTTGACCGCTTTTTCTAATATATTTGACATTCTAAGCATGGAATATGTATCAAAGAAAATTTTGCAAGTCAGCCGGTAAATTTTTCTATATACATAAGTACGTTTGGATAAAATATTATTTATAAGTAATATGTTGGAAAATCTTTTTGTGAGCTACGACTTTCTTTTGCGTAGATTTCCCTACCTCTTTGATCTCTTTGATGTACTTAATAATATGGATTTGTGACGTAAGCACCCCTTTTAATGGGAATGGTTTCAATCTCTACTTATTGACTTATACTTCAAATGACAGTTTGTTAGTCTTTTAAGTAAATCTTGCTCAATTCTTTATGCTGAAGTTGGTTATGTATAAGTAGCGTCACGAATCTTTAGCACTGAACGAAACCTGATGCGCAGAAGTAAAAAATAAGGTATCGAGGGGACGGCACGGCGCGCGGGGCGCGTGATCGTCGGGTGCGCGAGCGTTGACAGCGCTAAAGATTCGTGACGCCACCTATAACTAGGGGTAACCTCGGGATCTTCGGAACCGATTTAAAAAATTCTTTCACCAATAGAAAGCCACATTATTGCTGACTGTCATAGGCTATATAAAAAACCGAAAAGGATAATTAACAGTATGCCCAACGAAGTGGGTACGAGTCAGCTAGTAGGTATTAAATAAATTAAAAGAACGATACAAACCAATTTGCGTATATTGTGATTTTAACCGTAGCTATAGACGTTAATAAAACGTTCATAAAAGTAATAGCCAAAAACGTAAGCGTCAACACTCGTGTTTGCGGCGAGCTTCATTAATTTGTGCCAGGAGAGCTGTGGCCGCACCGTGTGGGCGAATATTCGAGTTTATAACCCTGGCTTTGTTGCGTGGTTTCACCGGGACAGTTAGTATGGTAGGGTCCGAAATACCTGGGCAATCTATTCAGAAGTTTTTGCGGAAATGTGTTTGTATGTAATGTATGTTAAAAGTGTTTTTAGGAGCGATGGAACGAGCAAGAAGGATGCTCAATTCGACTGTATATATGCTTCTCTATTAGTAGAAAATTTAGGGCTTTGAAATGTACCTATCTAAAAGGTAAGATGTGGTTGCAAAAAGTTTATTATTGGAATCATTCATTTTGCCATGTTTATACATTATACATTAAAAATTATAATTCGGTTATTATATTTATTTACTAAAAACGAAAACTTAAACAATGGTATAAATATATCGATAAAATAAACTGTATTAAGATCCATTCTCTGCTTTATTTTCAAAAATCACTTACCTACCAATTAAAATCTTAAGATTTGTTAATATAAGGCTTTTATATTTACCCGAAAAGTATTAAAACAGTATTGGATTATACGCGGGTGAAAGAGAGGGACAGAAACAGTACATCAAGCTGTAATGTAAAACCACATCGCTCAACGTAGCGTAGTTCTCGAAGCTTGATGGAAGTTTGGGGTAAGCTTTATTAATGAGGTATTGTACCCACCTGTCGACATAAACACATTCAAATTTCTCTTACCTGCAACCAATGATATAGTAGTTATATTATACCCATACAAATCAACCGAAAAACATGTTCCGCACAGGAGCGGCAGCACACATACATACAAGTAACTTGCCAGCTATAAAAAAAAGCTTAGTAATTAAGAATAAAATATGTTTAAAGTTTTTGACAGCCATGTTAAACTAGCCATCAGATTCCAAAGATATCAAGAAATTATAAAATAAGCGAAATTGGTTGTTATATATTTACTTGTTAAGTGTGTTTTGTTATAGCTTTTTTTCTAATCAGCTTTGGAATAAATGTTTATGTCTTTCTTTCTAATCATTGATAGCTTAAACTTAAATAAAGTTTTCCAAATTCATCTTTAAAATTTAAACCGGGAAGTTTTCAAAAGTGAGTTTTAAACTTGATGGAACGAAGTAGTGATTGAGGCATTCTCCATTAATTTAAGATGAGTTGCGGTTGAATCGCACCTGCTCATTGCGGTCGAAATATAAACAGATATATATGAGGTATGCTTACAATCTTTATACATTTATACAGTCATTTTAAGCAGTAGTAACATTGGTCGAAATGGACCGGCTTGGAAATAGGAGGTACTAACTACACACTGAAGTAAATTTTATATTATCAGAAATTATAATATAGTTTAGTTCGATAAGAAGGAATGGATTATAATTTCTTTTATGCCTTTTATTTCATCACCGTAATTCCCTTTTCTTTCTCCTTCTAAGTCCAAGATCAAGTAATAACATCTTGCTGGATATGTTATTTTAGTTCGGCACAAGTACTGAGTTTGAGTGTAATTATTGGTCCTTAGTACTTTTTGTCATCCCATTCGCCTGGGACCCAGGCGTTAGTACGTTTTAACAACCACAACACTATCTTTCAATTTACCCTTTCAACTCCTTGAAACTTCTTTTAACTTCTACAAATATTGGAATATCAATAATACAATTTGATCATTTATCAATAACGTCCAGTACTTAGCAGGCATCAAAATATGAAACAAAACAACTTCGTGATGTTCCCGTGTTTATTAGGCAGTATCGTTTTAATATTTATTAGGTGGTGGTGCCAAAAGGAAATTAAAGCAATTACTAACTAATATCAGATTGGCGCTGACCCGAAAATGTTAATATTTGATGAGTTACATAGTACTTGCTGAGCTAGACATATAACTCATAGACTGCCCTTTATTAATCGATCGTAAGTGAAGACAAAACTATATATAATATGTACCTAAATGTTAAAAGCACGTTCTTATACTCGATAACACGCACACATGCCCACTAATAATGTTGCTGCTATAAGAAATTTAGCCTATAGATGTGGAAAAAAATTAATCTACGAATAATACGAATTTTGACGGATTGCACTGCGGCGACGATATATGTAAGTAGACAAAACAGTCTACTCTGATATGGCTTCACTTTACATGCACATTTTGCGGTTCTAGGTGTTTTTATTCTACGTTGCTGAGTGTAATAACTTTTTTATCAATGTTTGGTAACACTAAAGTTACTAGGTATATTTTATTCCTATTTTTTATCGTTGAATGTTAAAACATATTTCGTAGTCAATACATATTTGATGCTTGGCTTGGTTTTGTGTCGATTTTGTTTTGAAAATATTATTGATAACTGTTTGGTTAAATTAAGCTTTTATTAAATTCAAAATGACAGTTTATTTTTTTCTTTTCTTTTCCAAATATTTTTTATGCCCTTAAGATCTTTACCCAAGGTATGAATTTCACCCAAAAATCAATTCTAAATGTCATCGAACTGGCAAGTAACGTAAAATGACATAACACGTACAATGTCATTCGTAGAATTAGTAGCGGTCGCTACTACACTGATTTTCATACGATTTTCACCGATAGATAGACTTAAATACCCCTTATATTACAAACAAAGCTAGGGTGTGCTACTAGTTGGATAATAACAGAATTTGAATCGTATACAAAACGTGTTCTGATCGTAAAAGTTCATTTGCTCTGTAGGTTATGACAGATTTTACTGCGAGCTTTCTAAAGCGATATTGAAAGTGACAAACAAATGATTACATTGACTAGACGTGTTGGGTATAGAAAGTATTCCTATATATTAAGTAATTCTAAAAGACGACCGCTTGGCGCAGTGGTAGCACAACTGCTTTCTGCGCGAAGAGTCGTGGGTTCGATCCCCTAACCGGAAAAATGTATTTGTATTTTTCTGGGGTCTGGGTCTTGCTATGTATTGTATGTATATATTTACAAAAGAAAAGTATGTATATGTGATTTATTCCGTTATCTAGATGCCATACAAGCTTCTGCTTAGCTTGGAACTAGATGGAGCTGTGTATATAAATGTTCTGAACATATTTATCATTATTTATTTGTTTATTAAAGTTTAATCCATCTGTTACTTCAACTTCTTCAGCCAAATCCAATCATATACACAGAAAAAAACCCTTTCTCTGCATAGTCCTTTATATACCGATTTCATACAATCTTTAGATCCTTAAAAATGTGAAATAAAATAAAAATATAACACATATAAAAAACAGACAGGAGTACAAGTTATAAATGGTCAAATATGTTTAAAAGGTAAGAATATTATATTGTTATTTGTTAGTAGAATAAAATAAAAAAATATTTCATTTCTGAGTAAATTAAAAAAAAAAATATTTTCAGAAAGTCTAGATGGTGCCTACCACCGGTTCCGGAACTAACCCGGCGAGAAGAACCGAAAAGTAGTTTTAACAAATTCTTTATGTATTACTTCTGCCATGGTCATATCCTTACCATAAGAGCACCACGAAAAAATCTTCTTTCCAAAAAAATATAATCAATGGAAAGCGAACATTTATACAAAGCGTATATTTTGTATTCGTTAAAATATGTAAGCTTCCAGCGTGTATGGAGTTGATTTGAGGGAATTCGTAGAGAAGTGATTTACCCTACGGCATTTCTTCGAGCGACAAAATGCGATACCGATTTGTAAAATAATACGCAATCCAACGGTTGCTAAATCTGTACAAGCCGTTGAAAAGGTTTTATTAATTATGTCTCCTAAAGAGTAAAATTTTAAATAATTTATTCATAAGTAATTACTAATCAGCTTAGTCAACCGTTTGGGATAAAACACACGAGTAAAATTGAATTGCAATTAAAAGATAAATACCTGACATAAAAAAAATAAATAACAAAAATACTCAAGTTGTGAAAAAATATGTAATTCGCCATCTTGTAGCGGCGGCCATCTTGGACCGATTTT
Source organism: Eurema hecabe (assembly GCA_026213755.1). Lineage (NCBI taxonomy): Eukaryota > Metazoa > Arthropoda > Insecta > Lepidoptera > Pieridae > Terias > Terias hecabe. The sequence goes on along the minus strand of JADANM010006310.1, from coordinate 2,387,135 downwards.
AATTTTTAAAACAAATATGTTATTACAAATAGAAGTAATTACAAAAACAATATACTAACTATGGAAATGAAATCCATATATATTTTTTCAAAATTAATCCATATTTTTAAAATAATAGGATTATTATAGCTACATAAAGTTTCCACAATTCTTCCGAACATTGACAAAGGTTATAGCGAAAATGTTTTGATTAAAAGCAATCAAAGGTGACCCTGAAAAGGAATTTTGCGAGCGATATCGAGTTGATCGCGCCGGTATCATTTCATGGACGATAAACGTTTCGTATCGGGACTTATAAACAAAGATACGCATCTGTGAGCTTAATGATAGTTCTCTGTAAGCAATGTAATAAGTGTTTGGGATATCGATATAAATAACCTTAAGAACGCTGTAAAGCTTTCAAACAAACTTAATTAAAAATAAAACTTAGCTTATTTGTGGGGGTAACGAGTAAAACAAGGAGGGGGGATTTAGTCGGTTAAACCCCGTAGGGTCTACCTTTTTCGTAAAAAAGGTTAGTTTTTTATGAAATTATTGATACCTAGCGATCAGCCGCGACATTCCATGCATATATGATGCATATAACATATTATTACATATAAACTTTCCTCTTGAATAACTTATAAAAAAATCACATTAAAATCGGTTGCGTAGTTTTGAAGATTTAACGGACAGACAGAAGAAAGCTTTGTTTTTAAATACCATGTATTTAGTGGATTGCTTAGGATTAAAAATAGATAATTTATGAAACTAATATTCCGGGGGGCTACCGACTAAAATCCCCTTCGTTCCTTATCGAACGTCGCGCCAAGCTCACAAGTATAGTACGCGTCCTTTATATTTAGCGATTGACAAGAATAGCTGCGCATCGATAGAATCGCGCTCGTAATTGACGTATTGGTGCGAGAAAGACAACACGAGTGGAACAACCAATCAACGCTCGCGCACATGACGATCATGCGCCCCGCTACATCGATACCTTATTTTTAACTTCTGCGCAGGTTTCGTTCAGCGCTAAAGATTCGTGACGCGTACTATACGTCGAAACAATCTTCCGTGAACGAAAGCGTTAAAATGAATCTCACGGTCTCACCTAACCTCACCTAACCATGGAAATATAAACATTTTACTTGGCTATTTGTAATAAATTAACCAAAAATGTTTAGCAAAAGTTAATATGCTTTTAAAAGCGTTTTTATTGCGTAAAAGGCATATCAAAGTAAATGACTTATTTGTGGGTAATAAAATTTTTCTTCGTCTCTCTTAAAATGAGTCATTATCCTTGAGAATATTACTTTACATGGCAGGATATTGTATATTTCACACTTTGTTACATTATACAAAATTAACATTTTATTGAATACAGCATTTGTAACGGGCGGCCTTATCACTTACGAGCGATCTCTTCCAGGCAACCCATTATAAGGAAAAAAAGAACAAAGATTAATCTGACTTTTATATTTAATTATATTATTTATTAAATTTAATTATTTTTATTATGTTAAGTATATAAATAAGGTGGCCCAAAGAAGTGGTGAATATTTAACATTTCTATGAACTCTGAATTCGTTTTTGATATATTCGGTCAAGTGTTTTGACATATTTTTTCTACTAGGTACATAACTAAAGTTGAATTCTTGGTCAATGTGTGTGACACACACACACACATATACGCACACACACACACACACACAAATACCTCCTGTTTTAGAAGTAGATTAAAATCTGAGCATTTCATCGTCCATAATGATATAGGTATATGTTAATTAAATTTACAATTTTTACGTAATAGAAATCGATGCGTTTATTACGCTGTATATGTTTATAACACTTTAAATCATTACAATAAAAATAAGTAAGAGTTTGTTTGTTTGTTTGTTTGAACACGCTAATCTCAGGATCTACGGGTTCGAATTGAAAAATTCTTTTTATTGAATTGACCATTTATCGAGGAAGGCTTTAGGCTACATAAAATCACGCTGCGACTAATAGGAGCAAAGATATAATGGAAAATGTGGAAAAAACGGGGGAAATTATTCATCTTTGGGCTTCCTTTGCGTGCGCTGCGAAAACGGTTCAAGATAAAAAATAATATGTATGAAAGAATTATTCCTCTTTAAATGATCTAAAAAAAAGTCCGCGACAGTAAATGTCCATCTTCTAAGATTGACTCACATAATAATAGAAATAGATCCGACGGGGACGAAGTCGCGAGCAACAGCTAGTATGAAATAAAGTAGTTTTATTTTGACGTTGTGTGAGTAGCTAAACTAATATTATTATGTACTATCGACGATTTGATCGCGGCTATAAAAACAACCAATAGGAAGTCAGTGTTATCATTTTTATTGACTTTTTGATTGATAATTTTACATTATAAATGTATCTGTATGACAATTTATTATTTTTTTATTACAATGTTGCTTTTCAAAGGTACTTACTTAATTACAGTTTAAATCAAGGTTATGATGTATGTATGTGTTCATACTTAATGTTAGTCATTGACACAAAATGCATTAAATAGAGAATGATAAAAAACATTTTATATATTTGTTCACTCGAAAAACACTAAACGGTTTTTTATGTGTTTTTCGCTTTCAAGGCATTCTAGGCAAAAGTTAAGCCGCTTGCTTTACAATTAATAATTCATGCGAAATATAAAACACACGCGCGCTATATTTAGTAAATAATACATAGCACACTTTCTCGTAAAGTTACAAATGTGTTTGTCTGTTTGGTGATCAAACGTAACCCCTGAAGCAAAAAACAGTCGTGCTAACACTTATAGTAATCGTCAATTACCTTTAGCGGTGAACGAAACCTGCGCAGAAGTCAAAAATAGGTATCGAGGTAGCGGTGCGGCGCGCGGGGCGCGTGATCGTCATGTGCGCGAGCGTTGATTGGTTGTCCCAGTCGTGTTGTCTTTCTCGCACCAACGAGCGCGATTTTACCGATGCGCAGCTATTCTCGTCAATCGCTAAACTTTTTTGACGATTATTATACCTTAGTAACCACTGTATGAAGTGGTCTTCAAAATAATCTTTATTATAATCCGGAAAAATCGGGTTATGGGGGGAAAACCACATGACACATCTAGTTAAGTATAAATAGAAAATAGCAAACCTTAGACAGATATGATAGAATCGCGTGTAACAAACAAATCTAAGGTACCCATTTATATTGAAAATTGTGAAACGTACCCTGTTGCTACAGTAATTTGATTCAACATTAATGCTATGTTTCGATTTTGAAATATTGATTATACAGACCGTACATAATTGTTTCTGCTAGGACTGCTAGTTTTCTGCTAGGCTGCTTATTCAGTCTGATTTTAATTTTTAAACGACTTTTTCTTAAAGAAAATTTAATAAATGAAGTAAGGCGATTTACCGCCTCATTCTATTCTATTTTATTTTATACTATTTTATTTTATTGTATTTCATTTGGTCAATGAAGTATTTCTTGCCGCAGAATCGTAGCATGTCGAATTAAGATTCGTAGCATGTGCTACAGAATGACTGAATAATTATATAGTACTAGCTGTCGCCCGCGACTACATCCGCGTGGACTTTCATATAAACTTTGACCCCCTTCCCCCCTTATAACCCTTTTTTCCAGTTGAACAGTAGCCTATGTTTTATCTCAGGCTCTAGACCATCTGTGTACCAAATTTCATTACAATCGGTTCAGCGGTTTGGCCGTGAAAGCGTAAAATTATAAAAAGTTTCAAACCCTCGCGCAACCGTTTGGGGGTTCATTTTAAAAAAAAGTAGCATATGTCATTCCCCAGGCTCTAGACCATCTGTGTAACAAAGTTCGTTCTAATCGGTTCAGTAGTTTTAGCGTTATCTCACATTGATATATATTTCCAGAAAGTTGTTTACAACTTAAAACTCATTATTATTCATTGTTTATTTAAATAAATAAATAATCTAGCTAGTTCAAACTATGCGCGATGGTCTTATCCACGAAACATTTGTACAAGAAATCTAGACAAGATCATCTTTTTCAATTGTGTTTATTGAAAACAATTCATGCCTATTGTCTACAGTTGAATTTACAAATAAGAAAATAAAAGACACGACAAATTGCTTCAGAGATATAAAAGAAAGAATAAACGCCGGTAAGGTAATATCAATTCCAAATAGTAACTAAACTTTACCACTCTTTGTCCAGAGCAGCCATTTTTTGTAACGGCTACTTTAACGCAGTAGTTTCATTACCCGTTTATTGGCTTAGCCATAGACGTATAACGCATAGACTAATAGTCCCTTAATAATCGGTCCGTCGTAAGTGAAGCCAGAACTGTATATATGTATGCTCTTATACTTGATGATACGCACACAAATGTACAGATAATGAAATTTACCCTATAAAAGTTGAAAAAATTAAATATATGAAAAACATACGAATTTTCATGCAATGAAATGTGGAGACGAGCGGTGTAAGTAGACAAAATTGTCTAGGTTGAAATGGCTTCCCTCGTGCGTCCAGCAAGTTTATCCCCGAAAGGGTGCGCGACGGAACACCGGTGGGTTAAAACCCACAGACTAAAGTCTGGCTTTAATTTACGTGCCTTTACTGCGGTTTTTTTAAAGTGACGAGCTGGATGCCCTCCTGATGGTAAGAGTAACGCCAGCCCATAACCAATGTAGTGCTACCCAGAACTTTGCTCCGGGCAGAGGTGCACTACATTGACGCTCCCCACTTTGAGTCATAAGATGTTAAGACTCATTAGCCCAGTAATCACGCTGGCTACAGTGCCCTTCAGACCGGAGCACAGTGACATTTGCACATCACCGTTCAGGCGGTTGAATGTCTGGTTCTAGGTGTTGTAACTCTATGGGCTCATATATTATGTCGCAAAAGGTCTGTTTTATGAACCTCCTGGACATCTTGTGTTTCGGCTTAATTACACAACATGCATATAATACAACCGTTACAATATTTATACATTCAATAAAATAATTTTCAACAAAAAATAAATCGACTTCAAACTAAAAAGCAAAAAATAAATTTTCTCCCCACAAAGTAATGCGCATTTTCATTTAGTATATAGAAATGATTTAATACTTATTTAATAATTTAGACGTCGCGTCGGTACCTAGTTAATGCTACAACAATCTATACAATATCGATTTAACCAAACAAACACTTACTGTTTTACTTGGCACTTTGAACATACATAAAAAAATATTATACATACAGAAGAATTGAGAACCTCCTCCTTTTTTGAAGTCGGTTCAAAAAGGGCACCGTCCTGCGAGCGTTAACCAACAATATCACAAGAGTTTATCTTCAATATTATAGCTAATCTACACTAATATTATAAAGAGGAAAGATTTGTATTTTTGTATGTATGTAACGAATAATCTCAAAAAGTACTGGACCGATTTGAATGATTATTTGTTCATTAGAAAGCTACATTATCACTGTTAACACAGGCTATATTTAGCTTTACCTTGCATCTATAATACATAATTTCTACATAGTATAAAACAAAATCGCTTTCTCTGTCCCTGTCTATATCTTTAAAACTACGCAACCGATTCCGATGCGGTTTTTTATGGATAAAGATGATTCAAGAGAAACGTGTATGTATATGTATAATACATGTATAATATATGCGAGCGAAGCCGGCGGTCGCTAGTTATCAATAAAGCTTTACCTGGCATCCATAATAGATAATAAATCTCTCTCACGTAGCTGAGTGATTGCAGTATCGAACGCATTTGGATTAATCACCAATGGCTGATCGGGTTTCAATAAATTTTTAATTAGCTTTGTTTATGGTTCATTAATATTATAGAGTGGTAACATTTGGAGGTTTGTATGAATCCTATTACTATTATAAAGGCGAAAGTTTGTAAGTATGGATGTATGGATGTATGGATGTATGGATGTATGGATGTTTGTTACTCTTTCACGTAAAAACTACTGAATGGATTTGAATGAAACTTTACCACAATATAGCTTATACATCAGAATAACACATAGGCTACAATTTTTGAGGATTATAAGGGAGGGAAGGGAGGGTCACAGTTTATATGAAAGTCCACGCGAACGGAGTCGCGGGCAATAGCTAGTTTATTCATATTTTAGTGCTGATACTATTTCGATAATTATTTTAATTTCAAATAAGCTAAATTATACGCAATAGCTTGTATCAACAAGGAGTTATATATAGGTGTCTTAAATAGTCAACAAGCTAAATTTACATTAGTAATTTAGCATATATTTTGGAGAAGCTTTATGTAAGAAAAATGTATATCTTAAATGGAATCTTTATACATTTCTCTTTTCACATATAACACTGACATTATGGTATCTTGAGGAAGCTATAAAAATACGCAATAGCTTGTATCTACATTAAGCTATAAAAATAATAAACGCGTTACACGCTCGCGTTCAAAACGACATTCAATGCACAAACACAAGCACGAGCGTGTGAACGGGCTGTTCGATTGTTTGAATGTGCACGTGTGCTTGCCGTGAACCCGACGAGTGTCGCTTCTTTGGCACATCAAATGATAAATGCGCGCGTGTGTATAAGTAGCGGCACGGATCTTTAGCGCTGAACGAAACCTGCGCAGAAGTCAACAATAAGTTATCGAGGTAACGGAGCGGCGCGCGGGGCGCGTGATCGTCGGGTGCGCGAGCATTGATTGGTTGTCCCAGTCGTGTTGTCTTTCTCGCACCAATACGTCAATTACGAGCGTGATTCTACCGACGCGCAGCTATTCTCGTCCAGCGCTAAACATAAATGACGCGACCTTTACAGCTTGTTTGGCGTACCCCCATCAAGGCTACTCGCCGTGCTGCTTGCCAGGCTACTTCCCGGGCTGCAAGGCACGCGTGTAAACCTAGCATGAGGAATAGCTTATATCTACTTCAAATTACAGCTATTTATAATATAAGATAGGGGTTAGGTTGCTATAAATGATTTTATATTAAATAGATATGTTATGAGCGCAAATTTTTGAAGACGCAAAAACATTCTTATTAGGACGTCTTACTTTTAAGTGTTTGGTTGCCGGTGCTTTTACGCGCAGCTGAAAAAACTAACTGTCTCTTTTTTTCTTGTTGGTTTTATCATATATCTCTTTTCTATCGTTTTGTTTTGTGTGTATGTGTGCTGCCGCTGCTGTGCGGAACACTGTTTTCGGTTGATTTGTATCGCAGAGAGTGACGACGAAGTAGTTGTAGTAATGCCGAGGTGATGATTGTTTGCGTCATGATGGCTCTTTCTAAGGTTCTTAATAAGTAAAACTTCAGAGTATCATAATAACGGTGTATAATTAGCTCCATTACTCACTATCCAATATTTGATTATTTTCACAATGTTGACATTTTTATAGCAACTGACAAATTCCACACAATTCTATTAAGTTTGAATTTAAACATTGTAATAAACCAAGGAGGTTCGACTAATTAACTAATATTGCTATAGTTTTCACTATCTTGATTATTCTTTTCGTCCATCTGCTCCGATATATGTCATTGGTTGCTATGTTATTAAGCTCGTATCTTATCACTAGTAGACAGCCTCATGTAACAGCTATTCAATTTGATGTACCCTCATTCAGAGTGACAGTCGGATAACATTACAAATGGAAAAACAAACATTCCTAACAATGTTTATTCTATTATTATACGGGTTTTCATCTAAGATGTATGAGTCATTTATTGGATTATACGTTCGGCTTTTGTTTATTAAATCAAGTGTAGAACAGGCGAATGAATAACGAAAATATCTTCATCTTATGTATTCGAGATTGAGGTTATGTAATACTAGCGGACCCGTGCCCACTTCGTTGGGCATAATGTTAACAATCCTTTTTTTATATAGCCCATGACACTCAGCAACAACACATTATTAGAAAGCCACAGCTTTCTATTCGTGAAAGAATTTTTAAAATCGGTTCAGTAGATCCCGAGATTACCCCTTACAATTTAACAAACACAAATTTTACTTCCTTATAATATTAGTATAGATAGTATAGATTAATGATGGTACCTTTTCTTAAAGTGTGGTAACACTTGATACATGACAGGTTCTTTGAGGTGTATGGGCAATTTCTAATTAAAATACACTTAGTTTATTTTTCCAAGAATGTACATAAAAATCTTATAAATGCAACTCGAACTGATTCATAAAGAATGTTATTCATACTGTTTATAAAATTTTTTATTTGCATACTTATCCCCTTTAAAATAATACCCTATTCATAAGGTACTTACCGATACCTTCATTCATATATTACTAGCCGTTCCCCGTGGTTTTACCCACGTACTTCCCGTTCCCGCGTAATACCAAGTATCCTACATACTAAATTTAAACTAAGTCAGTTCAGCCGTTTTTGCGCGAAAGAATGACAAACATAAATTCATTCAAACATGCTCTCAAACATTTACATTTATAATATTAATAGATTAAGAAGAAGCAGTAAGTTCTTAGTATCGATATCACTTGTATAGGTCGCGTCACGAATCTTTAGCGCTGAACGAAGCCTGCGCAGAAGCCATTAATAAGGTATCGAGGTAACGGCGCGGCGAGCGGGGCGCGTGATCGTCGGGTGCGCGAGCGTTGATTGGTTGTCCCAGTCGTGTTGTCTTTCTCGCACCAATACGTCAATTACGAGCACGATTCTACCGATGCGCAGCTATTCTCGTCCAGCGCTAAACATAAATGACGCGACCTATACACATTCCTAACAAAACATGATCCAACTCAATCAATTCGCTTCAAAGCAATACATGGCCAAACACCAATGACCTCCCTTAATAGCATATCGAACCAAGACCACACTCAAGTCAAAGGCTCTGCTCCGATTGGTCAATACATAAATCATCTTACGCTCAATGTTTCAAACAGTTTTAAGATTTAAAAAGTACAGACAAAAGTTGTGGTTTTAATATTTAATGTATTTAAAGAAAGAAGTGTTCTTTTCTTATTTTTCTATACGTATGGGCTGGAAGAAGAAATATAAGGCCACCATTTACACGTGGAGTCTGTATTCTTCCGTATTTCTCTTTTGTAAATACTTGTGTTCTGTTACTGTAATAAAGATTTATATAAAATAAATATACCTATAAAAAAAGTAATTTGTAATATCGAACGCTGGTGTAATAGTAACGTAACTGCCTTCTACGCCAAGGGCTAGGGTTAAAAAAAATACGTACTAAAATACGTACGTTTTTCATTACGTAGGAAGAAGATGATTGTATATATGAGATATTGTATATAGTACATATCCTCAAAATTTCAAGTAAGAATTTATAATTATAATATACTACGTATTTCTTATTTGAGATTTCACCCCCCATAAAAATGTAACCCTTATTTATATAACGCTTATTTTTAAAATTTGTTTATTTAATAATACTATATTTAAACATCACTTTAGTTCTTATTACGTATTATATTACCAAGATAATATGTCATTTTAAAATTGCATATTACTTTAAATATATTATTGAAAAGTGTTAGATAGACTGAGAAGTTCAAAGGAACATGATTTTACGCTCAAGGGCAAAATATATACGTAGAAAGAATTCTTGTAGTAAGCAGAAATGTTACTTATAAAATCGATAGGAAGAACTCCCTAAGGGAACCTTCGCTACAGCTTAGTCGACGCTTAAAGCACTCACTTAATCGGTGACGCTTATCTGCAATTGTGGTTTTGCCGTCCTTTAAATGTCTACAACATAGACGTACGAGTATAACGCAGAGACTGATAGCTAGTTTTTCAATAATCGGCCCGTTAGTGAAGCCAGAACTGTATATATGTAAGTGTGTACGTCCTTATACTCGATGACACGCATACAAGCTCACCGATAATGTTGCTATAAGAAAATTTACTATAAATGTGGAAAAATTAAAATCTACGAAAAAAATACGAATTTTAATGTGACGATGTATTTAAATTGACAAGATATCTTCTTTGCAATGGTTTCTTTTGCGTTTTTCCTGCTCATACCTGCTATAACATAAAAAAGCAAAAACAAGGTTGAATATGATAATAAATTCTAGAAACATAAATCGTTTATTTTGTTCTATATTCGCGTATAAGGCTTTTGTTTATACCCAGTCGTATTTGTTGGAAATGCTAGAAGGTTGTGACCTATTCGTACACTTGTAAAATGTCAGGCCATGCGGAACTTTTTCGATCCACAGATAAAGCAAGCAACACCTAACTTGATATAACCTAAATTTACCTTTAAGCACTTTGCTTAATTGAATACTTAACGCCGCGTTCAACTTAGATGAGTTTCGCGGCAATTTTAGTAGCCTTTTTAAAAATATTTTTAATGGACGCCATTTTGAGCTCCCACGCTTGATTGATCAACTTTTTCCTACTTTAAAAGCACTTAATTTTTACGTTTTTATTTTGTAAAAGTTAATCCCTACTAACATTATAAATGTGAAAGTAACTGTGTCTGTATGTCTGTTACGCTTTCACACCAAAACTACTGAACCGATTGTAAAGAAATTTGCTACATAGATGGTACCTCTAACTGATATTGCCTTAATTTTCTTACTAACAGTAACCAGCATAGTTTCCATATGAATGTGTTATTTTAAGCGACGTTTATAGGTTAGGTGAGTTATGACTTATGAAGAATACCCGTGGTTAACTGGACGGCGTCACGAAGGCTACTGCAGAAATCGTTTGAATTTAAATTTATAGTAATACTAAATGACCCTAGGTTTAATCCGTATATTGCTATGCCTGGAACAATACCGGGACGAAAAGTATCCTATCTGTAGAAACAGGGTTCAATTGGTTTTTTATATACCTATGTTCCTAGCTGTTGCCCGCGACTCCGTCCGCGTGGACTTTCATATAAGCTTTGACCTTCCCCCCTTATAACCCTTTTTTCCAGTTAAAAAGTAGTCTATGTTTTATCTCAGGCTCTAGACCATCTCTGTACCGAATTTCATTACAATGAGTTCATGCGGTTTGGCCTTGAAAGCGTAAAATTATAAAATTATCGGACCAGTAGTTTTAGCGTGATGGAAAGAATATAGACAGACAGAGATACAGAGTTACTTTCGCATTTATAATATTAGTATGGATTATAAGATATTTTATTTTACAACTCAGTTTTATGGCACAACGATTGAGGTTATTATTAACCGACTTCATTGTGTATACGTTTAGTTTGTATCACAATGCATGGTTAGCTGTCTGACGCCATTTTAAATCCAACATGGCGGTGTACCCAAAATGGTGGACCAATTATTT
>JADANM010006310.1:2349657-2360314 GCA_026213755.1 Eurema hecabe | reverse complement strand
ACTTAGTATTATTTTGTATGAAAATTGAGAAAACAATTACGAGATTTTTTTCCGGTAACAAAACAGAGTCTTATATTACATTTCATGCAGTACACAGTAGTATTTTTTAGGCAATATTTGCACCTCCCCATGTCTTCTTTTGTATTAGGAAAGTGGCAAATATTGTCGAAACGTATGGGGCTAATGGGCCTGGGTAACTTAGGGTTCCTTATTGTTGAATTTTCAACGATAGAGTGAGAACGTACGGACCGGTTCTTTTTTGTTAAATTTAAACTAATAGCTATAAAATCACGCATTTCGTCTTCTGTCACTTGAATAGATTTGCCAGTTTTTGAACAGAGTATAGATTTGACTGTACGGTAATATCGGTCACAATGTCTGAAGAAAAAAACAAATTAAAATATTCTAGGGAATCTGCAGTGGGCAGGAAAGAGGCATTCATTATATTGTGGTCTTGGTTTTCTTCAATTGTAGCTTGGTGACGGAAGGTGACGCTTTTTTTTCCATTTATAGGTTAGTACAAATTTCGGAACTTTCTTTCGTCTTTTAGCCAGCACTGGAGTAACGTGGGCTCGAGTTTTCCTGGTAGCACTTTCAGGAGTTGATAAAGGGGCTTCAGATGGAAGAGATGGTATAGAAGATAAGGAAGTTATGTTCTCGTAGTTCGGTTCTCTAGTCGGCGTAGCTGGGCAAATTTGACGTAGAACTGGAGTCAATTGCAATGATGTTTCTGTAAAATCAAATTCAGGTGGATCGTCCCCAGTGTCATGATCTTCAGCATCAGGTTCAGGACTGCTTAAAATATGCTTTCGCTCTGAAGATGAATCTAGAGATGGTGATGATGATGAAGCTAAACTTGGAGTATGCAGATCTGCCAAGTCATTGTCCATGTCGGACCTATCACTGGTATCTGAGGGAGCATGCTGTATAGGCACAAGCGCCAATATTTTTGCCGTGCGTCCATGCAAAGTATGCTGTTGGCAATAGAAAATACCGAAATAAGCAAAATAAAACCCATAACTTCAAAATGTTAAAAAAAAGACATAACTATTTTGGATTAATTTATCATTAGGTATTTGGCATCGTTTACCGTGATGAACATAACAAATTGTAGGTACTTTATAGGTTATTTGGCAATGTTCATCACAATAAACATAAGCTTTTGGCGGGTCATAAAACTTGAGGATTCACATAAAGGCACATAATTCACACACCAAAATATAACAAATAGTCTAGATAAGTGAGTGAAAGCATTAAAATACTTGAAATAATAGAAAATCAAGTGAAATCTTTATATTTACCTTGCGGAACATAGACGACCTGCGAGGCGCCGACATTTTGCTTTGACAATGACAAGTAAAAGTGTTGTCAGGTGCGTAGACTATTTTTTTACTATTAAAAAATATTATATACGGTATGATAATATTACAAAAAATACGAATTTGGTGTAAAAATATAACGAAATCATTTTTTTTCTCATATGTTTCTCACAGTGAACACAATCAAATTAAGGGCTAATAATAGGAAATACTGACGTTTCTAAGTTATCCCTATTGTTAAATATTTATCTTATATTAGCTGATGCCCGCGACTCCGTCCGCGTTTCATATTATAAACTTTGACCTCCCCCTTTATAAAGTTTTCATTATTTTTAAGATGTATTCTGCTAATCGGGGCGGGGACAAATCTAACAAACCAAAAACCATGAAAATTGGTCTAGCCGGTCTCGAGTTATCAGTGTTGTAACAAACCCGTCATTGTTTTACATGGCTTGTGTATAGGTCTTATAGAATAGTAACGCTTAAACATTGTAAATATCTTAAGGAAAGGACCACAGAAATCGTCTACCCTCAAGGCTGAATGTATAGCGAATACAATTTTGCCGGCAAATATATTTTAGTACGAGCATATTGACCCGAGTGGAGGAAAGTCCGATAAAACAGACGCTTTTTATGTTTATAAGGCCGGCAATATATGATAATACAGCTAATTTATAGCCTAGCCGCCCGTGTGGGGTCTTAAGATTGTAAGAGATTCCAGCTACGAGTATTTTGGTAGAGTAAAATAATTGTACTATTTTGAATGTTCGTTAGAATGATTGTCTTTTAAGGTTTCTTTAATATTAAGTATCTATAGTTAGATAAATAAATAAAAATTATATGTTACTAAATGTTGCCCGTGACTTTTTTCCGCGTGGATTTTCGTATAAACTTTGACCCCCCCTTCCGTCCTAATACCTAACCCTTTTGTCAACCCTTTTGTTTTGTTTTTCCGTGGTGTGAATAAAAAAATAGATTCCATTAATTTAAATAACAACACTTCTTTATTAGTTTTTTGTCTCCTCCTTACCACAATGCCATCATTAACTATACTCAACCAACATAATGCACACCGACATGGTTACGGCGTGATTTATACCGCTAATTTCTCTTAAACCCCTTGAGATTTCTTCAGCGAAACTAAATAATCTGAACTTCTTGGTAGGTATTTGCTTATTCGTCTTAACTCTCTTTCATATAGCTTTCGCATTGTCTTGCAATTATTACTAAAAAAGTTTTAAAGAGTTTTCTTCGTTCAAAAGAGAATGCTGTGATTATTGTCGCTTTAAATAATATTAATAATATTAGAAAATCAATTTTAAGTCTTACCTTATCATTAGTAACCACCTCTGTTCGTAAGCATTCGCAAGTCTCATGAATGTGTTGCCGGCTTTCAAATAAGAGCCCATTACTATTATTACAATGTAGTTATAACTATTTATATGCGTTTTTACAAATTTTAATCAGCAAAATCATGGAAATTCCCTTCTTCCCCTTTTATGTATCTTCTATCCGTTCTTTCAATCTCTAATCCTTTTTTATTATAATTCTATTTATGTCCTCTCTGAATAAAGTATAATATTACTAGCTATTGCCCGCGACTCCGTTCGCGTGGACTTTCATATAAACTGTGACCCTCCCTTTCCTCCCTTATAATCCTCAAAAATTGTAGCCTATGTGTTATTCTGATGTATAAGCTATATTGTGGTAAAGTTTCATTCAAATCCATTCAGTAGTTTTTACGTGAAAGAGTAACAAACATCCATACATCCATACATCCATACATCCATACATCCATACTTACAAACTTTCGCCTTTATAATAGTAATAGGATGAATAATATTTTAAAAATATATAAGTACTAGCTGTGTCCCGCGGTTTTACCCGCGTAGTTCCCGTTCCCGGGGCAAAACCGGGATGTAAGCTATCCTATCTCGTAAGTTGGATCAAACTGCACATGGTGTGCGAATTTTATTATAATCGGTTAAGTGGTTTAGGAGTCCATTGAGGACAAACATTGTGACACGAGATTTATATATATTAGACTAGCTGTTGCTCGCGACTTCGTCCCCGTCGGATCTATTTCTATTATTATGTTATAGTGAGTCAATCTTAGAAGATAGACATATACTGTCGCGGACTTTTTTTAGATCATTTAAAGAGGAATAATTCTTTCATGCATATTATTTTTGTATCTTGAACCGTTTTCGCAGCGCACGCAAAGGAAGCCCTCAAAGATGAATAATTTTCCCCATTTCTTCCATATTTTCCATTATATCTTCGCTTCTATTAGGCGCAGCGTGATGTTATGTAGCCTAAAGCCTTCCTCGATAAATGGTCAATTCAATAAAAAAAGAATTTTTCAATTCGAACCAGTAGATCCTGAGATTAGCGCGTTCAAACAAACAAATCTTCAGCTTTATACATTAGTATAGATTAACTACCCATAAGAATACTGCAGATAAAGAAGACGTTCGTAGCGAGAATCTCCAAGCTGAATTGCCGACATTTGAAGAATTAAACAATGAATAAAAACGTCAGACAATACAGGAATAATAAGCATTTTGTTGAAGCCTTTGTGAGCCTCATCATCCTTTTAAATATTTAGAACGTGTTGTATTGTTCCTCTTTCGTATCTGTGACATTTTTAAAGTTTCTAATTAAAAGAAGAAATCGTAATTTTTTTTATGGTTACCGAGGTGTTGAAAAGGTGATTTATGGAAGTATTTTTCTTAAATTATATTAAAAAATAATAATAATTAGAGTCTTTCGTATCTGTGACCTTTCAAAAGTTTCTAATTAAAATAAGAAATAGTAATACTTTTATGGAAACCGAGGTGTTGAAAAGGTGATTTAAGGAAGTATTTTTCTTAAATTAAATTAAAAAAAAGAGAATAATTAGGTCAAAAGGCAGATTAGACCCAGTAGTAAGTCGTAAGTCGTCTAAGATTTCGAACATCAGCTATGTACAAATTTTATGCTCATTCTTTGTCCCTTTAAAGTTTGAAGGTCAAAGGAACAGTTAGGTTTTATTATAATACTTGAGTTTTATGATATTACACCAAGTTCTGTAGTAAATATCTGAGCTGCGAGCTCCTTCTAAATATTTTTCAGTTTCTAGATGTTCCGTAGAACTATTTGTATAAATCTAAAATACTTATATAGATGATTATTTTAGCTATGGGTTTAACAACTGGTTTTTAACAATTAATGTGTCTATAAATAATTTGTTATATTATAGAATTAACAAATTTGAGATCTATAAATAATTGAAGTGTTATATTTAAATAAACATCATTTATGCCGGAACACTGAAACGCAACTTAATGTTAAGTACAACTTAAACCAGTCCGATTTGACAGTTCGCCATACAATTCTGTAAAAATTTCGAGACTTAAGAAGTGCTTAAATTTAATTTGCGTATGAGTATTAGTATAGTTAATGACATGTTTTTAAGAATTGTATAAGACGAAGGCATCAATAATTGAGATTAGGTACTACTTAAACCAAAACCTTCTTTAAATAATTATTCACAGAATACTAGTATACCTAACAACCAATCAGTATCATTATTTAATAAATAATTCATAAAGATTGTAGTTAGGTACTCAAGTTAGGAACAGTTCAGCGAAAACGTTTATAGGAAATATTTACTCGGAATATATCAACCACAAAACAAAAATTATGCAGTAAATTATAAACAGAGGTAATACGTATTCCAGTCCATAATCCTAACGATACAATGTATTCATATATAAATTTCCCAGTCAAATATAATTTTCATCAAGAATGTAGGGTAATGAAATTTGCGGCACGTCACTCGAATGAAGGGACCATAATCCGATTCGCCGCAAACCCTTGTATTTGCCATCACGAATACGAAGCCATTTTGCTGTACATTGACGCTCTAATAGAACCGTAAGTGTATTTGTTTGTATGAATGGAGTAATGTATAGTGCTTGATGGTACAGTCTCGGACACATGGAGTATAAGTGGATTAAGAATGGGGAAATTTCTTTATTTCTTATTGGCTTTTTTGTTCCAGTAATGCTTTTTATGACGTCATTTATAAGAGATGTTTAGGACATTTTGGAGGCACCATTTGTTGGCGCTTCCTACCAGGACGTGGGTTCAAATTCCTCTTAAAAAGAAACAAATCTGTTTAATTCTAAAACGTTATGTCTATATGTATTTATTTGTGGTAAGTTTTCTTGACTATTGTTTCAATGTATGTGAAGTGTTCTCTGCAATAAATGTTTCTTTCTTTCTTATTTACTTACTAATCAACCGACTTCAAAAAGGAGGAGGTTCTCAGTTCGACCCGTATGTTTTTTTTTGGAATTGATCTTTGGATTTTGGAATCGATTTTTGGAATTGGAATTTGGAATTGATTTGGAACCGATTGGAATAAATCTTTTTTCGGCGTATAAGGGTGGTCCCATTTAAATTTAATAATAAAAAAAAACAACCCCCAAGGGTGGACGATTAGGGATGAACTTTTTTATACGCAATATCTCGGCCCATTATAAACCAATTTGAACGATTATTTTTTCGTTGAATAGGTATTATCATGAAGTCGGTTTTATTTATTTTTTAAAGTTAATTATATAATATTAACTAATACAAAACCATTATTTGTAAATGTCTTTTAGGGTAAATATTCTTAAAACAACCAATACCAACTGAGGGTCGATAAAAACCATGTAACACTAAGAGTTCTTAATACGTATTTATTGCATTTTCTAGTGATCCTACCTACAAGAAAATAGGGCTTAGACTAAATGTAGTCTAAGCCCTATTTTCTTGTCCTCTTTTAGACCCAACAAAAGCACTCAAATGTTATGTTAAGCCATCGTTCAGTAAACACAAGTTTTAGAGTCATCGGGGTCAGCAAAGTTAGTGACGATTACTTAGGGTTCATTAATTCAATCTTACAAGTTGCTAAGGGTCGCTAATGTGTCGTACAATTCAAGTTCACATTATGAAGTACCTACGTACTATAAGTTATCAAACTTAGCTTAAATTTAAAATTACTTAAATATTTTACTGAGGAATGTAGATCTAACTGGTTTAAGGCTTGGTGGGTTTGTTGAAGAATAATATTACTATTCTTCGGAGTTAGTTTTTTGTAAGAAAGTTTTCCGCCGCCAAAATACTATAAAACTTCTATAAAATTTATTTTTACTCATTTCTCCTCACGAATGTATAAATTAGATTTATATAACCTAGATGGAATTGAAGAACATCAGAAGGATTTAGTAGTATATTTATTGCATACGGTACCTCTTTCAAGGTTTTCCCCCTACGCTAAAATATTTGCACTAAACATGTTCATAAAATGTGATTTATACACATGCAAAGCTACGTTTTTTCTTAGGAATGTACATGTATTTCTTACGTTTAAATGGCAACTAAAGTTCTAAATGTGGGCCAATTAAGGAATACGAATTTGTTAATGTGTTAATAACTCATGTACAAAAAGGTTAAAAATGTATGAGAAAATAAAAACTGGCGAGTTAAGTGGAATTTTATCATGTTGTAATGTGTGAGTTTAAGTTATTTACTTTTCATTGTTATTTATTTAAGTAGTTAGTCACTGTTTGTTTTAGGAGCCACTGAAAATCAGCGTTGGAGCTGTTCGCAACTCCAACACATGCCGAGTGGCTTACCTGTTCCAGAGCAGTACTGTATTTTCCCCTTTCCTGTCTTTTTAATTTGTTTACTTCACGTGTGTATTGTTATACTTATTTTTCTAATGTGCTTTGGAATAAATGTTTCTTTCTTTCTTCTAATGTATATTTTGGTGAAAAATAAAATGACTACCTATTGTTTTGCGTCGGTTAAGGCCTTTTTCTCTCGTTAACGGTAGGCAACTTATTCGTGAGGCTCTTATCTTAGGTGCGGTTGTTCATGAAGATACTAGGTATATCGTAGTAATCTCCGGCGCAGATGGACGTAAAAAAAATTGAGTTCAACATAATTATATCCCGTTTTACGGATTACAGTCATGTTAACAAAAAAAAGTTGTTGTATTTTATTACGAGGATCCTTTTTTGTAAATTTGTAAATACACTTTAGATTTACTTATATTCATTTTATTTTAATTATTTTACCAATAGAGAGGCGCAATATTTGTCAGTGTAATTAGCTATTATATATTTATTAAATATATCGAAAAATAACTGGACTATATTATACGCGAGTAAAACGTCAGTTATAGTTTCGTTAGTAAAGCAAAGAATAAACCTTATTTAAGTTACATAATCGAACTTGTTAGAGATCCCCGAAAGGGTATATTTATATAGTAAATGATTGAGGGTGGGTGACGAAAAGTTTGATATGAAAACTTTCGTCAAAGCAAATAAGGGATGAAGACAAGCCATATTATATGAGTTGGGCTTCCATATAATATGAGTTGGACTTCGTTGGGCATAATGTTAACAATCCTTTTTTATATACCTATGACATAAAAAAATGTGGCTTTCTATTGGTGAAAGAATTTTTAAAATCGGTTCAGTAGATCCCGAGATTACCCCTTACAATTTAACAAGAACACATACTTTACTTCTTTATAATATTAGTATAGATCTGTAAATTAGGAATGTGAAAAAATGTGCCTAAAATTTAACGTATCATATTTGCTAGAGAATGGATTGTAATCCATCGTGTCAGTATGAAACTAACTGTGTTCTATTTACAACATTCGTTGTAATGTCTCAATTGTACATACAATAAAATAAACGAATTACTCATGAATTACTTTTATAAATACAAATAAAAAGTGAAAAATTTATAAAAAATGATATATTCTTAAACTCACACTCGTATTATGTGTGTTACGTATACACACACTCTAAGTAGAACACTAGTGACCTAACTTACTTGTTAAGTTACTAGCTTGGATTAAGTGATATTCAACTATTCCGTATTGTTCCATGCATGGAAACTAATGCAGCGTTGCTAATCTCCCCGACTTTACTTAAGTTAACTAAAGTATGCTCAAATAGGTACCTGCAAAATTATGTAGGAACTTACATACTAAATAGACTTCATGCAACTTCATACTATTTGCAACATTTCTATACCGTCATTTCTTAACACTTCTTAGTACCTATTATTAAAATAGGTATAATATTTTGCATGAATTATTAATATTTGCAAATGCATATATTTTTTAATCATAGTTACGCGTATATGTAAAAATATGTATAGAGTTGTATTTTATTTATTGTATACAATGTATACTATTTTGTATATATTTAATTTGTTTGTTGTTTATATTTAATTATTTGTATCGTATTTCTCTGCCTACCAATTCCTTTTTTTGTGTTTATGCACGTTCAGGTTGCCTGGCATAAATCACTGACTAGTGATAAGGCCCCCATTTACAATATACATTACTAATGTACTTCTTGTTATTTGTAATTTTGAATAAATTGGTAAATTATCCAAAGATAATTTAGTAAATAAAGGATAAATTAATTAATATTTATACACAAAACTACAAAATGGGATCGTCTGAAGTTTAGCATGCAGATAGATAAGGCTTTAGACAATAAAATGATATTAGAAGCATTTTATTTCTTTTATTTATTTTATTTTAGGAACGCCAACATGGCGTACGTTCGTTCAACAATTACCATAAAAATACGTATATTTATACAAAGAAATAGAACGTAGCCACACTTATAGGCGTCCACGACATGCACACATATTTATATATAAAAAAAACTAGCGGATCCGTACCCACTTAGTTGGGCAAAATGTTAACAATCATTTTTATATAGCATATGACATTCAGCAATGTGGCTTTCTCTTAGTGAAAGAATTTTTTTAAAATCGGTTCAGTGGTTTTCGAGATTAGCCCTTACAATTAAACAAACAACAAACATTACTTTACTAAAGAAATCCTTAAAAACCACAAAGAGCAATAACATTTTACCTCTCGGCTTAGCCTTTCAAAAAGCAATCTAAATTCTCCAACGAGACCCGAATAACTTTTGACCATCAATGAAGGCTGATTGCGGCCGTCTCAAAATATTACTCACAAAATTGACAGCTCAAATATATTTCGACCCGATATAGAAATAATTCAGCGGTGAAATATTATAAATGACACCTCGTTACTTGGAATTACTTGTATCGGAGTTTTGATTTTGAGCTTTGGAGTGTTAAGTGTTTGATTTATGTTGTTCTGAAAGAATGATAAATTATCGATATTTAAGACACTTCACTAAAGATTAAAGATTCCTATATCTTAATTTAGGTTCAAATAAATGTACCTGCATGTCGAATATCAGATAATAATAATATCATATAATAATAATATATAACATCTATCACTAATAATTAACTTAAAAAAAATAAAACCGACTTCATGATAATACCTATTCAACAAAAAAATAATCGTACAAATTGGTTCTTTATCGGCGGAGATATTGCGTATAAAAAAGTTCATCCCCAATTTTCCTCCCTTGGGGGTAGAAGTCGGATGAAAACGGGTCATATAATAATAACAACATCTATCAATAAAACAAATTAATATAAAATATCACCCAAATCCATTCAGTAGTTTTACGTAAAAGACCAATAAACATACATCCTCATACACTCGCGTTTATAGTAGGATGAAGAATTGTACCTACCAGCTTGGTAATACATCTTACTACTCTTTTCTGAGCAATCTTAATTAATCCTTTATCTTAAGCCCTCTCCTACACGTCACGTTCATACGAGTATATATTAAATACAGCGTATAATTCTGAATGTACGTAATTATTTTGGAAGATAAAAGGGCTTGCTTAGGAAAATGGTTTGTATTAACATAACATTATATCATATTAAGGCTTCGGAATTCACGTACAGAAATTAAAGTCTGCAAACAGACTTTTTAGTCGGTAGACAGTTTGAAATTTGAATCACTATGAACACGCATTGTACAATTATTTGTTTAACTATAATTTGCCTTCATAAGAAACTATCGGCAGGTTATCGGCGGATTAAAAAATATGTACAAATAAATACCAACTCTAACTTTTAAATACGTGTAGTTTTGGGTGGCGACGGAACTTTATTCCATACAAGAACACACTAGGCTTCTCTGCTTTCCACAATCAAATTTCGGATAATACTCTCAATTGTTTTTAATATTTTATATTTATTATAAATACAAATATTAAAACGTAAGCGTATGTGTATCTGATAACGCGAAAAAGGAAGAAAGATAAAAAATATATCCATCTAAAAATAGATATCTCTTAACGATTTTACGTCAGTAAATATCATCTTAATTTGACATCAAAAATATATTAACCTGCTTTCTGAAGGCTGGGGAAGTG
>JADANM010006310.1:2320505-2332280 GCA_026213755.1 Eurema hecabe | reverse complement strand
CGCAAAACTTTCGCGCTCTTTTCCGTCTTTCCTAACATAACGAGAAGCAATATTTGTGTTATTTAGTGATAAGGTGGTTCGGCGTTGTTTTTCTAATTAAATTCAGCGCTAAGTGAGTATGTAAGAGTAAGCTTACGTAAGGACATTTAAAGCGTTCGAGGGTAAAGAGGTTTTTAGGATGAACCGTTTCCACGGTCTGACAGTGGGAGCGCAAAAAGATTTATTATCTGTGGTCACGGTGACATTGTTTTTCCTTGTTTGAAACTTCATATACCTAGGTTACAGGCTCGGACAGGTACAGCATGAACGAAGTCACGTAGAGCCAGCTAGTATATCTAATTCATAAAATAACTGAAATAGAAAATACTCTAATAAGAAAATACTATTAAAACAACCATTAAACAACTATTATATTTATTTAACACATTTATCTTATAGAATACAATCACTTTGACGACTTTCACTTTAAATCAATTAACGACCGCTTGGCGCAGTGGTAACACAACTACTTTCTGCGCGAAGGGTCGTGGGTTCGATTCCCACACCGGAAAAATATATTTGTAATTCACATTTGTATTTTTCTGGGGTCTGGGTGTTGCTATGTATTGTATGTATGTATTTACAAAAGAAAAGTATGTATATGTAATTTTTCCGTTATCTAGTTGCCACAACACAATCTTTCGGCTTTGTTTGGAACTAGATGGCGCTGTGTATAAATGTCCTGAAAAATATTTATATTTATTTATATTTATTTACTTTTCTTTGACACGGCAGAACTTTAACTATTATATTTTATTTAACACATTTATCATATAGAATACAAATTACAATCATTTTCTGTTTTACGAGTGACGCTACCGCTTTTCCTTCAAAAACCGCGGTGACAAGTGAGTGAGCGGGACAAAACATTCAAATCATGACATTTGCCACAGACACAATATTTAGCGATAATTCGTCAATTATAGAAGCCTTATAATTATTACAACTATACTTATTTAGTGAAAACATAATATGCATTATTATAAAATACGTAAACAGATATTAATTGCAGAATTATTACACTATGTATTTCTTTCTTTGAAAAATATACAAATGTACTCGTATCAAAGCTCAAATTTAATAGAAACATTTTTAAGCAAGGGAAATAAAACAATAATTATAATTAGGGTTGCATGTGTCACGAATGTTCATGTCAAATGTTTTGGTAAACGGGGATCACATATAAAAAGAATTTATTCGAAATTCGTGGGTAGATGTAAAATTATGGCGCCAGCTCTTTTTAGTAAATTGGCTATGAAATAATTATTGTGTTATAATAAGGTATAAGGACTAGTAATGGAACGTGGTTTTACCCGCGTTTTTTAATCCCCATGTGAATTGAAATTATGAAATACGGCAACAATTATTTTACTTATTACGGTGACATGGCAACATTTGCGATGCGCTTAGAATGTCTATGGGTGTAAATAGCTATTAGGCGATAATGTACCGGCATAAAATTGATAATGATTGTTTTCTGTGAATTAATCTTCGGAATAATGTTTAAGTGCTTTATTTATTATTTATCATTATATAGTATCATTAAAAGTGATTCAAGACGAAGGTTTATGTTGATAATATTATTTAATTTGTTTATAAAACCGCTAGTTATCCATACTAATATTATAAATGCGAAAGTAACTCGGTCTGTCTGTCTTTCCATCACGCTAAAACTACTGAACCGATTAGAACGAAATTTGGTACACAGATGGTCTAGAGCCTGAGAAAGAACATAGGCTACTTTTTAACTAGAAAAAAGGGTTACAAGGCGAGGGGATGTGGGGTCAAAGTTTATATGAAAGTCCACGCGTACGGAGTCGCGGTCAGCAGCTAGTAGAATATATAAGCTTCCTATATACAATAGCTTAACAATACCCTTATATAAAGTTTCTTTCAAATATACAGACACATATGACAAAGTCTAAGACATTTTCGTTCATACAACTCGAAGTCGTTTCAATCCAATTTTTAATTTTCAAATTTCCTTCATTTCTCTCGCAAGGTACTGAAGTTTTGCGTACGTGCAATTTCAAAATTTATTAAAACTTTTCAGCTTACTTGCGAAAAATAAGTTTACAAGTTTTTAACTTATTTTTTGGGGTATACAGTGTGTTAAAAAACTAGTGTCTGATCCGTGAACCCTCTAATATAATTTTAAAATAGAATAAATATATTATTGTTAAGAATAAAACGTCCTTAAAGTCGCGCCGAATCATACGGGTTCCAGGTTTAACCTCATCATCATCGTACCTTAATAATCTAAAAATGTGGTGTGCATATTTCACTTATATAGTCAGCTCGCTGTTAAAACAGCGACAATCTTGTTGTCATTTCACGTTAAAATCAACGGTCATGTGCCACGGCTCAGCCCCACCCGATTTTTTTACAAATTACCAAAGAAAAATTGAAACACTTACATGGCCACACCGCCTTACATTCGAATGCTATTTCCAATTTTGAGGTTCGATAGAGAAAGAGAAAGAATTCTTATCAGCTGATAGCGAACACAGTTGTTGAACCATGTTGCCAGCATTTGAGAATTTCCTTGAATTTGGGTAAATTTAACACTTGGAACATAATCTTTAGAACTTCATTGGACTGCTATTTTTACATTTAGATTTATTTTATTACATTCGAAAATTTTATTTAAAACAGAATATTACCGTTCAGGCTTGGCAATAAGTTTTTTAACACCCTGTATATATTATCTTAACCCAGAATTCACAAGTGGTTTTAAAAAGGTCTTTGGTTTAAGCTGTACGTTAACTAGAGCATAGCAATTAGGGAAAGGAATTAAGTGAACTCAACTTTATGTTAACGTTGTCAAAATAAAATGGTTTTATACGTCAGGGTGTTTCTAAGGAGGCCGATATCTTGAGCCATTTTAAAATGCGACTTGATTTTTTCCTTTTTATATTTTCGTTTTAATACATTAATTAAAATTAATAATAATTCAAATACCTTTGAGACTTTTTTTTATTAACATGTGAGTTACAATTTACAAGTAACGACTTAGGTAGGAATATTATATAAGTATTTTTAAATACAATGTTATTTACATATTATCTACTCGTATATGTCACCGGAAGATAACAAGAAAAGCAAATTTATAAATTTCCTAGGAAATTTATGAATCTTTCAAGGATTCTAAACGAGAGATAAGTTGTATTATTTTACGACCATATTTTCGCAAATATATAATTTTATAGAACTTACGCGTAAAATAATAAGAAAGCAATAACCAAACGCCATGTGTGCTCTGATTGGTTGAATAACTGTCAACATCAACCAATCAGAGAGCAGTGTGTTATTTTCCGTATTTTAAAAACGTTAGAACCTTACTAATGGATATTCGTTAGTTGATAAATTTACCACGAGACGTCGCAAATTGATAATTTGAGAAAATGTGATCGCAAAATAATACAATTTATCTCTTTAGATTTATAAATTTCCTAGGAAATTTTTAATTTGCTGTTCCTGTTATTTTCCGGTGACATATATTATGTACTGTTATTAAACCTTAATTATCAAATATCCAATCATAGTTTTATAAAATAAGACATGCCACGCCCTAACTCGTACCTGCCCCAATCAAGGAGTTACGCAATGTTAATAACCTACAGAACTACATGCGAAAAGAAAAAACCGAACCATAGGTCCTTGTAACTGCGCGTACAAACAAACTTCAAGATTAGGTAGTGCCTCAAATAGTAGTAGGTATACACAGTAAATTATACCATGAAGAATTTGATTTTATTAAATATTTTGATGGTTTCAGAGTATTTTATAAATATCAACTTATTTTATAAATGGCATCATGCTTACGTGCGCGATTCTGAAGAATTTCTCAAACATATTAGTTTAGTTTCAGCCCATATCAGCATCCAGCCTTAGAAAGATAAATCTAAGTGAATCAGTCTGAGGGAATTGCCCTCCTCACCTTATCCTTGATTTAACGTCGCATTTAAGGATTCACGAAGAAATAGCTTTTTCCATTTATCAGATAAAAGGTTCAATTGTGTTTTTAACTAAGGTATGGTAGCTGGAAACGTAATTTAAATCTACAAATAATCTATCTACATTAATATATAAAGGAGTAAAGTTTTATTTGTTAAATTCTAAGGGGTAATCTCGGGATCTACTGAACCGATTTTAAAAATTCTTTCACGAATAGAAAGCCACATTATTGCTGAGTGTCATAGGCTATTTAAAAAAGGATTGTTAACATTATAATGCGTTGCCGGCTTTTAAGAAGGGGAAAGGAATTATTTGTGACAAAGAGGAGGGCTGGAACAGGAAAAGGTTTTTTGATATTTCCTTTACCAGTAGAGACTAAAAGTTTTCAATAGTGATTAAGAATGTCTTAAGATTTTTCAATGCAGTCTGCAATCCTAACGTTCTTTTTCTACCTTCTTTGTTATACTAGAACAATAGATAGTCTGTGGAAATTAGAAACGTACATTGATCGCTCAATAACAAAACTCGACGGCTTGCAACTTTATCTGCATACAACTTTCAATCTACCGGTTTTAATCAAGCTTCTGAACGATTAATAGTGGACTGAAAACAAAGGTTTTTTTGTATCAATAGTGAAGAAAGCATTGAAAACGTTTAGTACGTCCAAGCACAATGTTTCTTAAAACTGTAGGTATAGGTCGCGTCACGAATCTTTAGCGCTGAACGAAAGCTGCGCAGAAGTCAAAAACAAGGTATCGGGGGGACGGCACGGCGCGCGGGGCGCCTGATCGTCGGGTGCGCGAGCGTTGATTGGCTGTTCCAGTCGTGTTGTCTTTCTTGCACCAATACGTCAATTACGAGCGCGATTCTACCGATGCGCAGCTATTCTCGTCCAGCGCTAAACAATCGTGACGCGACCTATACCTACTATTCAAACCTTTTAACATCAACCAACTACGCATCTTATAAAAATGAAATTTACTAATATTGTTACGAAGTGTCATTGTCTTAATAATTAGGTAATTAGTAGAAAAATAAAATAATAATAAGAGGGAATTCATGCATGCTATCACGATATCTTAACAGAGGTTTTCTTAAATTTCGTTTTGGTATCGATTTCGAAGCTTAAAATGTAGGAAACCAGTGACGGACCTTATTAAAAAAAATCTAAACATTCCCCAAAAAAAATTTTGTAAAAAAATGTATGTAACAAGATGTTCTTCGAAAAAACGCGATGAAAATGCGGTGTTTCTGTAAAAATAGTTATATGACTTTGGTGTTAAGACTGTTTTTCTTTATACTGCCTTAGTTTGATTTAAATATAAAAATATATGAAAAAAAGATATATCAAAACCGACCGATTTTCACTATGTATTAGATCTTTCACATAAGACATATGTGGATACATTTTTTATCGATTCTTTCTCTTAAAATCTTTTAGCTTAGGCACATACGAATCTAATTTTCCGACAGTCTAGGTATTAGCGAAGTTGTACGGAAACTACATATTAATCTTCTGTCGAACTAAGTCGTGTCTGCGAAGTGAGTTCCTTGGGAATTCATTGAAGTAATCTAACATTAGTAGTATAAAATACCTCTCTATTTTTGTGGGTTTGTAATCGTTTTGAAAGCCAAATTAATTAGTTTTTACTATAAGACCAATAAATACCTGCATGTATTATACATATGAACTTTTCTCTTGAGTCACTCTACTGAAAAAAATCCTATGATAGTCGGTTGCGTAGTTATAAAGATTTATACATACATAGGAACATACAGAAGAGAGTGACTAATTTACTGTATGTAATGATGGATTTGGTAGCTAAGCGCCAATGGTTCTGTCCTAAGAAATTGTATTTATGTTATCTTGAAAAAATATCGTAAGCACGATTCAGACTTGGAGCATTAATAGTACAGCTTTAGAAAATCCACACTGATGAGGATGTCGTTGACTGAAGTTTCCAGAACGTTAAGCCTCTTGCGGCTTCTGCCTCTATGGTATGATGACATATTATACCTACCTACTTTGGTTTTAATGAAAATTGTAATTTAAACAGTCATCTACATACAACTGACTTTTTAACTTTTTCATATATTATTTTGTCTTGGAGTTGCGTTTTATGTTTTACAATTACAAAAAACCCTGATTTAAAAAATACTTCAATATTGTAAATAATGACCATAGCATTTATATTTTGATATAAAATTTAAGAAAAATAATTTTCTAACAAGTTTAGTATTTTCATACTTTTAGTCATTTATGTCATCATCAAATGTTTTGCTTAAAATCATTATAATTCATTACAATTATTACGCAATTATATTTTATTGCTATAAGCATCGAAATGTGTGCATCGTTTCGTAAAATGACAAAATATTATAGAATTTCGAGGAGGAGCTTAAAATCGGTCATTTGGAATGAATAATTCAAATTGTTCTCAAACTTGATATGGATTGAAAACGCATTTAAGTTTACGGAAAATTTACGGGGTTTTTAAAGCTATTTAGAAAATCTATAAATAGGATTGAAAACTGGCTATACGCCGTTTATCCACGTTTTATCCACGGTTTATCCACGCTTAACTTATATTTTCTCGAAAAACATTAAAAAAATCGTATGATCTTACATTTCTTTTACGGTGAACTGTATAGCACGCGTCACGAATCTTTAGCGCTGAACGAAACCTGCGCAGAAGTCAAAAATAAGGTATCGAGGTAACGGTAATTTCCAATTAATAAAAAATCACTTTTAGGAATCTTAATTATTGTTTTACAAAAAACACCTTAATTTTATAAATTCTATTTTTATACGAAAACAACAGTTAATTTTGTGAGTTTTTTATGTTTTGTCGAGTCATCTCTTTGGAGCTCGATTAAGAGGACATGACGTGGTGTTTTCTTATACTTAAAATGAGAGTTTTGTTTTTAATATCCTAACAATTTGTATTCGGATGGTACAGTCGACTACAAAATGATATAATCACATTGAGAGTACAAATCTTAACAGTATAAAACAATAATTAACTGTCGCGCACAAGAGAAAAAATCCTATCAATATGAAATAAGGAATAGGTACGTAAAATAAATTTATTTTGTACTTCATAAGCTGTTCTCTATAATGTTATCTCTGAGAACGTATTCTAGGCACAAAAACATCTAGTTGCAGTAGTTTAATTCCGGTGCTTCATAACGGTATATATATGAAGTGTAAATAAAATATATGATCTACAACAGTCAAGTAAAAAATAATCCATCTCCACAAAAAAATAATAATATTCTTAACAACGAAGAACTATCAATTAGCTTTTAAAGTTAAAAACGATACCTTTGAACATACGTACTTAAACCTAACTAATAATAGCGTTAATTGAAATAATTTTGTGTTCGCATAATTACGTATTGTTTGCTCAAGTTCGTTCGCGAGGCTCGCAGCCGAAATTATTTCGTCAACTTGCAACTTGCTTAATAAAGCGACTTGGCGTCGCGCCAGCGCGCTTTCTTGAAATATGACAGTTGATTTATGCCGTTTTTATGTCATGCCTACCTACGCAATATTCGTGCACACGGCTTCCTGGCTATGGAGGTTGCAGTTTTTTTTTTATTGATGATAAGCAACTAAGATTTGCCTGTTGGTAAGCGACCACTTCCACTGTTTAGAAAAAAGGAGTAGGATTGTGACAAAAGCGAATCATAACGGATTGGATGAAGGAGGGCGAAATGGTAAACAAAAGGCCCTGCGGTGCTCCCATCTTACGGCAGAACTAGATAACACCTTCTTAATAGTGGTATTTCCTCATAAGATGCCGACGGACTCCGGGAAAAGAAACATGAGTCAAAAGCAAGCTATGTTCGGTCTATCCAGGGGTCGCGGTTACCTTCGCAGACTACACGAGGGAGCTGTAACACCTATTGAAATATTTATTTTATTTAGGCATCGTCAACTGCATTGAGATTCGATTTGGTATGATGATATGATGTAGACGTAGTAGATGAGGGAAGATGGACAGTGTCATAAAAGCCATATGACACAACATTTTGCTTATATTTTGGCCACGTCACTGATAAAAAAAAACATTTTTCGCAAAGCATGAACTCTCTTTTAAATATAAAAAAAAATATGTGTAGATAATTATTTATTCCCAAATTCTTATGGTATATTTTCAAAATCTGTGTCTGGATGCAACCTCCAAAATATAGATAGGTCTTTCATATCCTTTATATTATGACGAGGATATTATGAACAAAATTACTAACTAAACTAAACATTTAAGAGATTTCTTCCAGGCAACTATGCGTATAGTTAAGTTAAAAAGGCGTACTATACATTAAATGAATATATTGAAGATTAACCCTTGGAATGATATTTCTTAACGCTCGTGGGACGGTGACCCTTTTATGTAGATATAAATATTACAATGGTCATTGTGTATATTTACAATTGTGTGTCCTTGTTTTAAAAAGGGTGACTATCAGAGTTTCCTGCCGGTTCTTCTCTGTAGAACCTGCCTTCCGAACCGGTGGTAAATGTTTTGTAATACCATGACGATTCAAAAGTGTTACTAAATGTAGCCTAAATGAAAGATACTTTGGACTTTGACTTTGACTATGAAGTACATAAGTTATCTAGTATGTATGTATATACTAAAGAATTTCAAACTTATATTCGTATTTTTAAAAAACTTTTTTCATCGAATATCATAAATATTTATGTATGTATATACCTATTTATTTACATTTCGTTTCCTTGGATCGCCTCCAAAGTCCAAGTGCTTGCGAGCGACTGAACAACTCCTGATAAAATAAAATAAAACCAATATATAATTTATGTGATAACTTTACGTTATTTTATTTTGATCTGAATATTATTTTGAAAGAAAACCTAGTATTGTATTTATTTACGCCATTATTTATTTAAAATCACTGGCGTTGGTTAAATAATTTCGAAAGTGTTTTAAATACTTATTATAAAAATGAATTTCCAAATGTGTTGCTAAGTGTATATGAGCGGTAACAGCTGTACCCATGTCGATAATTTTTTTTAAGAATTTTCTTTGAAGTAAAAAGATGGTTCATAAGCAGACAAAATAATGTCTGAATGAGGTGGTATAAGATTACTAGTAGGATATGAAAAACGTGTTTGTTTCGTGATCGTTGTTTCGTGAAAAACTTTGTTTCCGTCAGTCCCTATGTATGCTTAAATCTTTAAAACTACTCAACCGATTTTCATGTGGTTTTTTATCACAGAGAGAGTGATTCACAAAATCGCTTGCGTAATTTTAAGATTTAAGTATACATAGGGACGGACATTAGAAAGCGACTTTTTATATTATTTTATGATTACTGGGCTAACGAGTCTTAACATCTAATGACTCAAAGTGGGGAGTGTCGGTGTAGTGCACCCCTGCCCGGAATTTGGCTTTAGAGCAAAGTTCCGGGTAGCACTGCATTGGCTATGGGCTGGCGTTTCTCTTACCACCAGCTCGTCTTCCCACTTCATTTTATAAAAAAAGTGTAGTTAAAACTAGTTAAAAGTAATGTTAGAGAATAAAATTTAATTACAAAGCTGCATTTTTCGTTGAAAAATAGCGGAGGGTACCGTCACCGGCGTGCAATTTACTAAAAGCCAGCTGATTTATCGCCGACATCATGTAATGTGTTTAAAGGACATTTGCATTATGCATTTTTAATGGTCGGTCGATTTTCTTTTTTTTTGGCCAGTATTTTTTATTCATGAAGGTTTTACTATATAGGTGTTACATAATCTTGTGCGTAAATTACTAACATTGTGAAAAGATTTCAATATTATATATTAAAAAAAATCTTAAGAATCATTCTGACATTAATATGCGATTAGTTTGTTTTTTTATTGAAGTATCAGTGAAAATTCAACAACGGGAAAAATATTGTTATTAGAGGGCTTCCTATAGAAAACTATGGCCATAATCAACACCATAGGACAAACAAAATTAGCTAAAAAAATCTTAAAATTAACTGCCAAATATATTAATTAATTAATATTTAGTTTATTTATCGTGAAATTATCCGTGTTCGTATTTAAGATTGACCGAACTAACACGTAGGTAACACTTTTTAATATATAGGTATTGCCCTTTTTTTTAGGGGGAAAATCCCGTTACGGATTCCCTCGGGCTTTGAGTAATAACCGACTAAAAACCCCCTGAATCTTCCTACCCTATTGCACCTTGTCGAGTTCACAGGCACGCCGAAACAATCATCTATGAATATAGGTATTGCCTTGGGAATGGAAATAACACGAGTAAAAAACCACAAGGCATGATTAGTTTGTTATAATTTCGCATCTCTCAAGTTCCCGCCAGGCGTCAGCGGTCAGAGATAGCAATTACAAGGGATTTGGTTAATCCAATTATTGTTTGCATTCGATTAATTTGTATTAGCTATGCGGAACGGAGCCTGTCTTTTCATAAGATGAAGTTATTGGTTAATAATAATTAATCTATATCAAATATATATATAATTCAACATGGCAACAGTAATTTTTAAAACTTACTATTAAAATATAAAAAAAACAAACATATTATTGAATACCTAGTTGTTGTTGGTGGCTGTTAATATTGTTAACAACTTAAAAATAAAATGGTGTCTCGTACCTTTTTAACTTGTTTTTAAATATTTATTCGAGAATATGTTGTTAATATTGTATGAAAAGAAAGTAAAGTGAAATTTAATTAACAATTGATAACTCATAATTTTCCATCAGATGATGATCAATTTAATGGTTCTTTTTTATTTGAAAACAATAGCTTTTCGTGTGGCATTTACACTTGTAATAGCCTCTCTGAGAAACCGTATGAATCTTAAATTTACGTCAAGTGTGTGAACGATATAAGCTCATTTAAATTTAGTCAATTTCTTGTAATAAATCACCAAGATTTATATGGTATAAATCTTAAATTTACGTCAAGTGTGAAAGATGTAAGCTTATTGTTTAAATTAATGCCATGTTGGTGACCTAATAAGACAATAGCTTCTAGTTTTCCTCAACCTCGTATCCATTGAGTGAGTTGGTAACAAATATTACGACAAAGCCTCGCTGATAGAGCGGTCATGTATTATTTTGTCGAGAAATTAAAATCGAACAAATAGCCAACATTGGCGTCTCGCCAGATTAAAACTATTCCGGCGTAGAAACTATAGCAGGCACTTCTACGATAGACTTGGCATCCAGGACGTGATTATGAACTGATCTAGACAAAGTCTATACTCTATATGTAAAATTATACCTCGTGGTAAACTTCGGCAGCTGAGGGAAAGAGAAAACGCTACGTGTAGCCGAAATTAGCGATTGGTCTCTTTCTAAAGATCGTGTGTGATTGTTTTCGGAATAATTTAGAATCTTTATTATTTTTTATTGTAAGACTAGCTGACCCGGCGAACTTCAAATCGCCCTATAATCATGAAATATCAAAAAAGTGCAATGCTAATCTTTTCTTACAACAACAAAAAAAATCATCCAAATCGGTGAAGCCGTTCTCATGTTATGTCGTGACAACAGAAAATGGGTTTCATTTTTATACATATAAATTAGTAACATCGTCACAGTCGCCCAAAACATGTTAATATATTTTTTGTAGTTCATTAAAAGTTTTAAACACGTAATTCCCAAGAGAACGACGTTCCCAGTTTTAAATTGTGTATACGGGTTTAGTGAAAAATGATATCAATTAAATTAATTTGTCTTTTAGAGTTCTTTTTTTATGTTGAAATAGTCGTGGTCCGCAGGTTTCTGTTATAAATTAA
>JADANM010006310.1:2259816-2275833 GCA_026213755.1 Eurema hecabe | reverse complement strand
TTTATCCATATCGTTTTATGTCGAACTTTTTGGATGAACTTACGAATAATATACCATTCTCTGAGAAAAGTAATTTTAAAAAGTTGATAAGGTAGAAGTATAGATTTAAGTTCGATTCGGTGTAAATGCGGCCGTTATATGAACAAACCTAGCTGTTTCCGGTCGTGGGCTGACTGAAACCATTACAGACTGCGTTCCGAGAGCTTTTCTTTACTTTTGCACTTTTATTCCCTCATCACAATGTATGAGTTAACTTTCTCATTTGCGAAGATTAAAAATGGGAAACCTGTCTTTGATGTTTTAAAATTTTACTCTAAAATTACTGTGTTACTTTTTTAATTTAAAAATTTGTTTTTATAAAAAAGTTAGTTTGTTACGACTTCTACCAATTTTAAAGATTAATAAATAAATAATAAATACACTTTATTGCACACCAAAATAAGAAAAAAATAACATTAAAAACAGCAAGAGAAAGAAATACAGTACAAAAGGCGGTCTTATCACTAAAGTGATCTCTCCCAGACAACCTGAGACCGAGGAAAAGCTAGAAAGAGTGAGATTCTCTTTGAACTGTCAATCGATTTTTATAATGTTACTCAAATTACAGATAATATCCATTTACGGATTTAACCCTTTAATGTATGACATTAGTTGGATCATTGTGGACCCGAACGTGCT
The DNA here is from genome assembly GCA_026213755.1 of Eurema hecabe. Classification (NCBI taxonomy): domain Eukaryota; kingdom Metazoa; phylum Arthropoda; class Insecta; order Lepidoptera; family Pieridae; genus Terias; species Terias hecabe. The sequence goes on along the minus strand of JADANM010006310.1, from coordinate 2,275,155 downwards.
AGGATTACTATTTAAAGCGGGCTGTGACACGAATTGGCGATATCCTTTAGGAATGTTTTCACAAATTTATACATATGATCGGATATTATTTCGGGGATGCAGATAAACAAAGAAGTTTTACAAATGACAGATGATTGATTGATAGATATTTTAATACATATAAATTGAATTAATTAACATTTTTCTGAAATCAGTTTACTATTAAAATCTATAAAAAAGCAAGCCTTTTCACTCTTTCCCGCCTCTTTTGGTAGATATAAAGCCTCATTACAATGGTAATTAAAAACTGGGAATGAAATGAAAAGCAAAATAGTAAGTAAACACAAAGGCATTAATTGCGAACCGATCGCGAACGCCAGGCGAGCGGAAACAGGAAAATGTTATGTTGCTTTTGTTGTTATAAAACTGTATACAAAGTTTACGGTAGGAAAAACACGTACAGCCTGTAAAGGGTTAATAGATTGATTACTTTTTAATGTTGGGATTCTTTTTTTGTGAATTGATTATACGTTATGTTTTTTTATTCTTTTTTTTACGTTTAGTGGTTGTTTACCATTAGATGGAACTCTTGATCAGTTGCCTGACATTATAAAAATTACAACTACAGATGTATTCACAGGCTCAAAGGTTAAATGAGTTTGGTTTATTAGCTTTATAAGTATCTTTTTTTTTAAATTTTATTGCATACTAAATGTGAAATAAACTAGGAAAAACAGGCTTTAAAATTTTTATTTATAGAATTAAGAGCTTGTTTTCAAAACCTAGTTCTTATTACTAAAGTTCAATTAAATATGGTATTTAATTAGAAGCTTCGAAAACTTTTTTTAAGTATATTTTTTTTAAGAATAAAGACAATACAGTTTGGCATTTAATAGTATCGCATACAATGATAAATTATTAAAGTTATTACGCGAACCCACGTGGCCAGGGAGGTCGGAAGCGGTCCCGCGAAGGAAATTGTAGCAAAATTGAACGTATCCAATAGTACTGTCGCATCCGTGCTTAGAAACTTGTTAATGCTGTACTTATTTTACCATTTATTTACGATCCAGAGGAGAAATTGACTAAAAAAGCAATATAAATAAATAAATAAATAAATATTTTCAGGACATTTACACAGCGCCATCTAGTTCCAAGCTAAGCCGAAGCTTGTGTTATGGCAACTAGATAACGGAATAAATTACATATACATTACTTTTTTTTTGTAAATACATACATACAATACATAGATATCAATCACAAGTAACCGTGTTTGGCATATTTATTTTGTAACAATAAAAGAAAAACTAATAATTAAGTCATACATTGTTACAAAATATGTCTAAAACAATAACAATTACTTAAAAAAACAGAACTCAATTCTTACGGTCTTTGAGCAGTATTGCCACTTCGAGACACACCCGAACAATGTACGTGTGTGGAGTTGCTATACGAATTTTGTAGTGATCTTAAAATTATGTTTTGATTTCTCCTTTTATATAATAACCATAAAATTATGTAGTCTATTGGTGTTACTGTTAGAACGCGGTTGGAAATCGAAAATTCAGTTTTTATTTTAATCTGAAGATGTTTTTGGTCCTTTAACGATGTTAGGCTTAGTAAGGATTATATTTCAAACATTTTTTTTTTATAATTTAAGAAATGCTCTACAAATTACATTATTAAAATTGGCTAAGTTTTATTTCATTTGAATTAAATTAAACGAGAATTAAATTAGACGACCGCTTGGCGCAGTGGTAGCACAAACTGCTTTCTGCGCGAAGGGTCGTGGGTTCGATTCCCACACCGGAAAAATATATTTGTAATTTACATTTGTATTTTTTCTGAGGTCTGGGTGTTGCTATGTATTGTATGTATGTATTTACAAAAGAAAAGTATGTATATGTAATTTATTCCGTTATCTAGTTGCCATAACACAAGCTTCGGCTTAGCTTGGAACTAGATGGCGCTGTGTATAAATGTCCTGAAAATATTTATTTATATTTTATTTATTTAAACATCAATAACATAATAACTTCTGTGCAACTTATAAATGATTTGGTACTTACATGCCCTTCGAGTTGAAGTGTTTTCAGACGTAAAACACTCCCAGAAATATAGTACTTTTCCGTACGGGAAAACAATATGAAAACATTTCATATATTTCGCGAAGGTTACAACTTCAGATGACAGCGGCCTTCCTATATATTATGGAGAAATATCCAAACGTGATCGTAAAATAAGAATCAGGAAAACCTTAGGAAATATATATTGAGGCTCCAAGTAATATGATTCTATTTGAGATTTTTGGATTTGATGCAAAATTGCTTTTAGAGAATGTTTGTTTGTTAAATTTTTTGTTAACATTTTTGAACAACGATTGGAAAAGTGTCCTGTTTATTAGTTGTGATTGATCATTTTGGTTTCTATATGATTTCTTATGTATCATCCAAATTTATAAACTTTAACAACAAATTATTTAAAGAAATGAAATTCGCTCTTAACTAACTCTTATTTATTTACTTGAATAAATATAAAAAAAATCAATAAATATATCTACAGTAGCACATAAAAAGTACCAAGCTTCGATAAACGAACACAGGTGTAAATACGCTGTTGCTATGTGTGCAATGCTTTAAATGTAAGCTTTTATTATTAAGTGGTTACTTCAAACTTAATATTAAGTGAATTGAAACGTATTTGCTGAAAGTTTAATTACATAGCTTCAGTTTACCAGGCTAAGTGCTCTTTACATATATACATTTTAAATTGTACCGTCTGTTTATATTAATGCCTGAACTATTTGAACGATTTTGTTGAAATTTGGCAGACGTGTAGCTTTTAGCTTGTTTATTAGGTCCAAGGTAATGTGTGAAATTTTTTATCCCAGTAATATCTAAAAGTACACTTTGCAGTATTTATAGACACCTCTAACAATCTATAACTTTCTATAAACTATATCTATTTACACAATGCTTGCAATATTTATGTGTTTTTGGGATTGTATTAAAAAATACTATTTATTAACATGTTAACACAAAGTATAATAGTTGTTAACATCACTTAACATTTATCGTAAATGTTAAAGAAATATAAAAATGTTAACATGTTAAGATAAATACAATTCCAATTAAATGTATGTAAATATAATGGATCTTCTATGTGTTCAACCAGAAAGGTAGATATGCTTCACGAAACTTCCTTTTTCTGAACTGCTATGCACTTTCTTGCACAAAATAATTTTATGTAACATGGTCGCAATATCCTGTACCTAATCCTTTATATCCCTACAGCCTCTTTATAAATTGATTTAATTATATCTAATAGTATCCTATAGAAGATGAAACAGAAAATTAACACAATGAATATTTAAAGTACACTACTACTGGAATACACCAGACTAAATAAAATACTAAGATAACGATATTTATGAATATTACACATAGTTTTAATTGTCAATCATAATTTAAGTTTTTAAAGTCTTTAAAGAGAAAATGAGGCATTTTTGATTCAAATTTTAAGTAATAAATTATCTTGAAAATTCAAAATTGAAAGGAGACACCCTTTTTTACAATAGGCTTAAATGTATGGGAATTGATTTTTTTATTTTATTTTCACGTTACACCTCGATACGATACGATACGATACAAGTGGCGACTATACAATTGTTTTGAGGAGTTACATTTTAGTATAAAATGTACCTTAAAAGTTATATAGAAAAACGTCTTTTAATACAACCTAGAAAACTATACTATTGTTCTTTATAAAAAAATGCTCAAATAGTCACACAGATTACAAAGACTAAAGTCGTAAAAAAATAAAAAAAGCTTTAAAAGTATTTATTTTTATGAAAACAGTTCTCGCGTTTAAGCAAAAGATGTTAATCTCAAAGCGATCTACAAGCTTTAGATCCATCAAAAATTTAATATTCCATTCTCGAAACTTCTATAATAAATAAATAGATACCCTTTTTTTTACGGGGGGAAATCCTCTTACGGATACCGCGTCCTCCTCCTCCTCCCTTTTCTATACTAAGGTATTTTTCAATATGGAATTGTGACCAGGTTACTGTTCTGTTCTGTACTGTACTTGTTGTGGCATGTCAATCTTCTTGGTATATGCTGTGTGCTTGGTGTTTAGGAGATGTTTCTTCTTGCAGGCTCGGAGCGCCAGCACCAGTAGCTTTAGGAGTGTAAGTCAGGTAATGACGATGCTTGATCATGCCTGAACATTCATGATGATTTTATTACTTTTATTTGTGCTGGCAATGTTTTTTTTTCTACCCAAAAATTTGCCCATTCCTTGCTTAAACATGGCAATGTAGAAATCTTTTCGGCTGTAAGCATGCTCATTGAAAGGTATGGGAATTTAAAGAGATGGGTAAAGAAAATGTTGCCAGAGTTTTGTCATGTCAATCATCTGCCTTTTTCAGTAGTACTGTAGGTGCTGTAGCTCAAATATCAAAGACGTAAGTATCATATAGAAAACAGAATAGAATTCATATTAAGTTTTACTTACGACGATAGAAATGAACACTGTTCTATAATATTAAGTGTTAGTTCGATACGTTGAGAGATACAAACTTTGTTGGAAAAACTTATACACACTGATAGCTAGCTTGTTATCACAAAAATTAAAATTTATTTTAATGACGTCATTCTATTTATAACATAAATAAAACCACCGTAATCTTTACACTTGAAAAACCTATGAATAACCAACTATTTTAAATTAACACAGTATTTTAAATAATCTTATAAAGTTTTTGAAAAACGATATGAGTTTAATAAAAGTTCTTAAAAAAAAACATTGGTATTAATATAAAAGATTTTTAAAACTAAAGCCATGTTATAACATAATAACTACGACCAAGACATCAGCTTCAGAGTCTTATAATAGTAATAGTCCCTTATTCCGTCCGCTGTAAGTGAAGCCAAAGCTGTACCTATCTAAATAATATGTATCTATATAAGAGAGTTATGGAGAGGTGTAGGAGAGGCCTACGCCGCAGAGGCGATTACTGCCAGTGTATTATAATTATAGGAAATGTAAAATTTAATTTTATGTAAATATTAAGTAATAAAGGCTATTTTATTTTATTTTATTTTATTATATAAAAGAACATTCTTATACTCGACGACCCGCCCACAATCGCCGATAATGTCATTGCTAAAAGAAAATCCAAACACAGGATTAGAAATGGAAAAGTGTGTCTTTTTCTCTTTCTTTTACGGCAAAACAATTGGACCGATTTAGTTGAAATTTGGTATATAGATAGATGATACCCTGGATTAAAACATAGGATACTTTTTATCCCGGTATTGTCCCGGGAACGGAAACTATACGGGTAAAACCAGGGAGCGGCTAGTTATCGTAAAAATATGGAAAAATTACAGTCTAAGAAAAATGATTAATAAAAAGACGAAATTTGATGCGCTTCACTACGGCTACGATCAATGTAAGTAGACAAAATTTTCTGCTTTCAAATGGGTTTGCTTTGCATGCTCATATTGCAGTACTGGGTTATTGTTCTATGTGTTTAGATATATACCTAAAAGTGATTCTCTCCCGTATATTATTACGTAAATAACTAGATGGTTCGACGCGACTTCATTCACGTTGTAACATACCCGTATTTCAACCATATTTGTATTTCAAAGAATGTTATGTACGGAAGAAATTTAGTATTAGAATATTGTTTTCATTTTATGAAATAATTGAATGTAAAATATGTATTATGTGGAAGTACTTTTTAAAAAAAAAAGGAATATTCTCGTAAAGAATTATCGACATCAGTTTGGCTGTTATCTAGTTATACAGTCGACAACAGTTGGTGATAAATTTTTATATTATAGGCCAAATAGAAAGGACGAATCGTTGAGCAATATTCGGGTTCGCACAAAGTCCTTTGACCTACAAACCCAGTTCAATCCCCAATTCTAGTTAGTGTGAACTTTCATATTTCTCTGTCTCTGAAACAATAGACGCTCTTTCGCTGAACAATCGTCTCGGTGTCTTTATAGATAAAAGTTCTCAATTTAATCTTCTTAGGGTCTTTTTTTCGACGTCTTTTGTATTAGTAAATGTTATAGATACAACATTATATTATTATATTTATGAATAGTTAAATTTTGTGGAAAACAAAATGCATCTCTTTTTTTGAATTCGGCTAATCATATTATTATAATAGCCCGTGAAATATTTTTTAAAATTTAATGTACAACAATTCAATATACATATAAACGAAACAAAGTCACATTATTTACCTATTTATAACTTGAGAATCGCTGTACCGAATTTAATGATCTTAGCTTTTTTAGATTTGAGTCAGTTCCGAAAGAAGAATTTATTTAAATCAATGTAATTAAACTATTTTAGTGGATTTTACGTAAGTATAGGTCGCGTCACGAATCTTTAGCGCTGAACGAAACCTGCGTAGAAGTCAAAAATAAGGTATCGAGGGGACGGCGCGGCGCGCGGGCCGCTTGATCGTCGGGTGCGCGAGCGTTGATTGGTTGCTCAGTCGTGTTGTCTTTCTCGCACCAATACGTCAATTACGAGCGTAATTCTACCGATGCGCAGCTATTCTCGTCCAGCGCTAAACATTCGTGACGCGACCTATAAAACAGTAAGTAAAAGAAATAAAGTAAAGTCCACGTAAAATTACATTCCATCTATGTTCGTGAAACAGAGAATTTCCCAAGTTCACAAAGAGTTTTTCTCGTCCTGAGAATTAAAAAAGTTAATGGAAGTTTTGCGGGCTTCTCATGTGTTTGAAGCTAACAATGAAAATGCTTTACATTCACTTTTTGATGAAACAATTTTTATCTTAAAAAGATTACTATTAAAAGCATAGATCATTTTATAGAAATAGTTTATAATCCTTAATATTATTATTGAAAGACATACCCTCAATTTGGTGCATATAATAATAGGTCTCACGAAAAACTATACATGTAACACAAAACATTTCCTCATAAAATTGTATATTTTCATTTTAAAAGAGCAACTATCTTTTAGAGTTTCTGTAATACTATGACGATTCAAAAGTGTTACTATATGTAGCTTAGTTGAATAAAGATATATTTCACTTTGACTTCATGTACCTCGTCTTGAATCATTCTAAACACTGTTCAAAATAATATATATTTCTTCTATCTAATTCCGATGCGTAGTTGGATACTGACTTTATTTTATGATAATACCTATGTCTAAATAGAAATAAATAAAAAGCATAACAAAAAAAACGATTTCGTTTGTGGTCAATTGTATATTTTCATCTTGTTTTTTTTTTTTTTTATTCACCGTCTTTACAATTCCACATATTTATTAATCACCAGTCATCATTTCCATGAATTCTGAAAAAAAGGTTTCTCTATTTAAAATCGCCGCGAATCTAATACATTTTATTTTTTTAATTTTAAGATTATATGACAATTCTATAGGGAAAAAAATCTAGGAATAAAATTAGGTTTAACTTTGCATTAAATGTTATTAAAATTGGATTGTAAACAATTCCTTAAAGTTTACCAATATACCTTTGTAATTAAGCGCTTATAAATCTTAAAGTAACTCCAATATTAAAATGAATGTTAAATTAATACAGTTCTAATATATTACAAAAGAAACAATAATTATCAGATGAGAAAATAACGAAGCTATTATATACCTATTTATAATATTTTCAATACCAATCAAATAAAGTTAATGTTTTGAAGTGTTTAATACAATATAGCCTAATATGAATAATTAATAACCTTGACAGGTGGCAGTCAACTACAGTGCGATTTAAAAGAAACTTTTTGCCGTGTACCACCACCTTGTGGAATCAGCTCTCTCGTGCGGTATTTCCGATAAATTACGACTTGGGGTGCTTCAAGAAGAGACCTTACATCTTTTTAAAAGGTCGGCAACCCACGAGCCAGCCTCCAGAGCTGTCAAGCTCTGCGAGTGTTGATGGTCGGCGAAGACCACTTTCCATCAGGTGGCTCGCCTGCTCGTTTGCCCCCTATGTTATAAAAAAAATGTCAAATTATAGTAATTAAGTTGCATTAAAATGTATACCATCAAAGTCCACGGTGCCAGAAGCGTCGGTGTCAATTTCAGCAATCATTTCATTGAGCTGGTCTGGCGTGAGCTGGTCGTCCAGCGCAGCCAGGATCTCGCGGAGACTTGATGTTGGGATGTAACCGTTACCTGGAATCATTACACACACGTAAATGATCCGTACCTCTGTGTATTTAAGCTTAATAGCCTTTAGAAATAGTGATGAAGCTATTATAAAGAATAGATTTGGAAAAAATCCAAAAGATTCGGGAGATTTCTGGGTTTAATTTATTTATTTATTACACTTCGTTAAAACATTAGGTACAGATATTTAATACAGTAAAAAAAAATAATGTTAGCTGGCGGCCTTATCACTACTCAGTGATCTCTTCCAGGCAACCACAGAAGAAAGATTTATTTATATTATATACGTATAGAGCATTATAATATAATAATGCCTATATTAAAAATATGTTTTTTTTCGATAAAAAACCGAAAGAATGATCATAATAATACGTCAGGACGCTTATTAAAACAGCGCCATTTACTACCACGCTAAGCTGAACTTATGTTGTATCAACCAGATAAGGGATAAATTATATATCCCAATTTTCTTTTGTGAAATATATAAACTACAAATGTTTTTCCAGTATGGGAATCTCTTATCACAGAAGTCATTTCTGTTAGTACTGAACCAAGTTGTCGGTAAAAATATTACGGCATTATTCAACTAACAATCTAATAATCTTAAGCTGAAAAAGTCAACTGAACCACAGACTGGACAGTTTAATTTAATATCGATTCAAGCACATGCTCCCACAGATTATCAAACTAGCATCTGGTGCTAACCGTCATTTGCATTTTACGGTTTCCTGATATTATAGCTAATACAGTCGCGTCTAGCAGTTTGTCTGCGCTTTTAGTGTAGAAAAGGTGTTTGGCCGTGAAAGCGTAAAATTATAAAAAGTTTCAACCTCTCGCGCAACCTTTTAGGGGTTGATTAAAAAAAAAAACGCCAGCAAACAATGTCCTTCCCCAGCCTCTTGGCCATCTGTGTACCAAATGTTGTTCTAATCGGTTCAGTAGTTTTAGCGTGATGGAAAGACAGACAGACAGACAGAGTTATTTTCGTATATATAATTTAGTATGGATTAATACTTGGATTAACCTGGTCTAAGGTGATCTGGCATGACAAATTTCAGTATTATGATTAGATCTTTGTCTAAATTGAACTTAAAATATAATAAAAACGATTTATTATTTTATTTCAAATTTAAAATAGTCGCATAGATATAAACTTCATTATAAGTAAATCAAATACAAAACTAGGTTTCACGCAACGTATTTGAAATTGATTCCAACCGATTGCAGTTAACCCTTCAAGTGTCCGCTGGGCCTGACTAACCCGAAGCTTTTAAAAATATTAAAACTATTTGTAATATTAATTTATTTTCAACTTTATATTCACTAATAACAATACAGCCTTGTTTTATTAAAATAATTTACAAAATAGCTTTGGTAGATCGTTTGGTTCGTACCTTTTAAAAAGATTCTTAAAAGTTACAATTTTTATATTTTTTTGGGTAACATGACTGATAACCGACTAATAATAGGTATTGCAATACTATGTTAAATAATAAATGTAATAAAAATTACATTTGTACAAGAATAAATAACATAATATTTTTAATAGATTTAGATAAAGATCTGTTTAATTATTAAACTAAAAAAAACTATGTGCCTTATTTTATCACTAACTAGAATTTTATTTACATTGGTTATTTAAGTCTAAATTATCAAGCACATAAAAATATGTCGAAATGACTCATGAAACAAAATCACAATCAGTACCTATATTTGTTTTCAAGATAATAATAATAATAATTACTCTTTATTGTACACACAAGAAGAAATAACATAACAACAAATAAGATATGACGCCTCAGAGACGTAAAATTTGCCTCTCGTCATTTTCCGTTGGTGAATTAAAAATATTTATATTTTTCTTTATTTTTTATTTCTGTTTTTGACAATTGAAGAGGGTGCTATAGCGAGTTCCCCGTCATTAATTCGAAGTTTTTGTAGAATTTGATAAACAATGTTTTTTTATATTCATATTTGATGACAAAATTAGAGTACTTATACCTTTACATGAGATTAATTTTAATTATGCTATTTGAATTATGATTTATCATCTTAAATAATCAGTATTATATAAGAATGTAAGAATCACGAGTAGAACTAGAAACTCTCAAATATGTAAAAAAAATCCAGGTCTTTTGGACCCACCAGATACGCGAATGTTGAATCTACAATACGCTCAGTATAGACTAGGGTTAATAATAATATATTCTACTGAATATGAACTGACAATCGCAGTGTATTAATGGATTTTCACAATAAATATGTTCGCGGGGCTTAGACTCGTATGTAACACTCAAATAGAATACTAGAATTCTGATTCCCGGTACGTTATTCGTATTTATAAATAAACCTGGAATAATTCGGTGTATTTCTTTTGTACTATGATCATTCTACGATTTAGATAATTTTTTTTCTAGTAAGTATCGCGTACAATCTACATATTATGTACATAAAAAAGACCGGTGTGTTACTACACTTATAACTCGAGATCGAGACCCTAGAATAGACTAATTTTCATGCTTTTTGTTCCTTGGATTTGTCTCCGCCCTAATAGCTGATTACATATTAAAAATAATGAAAACTTTACAAGGGGGCTATATAAAAATTCAAAGTTTATATAAAAGATCACGCGGACGAAGTCGCGGGCAACAGCTAGTTTTAAATAAAAAGTAACAACAAACATGTGAATGTTTGGAATTGTGGAAATTTGTCATTCATTACGCAAAAACCTTTGAATGGTATTGGTTGAAGTTCGGAATGCATAGTGCAGTATGGCAAACATATCAATGCGTGGTAGAGTAGACCCTCTATTAATTCGTTTCCTCATACTCACGCGTTAATTAAAATAATAATATTGATATGTAATAAAGACGAAAATAGATATCTTTTTTATTTACTATGTGTTATGTATGTCTTTATGTAACACTTTAAACATCGAATTTTTTTATAGCGCATGTGAAACCAGGGAACATACTACCTAGTATAATATCAATTTCTATTCCACCCACTTCCCTCTATATATTATCTGAAAGTAATATCTGTAAATCAAGTTTAAATTTTCAATAGCCAATATTATATTCGCTATACGAGTATTTTGTAAATGGGTCAATGGCCAATTGACATATTAACTGTTAGAATATTATATTATGTTACGTAGATTATAATTTCTGGGGAATGGTTTTATGAGGTAAGATTATGAATTTTAATTTTAAATTTACAATTGACCATCGCTTGGAGCAGTGGTAACATAATTGCCTTCTGCGCCAGGGGGTGTGGGTTCAAGTCCCATATTGGAAAATTCATTTGTATATAATAAGTGTATGTATTAACTGAAGAAAATTATGTTGCCACAATGCAAGCCTTGTTTAGTGTGAAAATAAGCGTCCTGTAGTATTTTATTATTAATTATTAGTGATTTTTATATAACTTTTGACTCATTCAATTAACTATTTTTAACTATTTAACTATAAACAATTCATAAGAAATCATATTTTATCAAGGTTACATCTTCATTATGAGGCATTGAATTTAAAATAAATCTTTTAAATAACCTTTAATAATAAGCATTTTTATAAATAAACGTCAAATCGTAACCACAGATTATGTCAAATCAAGAAGCCCTGCTAAAAAATGGAACACAGATAAAATATAAATGTCTACAGTCAGTAATAACGTAATATTTATAACGAACCTTCTTTATCGTAGAGCCTGAAAGCCTCTTTAAGCTCCTTTTGCAAAGCTTCGTCGTCCTCGTCTAGGAAATGCGTCGCCACTCTGACGAAGGAATCGAAATTGAGCTTGCCTGATCCTGAAATTGAGTTTATATTTTTTAATTCTCTTAAAAGTATTTATCTATTTACTCTGGATGGTCCAGCATTTTTTATTACATAGTGGGCAAGCCAGCACGCGCTACCTACTTAATAGAAAGTGGTCATCGCCTCCCATTAACACTCAAAGTGGTACTCAAGTAAACTTCTGGAGTGGGTTGCCGACAAATTAAAAATATGTACTTTCTCTTTTTGAAGCACCCTAAGTCGTAACTAATCGGAAATACCGTGACTTCCAAATATGTCGTACCTCTAAATTCCCTGATCTAAACATATTATTATTTTAAATTTAAAGTCTAACACTTTTAAAGTGAAATCCACTTATATATAACTAAATAGAAAACAAAATAAAGCTTCACAATATACGTATTATATGTTATTTTATATATCACAGCAGGTCTATATCTCGTGGTCTTCGTCCACTGATGTTAAACTTACAATGCAAGACTGAGAATGGCAGCTTGGAGACATGGCTTTTGTTGGCGCGAGTATGAAAATAAACTTTACAAGACATTGTTGAAATGAGTTCGTTTCGTTATATTTCATATGAAAAGTTTTTTATTAACTAGTTTGAAATACGTAATGAAAATTATAGCACTTTTTGTTTGAAATTCAATATTATGCGTATTTTTTTCGTTGTAACTATAAGTATAGTAGCTTAATATGATATTCTAATGATATTATTATAAAGCGTGATTCAGAAATTCGCGTTTTAATACCGATCTACATTCAATAATTGTTCTGATGTATCGTAGTCTTAAAGTGATAAAAGTTTTCTGTTTGAAAATAAAATTCATTACGGCAATTCCTCCTAAAATTAGCAAATAAAACAAATTTGATGCATTTAAATATTAACACTCGCTACCCTTAATTCATTAGAAAGTTTAATTAAAATGCGGCTTCTAATTTAAACTTTTAATCGTGAACAATAAATTGGATTAGGATTTATAATTAGATTTATAATTTTTGTATATTATTTTTAAGCATTATAATATTATTGTATGAATTGTCAAAATTATCGGTACTTAAATAAAAGAGACGCACTTATACTTTTTAATTACTACGTATCGAATGTTTGGCGCTGGACGAGAATAGCTGCGCATCGGTAGAATCACGCTCGTAATTGACGTATTGGTGCGAGAAAGACAACACGACTGGGGAACCAATCAACGCTCGCGCACCCGACGATCACGCGCCGTCCCCTTGATACCTTATTTTTGACTTCTGCGCAGGTTTCGTTCAGCGCTAAAGATTCTTGACGCTACTTATAAACGAAAAAACAAAAAATAAAGTGTTATTTTGATGATATCCACGTTATGACAGTTTTAGCACGAGACCTTTGATGTTAAACAAGATGGCGTTAAGAATTAATTAAACGCTACGACAATTTTCTGTCCGCGAGAGGATTTCAAAATTTGCTTTTAAAAATCTATATGGGACGTAATCTTTTCAGTTTGGATATTTTTACTGTCGTTAGGAATTATGAAAAAAAATTAATGAATAGTCATTAACCATTAAAATGAAACAAACATGTTTAATTTTCTGACTGATATCAGTAGAGTAGTAACTTAATGTTCTCACGTGAAATGTTATAACATTTTTTTTTTAATTATTTAAGTTTAATGTACAGTTGATTACGAAAAAGGATTTACATATTTAAAAGCGAAATATGTTAGTGTTGGTCTCAAGTGATGGTCCCATTTACGCATCCAAATACTTCTTTAAGAAGAATTCCTTATATTGTGTGCATATTTGTATGCTTAGATCTTCATAACTACCGATTTGCTTAATTTTTTGATGTAACCGCAGGGATCTGTTAATTATCCTTTTCCCGCACAATACGCTTTTTCGCTTAATCCGCCTTTTTTAAGAAATCATCCTAGGCGGGTTCTACTTTATATAATACTAGCTGTGCCAGTGACTTTGCCCTCGTAGAAAAGTGACTTTAGGCAGCATTTTTTAAAAAGGCCTAACCCGCGTTAACAAACGTTCAGCAAGTTCAACGTGATTCTATAAATTGCCATAACTTTTTTATTTATCAACCGATTGACATGAATTAAACACTAAATGTTAAGTGAAGCTTACCACAATATATCATTGAAAACCCCATCTAGATAGGATAAGCCGTTTCTGAGATTAGCGTGCACAAAGCAGACAAAAATTTCAAAAATAATTGTTTTGGGTTCTATTGCGTTAATAAAAGGTCTCCTATAATATTTTTTCTCATATATCTTCCATGTACAGACACCGTCTCGTTACATTTTTATTATATGTATAGATTTACCGTCAACATCTTCACTGTCCAGCCGTTGGTCAAGTTCGTTGTCATCGAAGCTATGGACCATTGTGTTAAGGATGGTTCGCACTTTTTCCTTCTCAATCTTGCCCTGTTTGTTGGAGTCGAACATGCTGAACGCACGTCGGAGCACTGGAAAAAAAAAATTAATTAATTATATTGAAATAATATATTATGTTATCTATAATATTTTTATTTAAAAGAAAGACGGGTTTTCAACACTCGACCAATTTTCATGGTATTTGGTTCGTTGGATTTGTCCCCGCCCTGAATAGCAGAATATATCTTAAAAATAATGAAAACTTTATAAGGATCATAGTTTATATGAAAGTCCTCGAGGACAGAGTCGCGGGCTACAGCTAGTTAATGATAAAATAGAAGAGGACCGCGTTATTTTCCTCCTAAATTTTTTCTAATTTATTCGAACGGTTGATTTGATTTTTGTTAAAAAAATGTGAACGTATACTTAACTAATATAAATTTGGTTAAATAAATGTATTAAACAAACTCAGTTATGTGGTTATTAAGTTACGTAGTTTTATAAAAAATAAGATTACAAAGATACTTTAAAACGCACCTAAAATTTTATCGCGAAGAAACTATAATAATGGTGGTTTCTATACGGTATATCGCTAAAAAAATAATAATAATAATATTCTATATTGTTATTCAAATTTATTTTAGAAATATATTAAATACATTTAAATTAATGAAAAACCGATTAAAAGCGTGCCAAATCAGATTTTTTTAACTTATCCATTGTTAAAGCTAAGATTTAATTTATGAAGGAGTAAAGTTTATGAGTTTGTACCGTTATAGATATCTTTCCATCTTTATTTATTAATTTAACTTTTAAAAATTATTTCCTTAATAGAAACCTAGTGTCCAAAACTCGAAGCTCGTAACTCAGAAAGTAATATGAAAAGATATTTTATTTTATATGAGTGAAACTGACACAGCTAGTTAAAAATTTGACAAATTTATTTCCTGTTTAAAAAAAAATATATGTGTGGAAAAATGGCGGGGATTAACAATAGCACGGAACAC
>JADANM010006310.1:2146844-2163279 GCA_026213755.1 Eurema hecabe | reverse complement strand
CTAAAAATAAACCGGACAGTTTGGAACAATCATCAATAACTTTAAGGTCGAATTCGTCACACATTTAACGCCTTGTATCCTCAACATTATCCGCGCTCACCTTCAACAAAGAGGAAGTATCCTTTCTCGCTTCTGTTTAACATTTTAATTGCGACTTCGACCATTTCTTCCAAGGTCGGCTGGTCGGTAGCCTTCAGGTGATAGTCCATGTGGTCGCTTTGGAAAAGACCCAGGAGGTATTCAGGAAGATCGTCCGAATAGAATACCTGAAATTTTAAGTGGAAATATTTTAAGCAATTTTTATATGGTGCTGATAAATAGATTTGTTTCTTATGTTTTATTTTATGAGTTAGTAGTTGAATTTTATATTTAGAAGTCCTTCTTTACCCATCGACTGTAGTCAAATCTATTATATTATCTGTATTGTATAACTGTCTTCTTGAGACTCAAGATTATGAAACGTTGAAGAGTAAATATATCCATACTAATATTATAAATTGAACGTAATTCTATCTGTCTGTCTGTGACGCTTTCACGCCAAAACTACTGAATCGATTGTAATTAAATTTGATTTAATGAAAAAATACATATTGTGAATGATATAAAATGATACAGAGATAAAATTTACATACCAGAAAATCTATTCTAGAACATTGGAGCGGCCATCTGTGTAATTATTATTTCTAATCTCTTTCTAACTCAATCTCTCTCTATTTCTATCTCCCTCTCTCTCTCTCCTTACCTTCATAAGCTCATTCCTGTCCGCGACGAACTGGTGTGACGCGTTCCGTTCCATCTTGTCCACATGCCACATGTCGGTCAGGTCCACCCCGTCAGAGCGTCTACCAGTATTGTTAGTGAGCGGCGAAGTGATGTTAGGAAGGAATTCTCGTCTACCACCACCGAGAATCACCTGAAATAATAATAAAGTTGAAACAATACTTAAATTAAGATCCTTTAAGACGTCTCTAATGCCGGGATACTGAAACGCAACTTAAATTTAAGTGCAACTTAAACCGGTCCGTTTTCACAGTTCGCCATACAATTCTGTCAAAATTACGAGCCTTAAGGCGTGCTTAAATTTAATTTGCGTATGAGTATTTGGCCGTAAGATGTTAAATGGATTTTACTATGTTTGTTAAATTGTAAGGGGTAATCTCAGGATCTACTGAACTGATTTTAAAAATTCTTTCACCAATAGAAAGTCACAGTATTGCTGAGTGTCCTAGGCTATATAAAAAACGGAAAGGTTAACTAATATTATGCCCAACGTAGTGGGCACGGGTTAGCTAGCATTTTATAAAATAATCATGTTATATGAACTGAAGAGCCCATTATAAGTGGATTGGTTAAATTATTTTCAATGTTGAAGATGTAGCATATATTATGAATGAAGCTTTCGCATACATTATAATTGAGTTACATAAGTTTTATGGTAATTATTATTTTTTATTCTGCAAGTCAATAGTCAAGCTTTAGTTTTTTCAATTGTATCCATCAAGCACGTATCTTTGTTTCTGCACCTGTATACCTACCCGTTCTTTCTTCCTTTGCTTATTTACTAGGTTGCCTGGTAGAAATCACTAAGTGATAAGGCCGCTTTTTACGCCTAATTTTGTACTTTGTATTAGTTTGTATTGTATTCTTTTCTAATTATGGTGTAATGAAGTATAAAATAAAATAAATAAATATATTCTGTGACGATTCAAAAGTGTTACCATAATCCAAGTTGGAACTTTGCATATACTTGAAATGGACTTTGAAATATCACTAATTGTAAACATGTTACCAGTAATAAAATAACATTGTAATATTTCAATAGGTGATTTCAATTTACTGTTAAGAGAATTAAGCGTGTTGCTGCGACCGTCAGTAATCTGCCTTCTGAATCGCGCTTATGATATTCGTTCGCGATTTAACATAATAGACATAACTAGAGTTTTATACGTATGACACTTTTACTTTGGACTTATAAGTAACTTAAGCTCCATTTGACCATAGAGTATCTTTACTAATTTTATACCGCTCAATATTTGTTAGAAAAAGCTAAATAATAATAAATAATAATAAATATTTTCAGGACATTTATACACAGCGCCATCTAGTTCCAAGCTAAGCCGAAGCTTGTGTTATGGCAACTAAATAGCGGAATAAATAACATATACATACTTTTCTTTTGTAAATACATACATACAATACATAGTAACACCCAGACCCCAGAACGATACTTTTAGATAGAACGTTCTCGAAAAACTATTAAATGTACCTAATACCTAAGACTTTACAGACGCTATATTTTATAAAATTTCGCTTATATTAAACTCAATGGTCGGTACGTACGATTATCCACGGCCTTCATATTGAAAAATAACAAGTCCTCTTTAACGTGCCATGAAAACTAACGTCAACGTGAATTTACATATTAATACAATAATGAGTCATTCTACACGATATTATTTTTAAGTATTCTTTATCATTTCAAGTTTAAAATGTCTGAAATTTGTATTAAAATTATTTATAATGACAGCTCTGGAGTGGGTTGCTGGCCTTTTAAAAAGATGTACACTCTTCTTTATTATACTTAGGTACTGAGTCGATAATAGATATTACGTATTATATGTATTTATTATTATATTATATATATTTATTACTAAAAAAGTGTAGATCATACATTTTTGTAGAAAATCGAATGATCTACAATTTTTGTTTGATCTATTTTTACTGTTAAACTCACCGTTTAGCTGGAAAACGAGAAAATCCTTTTTTGCGAACTTACACCATCAATAAAAAAAATGCACAATTGAGATTGATGGGGACTTTTCCCAATTTGTATATAATAGTATTCTGGACAGTTATACCAATTTTTAGCACTATGGGAATTATTGCAACCCTAGTTCTATTTTAAGGATTAACTTGACTGGACTATAAACATAACAATTACATTTAAAAGTCTTAACTGAGACTTGCAAAAAAGTAATACTAACTGCACAACCAATTTTCAACCGACTTCAAAAAGGAGGAGGTTCTCAATTCGACCCGTATGTTATTTTTCTATGTTTGTTACGCGATAACTCCGCCAATTATGAACTGATTTGAAAAAATCTTTTTTCGGCGTATAGGTAGGTCCCATTTAAATTTTATAATAAAAAAAATAACCCCCAAGGGTGGAAAATTGGCGATGAACTTTTTTATACGCAATATCTCCGCCGATTATGAACCAATATGAACGATTTTTTTTGTTGAATAGGTATTTTCATGAAGTGGGTTTTATTTTTTTAAGTTAATTATAATCATTCGGCTTTTTTATCAGATAGAGTGATTTAAGAGGAAGGTTTATGTATATAATACATACATAAATGCAGATAAATCGGCGGGAGCAGCTAGTATATTATATTATAAGCCTAGTATATTATAATCAGTTGAGAACAACGCCGTTAAACTTTTGTATAAGGATAAGGTGGGAATTGCAATGTACACATTTAGCATAATAAGTTAATGCTTAACAGTAAACCATTCATCATTTTGAGGCCCTAAATGTTAACTGTAAATTTTTCGTTTAACACTGGTTCTGTAGCATACCTCACTGAATAATAAGACTAAATATTATTTTAAGGGTGTTTGTGTATGAATAATATATTTTGTCTTTACAATAGATTTTTTTTATTTTTAACACAATCGGCGTCAATTTTGACTAGTTTCGTTACAGTTTTTGAGCGACTTCATATAAAATATTCACTTCAAATTAATTTCATTTATGTTCCCACAACAATACCACAAGCTGATGTTCGAGCCAAATCTTTGTTGGAATAGCTTAAGTCCTATAACTCGATAAGTGGGATAAAAACTTTTCGATATCGACGACGTTTGCGCTCGGAATAGAGCAGGAGTTCCTGAGAGTAGCGTGTGCAACAAACAAAATTCTTCAGCTTTATAATAAAACTAGCGACCCGCTCCGGTTTCTATATTTACAACACTATATTTAAAAACACATTAAAATCCATTGCGTTGCAAAATATTTAAACCTACATATTGATGTAGGGACAGAGAAACCTAATTTATTTTATACTAGCTGTTGCCCGCGACTCCGCCCGCGTGAATTTTCATACAAACTTTCATCCCCTATTTTATCCCCTTGAGGGTAGAATTGATCAAAATCATTTCTTAGCGGATGCCTACGTCATAACATCCTGCATGGCAAATTTCAGCCCGATCCGTCCAGTGGTTTGGGCTGTGCGTTGATAGATCACTATGTCAGTCAGTCGCATTTACTTAAAAATTACTAACCTTAAACTGTCTCCCCGGGTTGTTCATAACCAGCTGGTAGGCGATATCCCTGCAACCAGCAGCAAGGCACTCCTCCGGGACGTCGGTATCAGACTCCCAGTTACGTTCAGAAATGTGGGCGTACATTCCCGCTGGGGAGGCGTGGGTCACCCTCGTCGTTGTTACTAAACCTGCAATGGATATTGTTTTATTCCTGTTGAGCTGTTATATATAGAAAAAAAAATCTTCATGATGAAATAGAAAGTTTTTTTTTATAAGATCGTGGATATCTGAGCAGAAAATTTTTCAGATGATAAGTGAGTGGAAATCACTCATAAAAGTCGCATAATTGACCTTTAAAACGGAGAAAAAGCAGCATTTGTGACACAAGGGAATTCATGGGAGACCCATTTTATCCCTTCCAATTCATTTTACCCACTTGATTGTATTTTGTTATCGCAGATATTATAAAGATACTAAGTTAGTCGGGCAGTGAGTTTGTGTGTGTGAAACTGTAGCGAGCTACATTATTTTTATTTCATAAAATATTAAATATTGAAATCAGTTTTTACACGTGTGATATTTCTAACCACAGAAGACTCGCGCTCGATTTTATAATTGAAAAAAAAAAAACAATGACACACGTAACATTTTATAGAACTCAATAATCGTTGAAGATCATAAAATACATAAACACACGTAATTGCAGATCCGTATCATGATATATAACATATTATATATTATATTTTATGATATATCGGTTTCTGAACACAAACGAAACAATGCAACATAAAATTCGAAAAAGGCAAACAAGCAATTAGACGATATAAGGTTGTATTGAGTCAAAGATACTAGCTAGTTTCGTGGTTTTACCCGTATAGTTCCCGATACATTACCAGGCAACATTACCGGCATAAAAAGTTTATTATATTATGTGAATCCAAGGTTTTTATGTATGAAGATACATACATGCTGGCAAACTTTCGCGGCTTTAATATAAGAAACAATTTAATATGAAATATCCATTCTAATAATTATTTATATGTAACATATTTTTCATTCAATTAATATTTTTGCAAAATAACAAAATTCTATAAGAAAACAACTCACAAAATTTTACTTCATTATTTTGTAGTTGTTCGGATTTGTATTTTAAAAAATATAACATTAATTTATTCAAAATCTTTAGGGGTATCGAGAAAGTTCCGCATATATGCCGCACATCCTCTCCTCAAGCTCTTTATATAAAATATCTGGTTTTTTTCCAGTAGTATTTAGATTCTCTTTTGACGGTAGACCTTTCGCCCTGCGAATAACCATTACGTTAATTTCTCACGATATGGCAGCCGTACCGACTACACCCCACCGAATTTCCTCCACGCGAGGATGCCACTCACAGTCTACATTGTCTAATCCATACTTCCAGACTTAATATTATAAATGCGTAAGTAACTCTGTCTGTCTGTCTGTCTGTCTGTTACGCTTTCACGCCAAAACTACTGAACCGATTGTAATGAAATTTGGTACACAGATGGTCTAGAGCCTGAGATAAAACATAGGCTACTTTTTAACTAAAAAAATGGTTATAAGGGGGAGAAAGGGGAAGTTAAAGTTTATATGAAAGTCCACGCGGACGGAGTCGCGGGCAACAGCTAGTATATAATAAATTCTGTTTAATATTTAACAAAACAAGATACTATAAACATTATCCCTTATAATATCCAATTACCAATATTTTCTGAACGTTTCTTAAAATTTAAAAACTTCACATAATAATTGATCTGCTATAAAACTACTTTTAACTAATGATAAGGATTACGTTACGTTATCATTAAATAATAAAGGTGGGTCACCTTATTATATTTTGTAAGTGTTACACCATTTCGTAACTTGTAGAATATTTCAAGGTTTTAGGTAAATAACGCTCCTGTTTTATAGATTAGAATTTTTTTCTTTATCTTTAATTTGTAGTAATTAACATACAATTACAATCGGTACTACATCACTTATTTTTATAAATAATATAAGACTGTTCTACTACTTATGCTCGTCACGTAAATTTAAACAAAATATTTATAATAAAATTTCTTCTATATAATATTGTGACTAGGTTATGTTTGACTTACTGTCTTACGTGTATATTTTGCATATTTTATACCATACATTATTCACGGAATAAATGAATAAATACATTTATTATCAGGAAAGGTTAAGCTTTAAGTATATCTATTTTAGTGGACGAGGAAAATGTCTTATTTTATCGAGATTTTAGGTTGTACCGAACAGTACCGGTGTATAATTTTCCTGTTGATGAAAAAAATATAATTTGCTCTTCCCTTTAGAAACTACATTTCGCTTAACTTGCCATACTTATTATGTGTTGTAATATAATAATATTAATAATTGTAATACAAGCCTACATTGGGTCTATAGGGATTTTAAGTAACATTGAAATTAAATTCATACCTACCATTAAATCTTATTTAAAATTATTATTCTGCTATTTTATTACTACAAAACTTTAATTTTCATTTTCCTCCTACATTACGAATTATTGTTCATTAAAATAATTACGATAAAATTGTACTATCTAATTATGAAGTATGGAATTTAATTTAATTTAAAATACGTTATAACGAAAGAAAAACAAACGTAAAACAAACAATATTCTTCAAATGTACGGTATCTATTTGTTGCTGAAACTAATAAAAATAAATAAATAAATATTTTTTAGGACATTAATACACAGCGCCATCTAGTACCAAGCTAAGCAGAAGCTTGTGTTATGGCAACTAGATAACGGAATAAATTACATATACATACTTTTCTTTTGTAAATACATAGCAACACCCAGACCCCAGAAAAATACAAATGTAAATCACAAATATATTTTCCCGGTGTGGGGATCGAACCCACGACCCTTTGCGCAGAAAGCAGTTGTGCTACCACTGCGCCAAGCGGTCGTCGAATAATAATAATGTTTTTTATAACGTAAAAATTAGTTAAATAAGAAGTTTGTTTTTACATCGAATAGGTATGAAGAAAGGACTCCAAAATTTCGAACACTTACCAACATCAAGACCGTTGTCCAACGCCCACTGGCCTATGGATGGCGCCCAGTTGGCTTTATGTAGCTGGGAGGAACAAGCTCCTCTAGTCACATTGCCGTCGAGACCGATCACTCCATATTTGGTCTTCACACCAGTGAGATAAGATGTCGCTGTACAAGCTGAGTCGGGAACTTGAGCGTCTATGCAATACGTCTGCAATGAAAGGAGGCATTAATATCGTCGTTTCTTCTGTTTAATTAATTATTGAATATAACATTATCGTTAAAATAGATCGTCAAATATGTTGCTAAGTGCTAGACTTGATATAAGGTGTACTGATTTCGATGATATTATATACTTTTAAATAATCTTTTAAGTACGAAGTAGGTGAATAAGAAAACGAGCAAAATTCACGTCGTTCATCATATCCGCCATATTTTTTTTAAACTTATTTTAGTATTTGTTGTTATATAATTTCAACTATCTGATTATTACAATTATGAGAAACAGCCTGGTGACAAGCGGACAGACAGAAAGATTATCTAAAAATAATTTAAATGAAAAGAAAAACAAATGAAATATTTATTTAACATAGGTATTAACATATCACATTCATCTCGTCAACTTATTTATTTAGTACATAAAACTTTGTGTCACATTTTTGACGTCTCGACGTGTACAGATAAAATAAAATGAGATGTCACTGTCACCTTGACAGGCCTATTGTCTCGTTTCCTATTTGGTTTCCTTCCTTTAATTGTTCTCGCATCTATTGATAAGGTAATTTAAGATGACAAAAGATGTATTTTTCTCGAGTAAATTTGTTTTATGTTGAATTGCTACGTTTGTCTACATCTGTAGGTTTTTATTATGTTTTAAGTTATGTATGTATCTTTGAACTCAAAACTCTGATTAAATCTATACTAATCCCAACTAATATTATAAATGCGATAGTAACTCTGTCTGTCTGTCTGTCTGTCTGTTACGCTTTCACGCCAAAACTACTGAACCGATTGTAATGAAATTTGGTACACAGATGGTCTAGAGCCTGAGATAAAACATAGGCTACTTTTTAACTTAAAAAAACGGTTATAAGGGGGAGAAAAGGGAAGTTAAATTTTATATGAAAGTCCACGCGGACGGAGTCGCGGGCAACAGCTAGTATTATCTAAAGAAGTAAAGTCTGTGTGTTTGTAAAATTGTAAGGATTATCCCTTACAAATTAACTCGGGATCTACTGAACCGATTTTAAACTCTTTCACCAATAGAAATCCACCCTATTGCTGACTGTCATAAGCTATATAAAAAAGGATTGATAACATTATGCCCAACGAAGTGAGCACGGGTCCGCTAGTATAATATAGGTAATTGTATTGGTTTAAGTATTTATTTTTTCTGTGTCTAGTCGCACAGGCTCTTTTGAGCTCAGAGCGTTGCGTTATATTCGTTCATTAAATTTTTATAATCATTCTATATGATTTTAAGTAAGACCAATATACGGATGATCCTTCAAGCACAAAATTACGCATCTTTGACTATTGTTAGGAAATAAAAGGGCTATAATATAAAACTATTTTTCACGCATACGTTGATACAAAATGGTAAGGTACGTGCGGCCTCCAGGGTTGCCTTGAACGTGACAGCGGTCAACCCACTGCTTATAACCTAATGTCATGACACGCTTGGCTAAACGATAGACGTACTATTAGCTTAGTACTAACGTTTTAAACGGCCAGTGAAGAACAAAAAATTAAATAGCAAGTATAGGCACTGTATCTGATAAAAAAAACGCATGAAGATGGGTTGCCTAGTTTTAAAGATTTAAATTGAAGCTCGCTGGTCAGATCTCATAAAGAAGCTTACCGGCCTACCAATAACTGAAGCTATGAAGACCGCCAATGACAGGCAGACATGGAGAAGTCTCGTGCTAACTGGACACGACCTTCAGAAATGAAGACGCTGATTAAGAAGAAGATACATAGGTACAGACAGAACAACACGATTTGTTTTATACTATGTTATATTTAGTATTTAAGTATATGAATATAGGTTGCATTAAACATAATTAAAAACAATTAAATATAGACTGCAAAATGAGTGCAACCTACATTAATTTCCGTATAATCGACACTTTAACATTTAATGCTAAATTACAAATAAATTTCAATTGCTTATGTGACTTTCTATATGTGATGCATAATTGTTTCTTATGACGATACAAACATATTAGTATATTTTAACTAGTTAATTAATACTTTACTTTGGCTTTATGATTGGCTTTTCAAGAATTTATATAATTCTTAAATTAGGTGATTAAGAGGGATTTAATATGTCTGTTTTATGTATATATGACGGATTGAAATTTATATTATATAGTTATAGTTATATAGGATAATATATTGTTTGTTCAAAGCCTTATATCTGGAACTATGATGAAACTCAATGCTTAATAATTATTATACTACGAAGATTTTAAAGTTATCTATATACTAATATATAAAGCTGAAGAGTTTGTTTGTTTGTTTGAACGCGCTAATGTCAGGATCTACTGGTTCTTCTCGATTCTCGATAAATGGTCAATTCAATAAAAAATTCTTTTTTATTGAATTGACCATTTATCGAGGAAGGCTTTAGGCTACATAACATCACGCTGCGACTAATAGGAGCGAAGATATAATGGAAAATATGGAAAAAACGGGGAAAATTATTCATCTTTGAGGGTTTCCTTTGCGTGCGCTGCAAAAACGGTTCAAGATACAAAAATAATATGTATCAAAGAATTATTCCGCTTTAAATGATCTTAAGAAAAGTCCGTGACAGCATATGTCTATCTTCTAAGATTGACTCACTATAACATAATAATAGAAATAGATCCGACGGGGACGAAGTCGCGAGCAACAGCTAGTTATATATATGAAGCCTAGTTAAAGGAAGACTTTGACTTTTCATTTTTGTAGCGTAAAAATCAATAATTAAATTTTTATACAGGAACTAAAAACTATTGAAATTTCTCGACAATTATTTCCGTGTTAAAGAGGATAAGATAATATTTTCCTTTTAACCGAAGTATGATACATTTTTCACGGCCGTGCCCTTTTGTTTTATGTTTATTGTCTGAAATAAGTAAATTATACTAAAGAGGTTTTATTGTGCTATTAAATTATATTATTAGTAAGGTCCAAAGGTTTTTAACATTTTGGTCATTTTTAAAAAGGATTTATGGACTTGAATTTATTTATTAACGATTAAGTACGATTTATATTTATTTTAAAAATTTGATTATTGTGACAAAGACCTGCCTAGACTCGGTACTAAAATAATAAATTCTAAAATATAAAACTTGCTTGAAAGACGGTTGGAGAAGACAAAGCCAAAGTCAAAGTAAAATTTACAATTTACGTTTAAATTAAACAAATTAGTAAAATATATTTGAAAAAAAAAAAGTATTTAACAAAAATGCACCGATTTGACACCGTAAGCTAAAAATCCAAAAATGAATTTACTTCGAAGAATCTATACTTTAATAGTATTTAGAAATGATCCAATAATTAATTATTTTGCAACAACAACCTTACAACCTATACAAAATTAAATTAGCCAAATATAGTTATATAGTTATAGTTATTGTTAAACTTTATATTATCAAATTAAGAAACCTCCTTTTTTGAATTCCTTTAAACAGATAAGTTATTCAACTTAAGGCTCCAAATAGCAAGCTTGAATGCACATGAAAATTCGTTTTAAAACAAATCGTTTTGTTAACTCCCGGGCAAGTTGACAAAATCAAGAAACAAAAAAGGTAATCAATTGTGTAATAGTTTAACTAACGTATTCTAGAATGTTTTTATTAATTGATATGGGATAGCGCGATTATTTTATTGAGTTATTAGCTGTTGCCCGCGAATTCGTCCGCGGGGACTTTCATATAAACTGAGACCCCTTCCTTTCCCCCTTATAACCCTTTTTCCAGTTAAAAAGTAGCCTATGTCCTTCCCCAGGCTTTAACTTATCTGTGTACCAAATTTCATTACAATCAGTTCAGCGGTTAGGCCGGGAAGCGTAAAATCATAAAAAGTGCTAACCCCTCGCGCAACTTTTTGGGGGTTGATTTAATAAAAAAGTAGCCTTTGTCCTTTCCCAGGCTTTAGACTGTCTTTGTACCAAATTTCGTTCTAATCGGTTCAGTAGTTTTAGCGTGATGGATTTGTATGGTTTTTTTTAGATCGTTTGGTGCAGTGGAAAAACAACTGTCTTCTGTATATAGGAACCTAATTGTACCTACACAAATACTAATAAATTTTGTTCCTGCTCTGAGTTAGGTATACCTACGATATTAGTTAAGATAAAATTCTATGAAACTCATTATTATGCAATATGTATGTAAATACGAGAACACATTTATTAAAACAATCAATATTAAATGAAAACACACTCGTACAATGAATACGGAGAAACATTACAAATCATTTATTTTAAGAACATCGTACAAACTTTCATTCATGATTATAAACTCTTAAAAAAATGCCATTAGGCTGTATTGGGCCAGCTCTTTAAAGTACCACTCTTACACGGAAAACTGATGAAAAGGGAACATCAGCGATATAATTGGTTAGTGGGGACACTGGAGGCTTTTTCCTTTATACCTTCTTTTACCGTACCCTATTTCGCCTTTTTAAAGGCGAAATTTCATTCATTCTTGAATCCATTTGTTTTGCGATTATTTAAGGGCGAAGGTGGTTGCTTATTATCAGGCGAACTTAACATCAAAAACTACTGAATTTATCTGAAGTTTGGTACTTTTTATAGTTGATATATCCTCCAAGGATAACCACAGGCATTGAGAAAAGGACCATGATCTATATCAGACTTTTACAGACCAAAACCCCACTGTGTTACTTCTTTACCGGGTAGGATAGTTTAGCATTTAATAATATAGATTACTGGATTCACACATGGGCTACTTTATATTCCGATACTATTCCGACAATGAACATTACCAAAATAAAAGCGTTAAAAGTTCGAATTGATAATAGAATAGGATTCTAGACGATATAGGTAATATTTTTTGCGATTGTTGTAATAATATTATGATTTACGTATTCGTTACGTTCAGAAATACATTGAACAGTAAATTGATTCAAGCAATTTGCCGGTTTATGGGGTTTCGTGTTTCCCATAGAAAAACTATGAAAGCGTTTCGGAAGGTCCGTTGCACAAACCAATAAAAAACCATTCATAACATTTAGGCCGGTTACGTGACAATTTTTTTTAAAACACTAACAAAGATCACGATCTTTAAATTGTTTCCTAAATAATACATTATTTGTTGAATGTAACGAAAAGTTTGCTAAGTACGTCAAATCATTTTTTATTGTTAATTTAATTTGTTATTTAATGTAAGTAGTTTGAATTGTCCAAACTATAAGTGTTGTATGCAATTTAGATTCACTCGTCTTAATGCAATGTGCACGTGCATGTGCTTGCCGTGAACTCGACGAGTGTCGGTTTTTTTGGCACGTCAAAGGATAAATGCGCGCGTGTGTATAAGTAGCGTCACGAATCTTTAGCGCTGAACGAAACCTGCGCAGAAGTCAAAAATAAGGTATCGAGGGGACGGCACGGCGCGCGGAGCGCGTGATCGTCGGGTGCGCGAGCGTTGATTGGTTCCCCAGTCGTGTTGTCTTTCTCGCACCAATACATCAATTACGAGCGCGATTCTACCGATGCGCAGCTAATCTCGTCCAGCGCTAAACAACCGTGACACGACCTATACAGCTTGCCAGGCTGCTTCCCGCGCTGCGTGGCACGCGTGTAAACATAGCATTATAGTATACTCATAGAACTGATATTTTTTTGTTATATAATTTTAAAAACAAAAATTTAAAAATAAAGAATATACGATTTTCAACACTAATCCAGTCTAAATAAAACATAATCGCTTTCTCTATCCCTATATCCCTATGTATGCTTAAACATTTAAAACAACGCAACTGATTCTCATGCAGTTTTCTTAATAGATAGAGTGATTCAACAGGAAGGTATGTATAATAGCGAAGCGGAGCCGGGGCGGGTAAAATTAAACCAACAGACAATTGTGAAGTAACATTTTTAAAATTATCTGTATACTAGCTGTGCCCGCGACTTCGCCCGCGTACAAAAGTGACTTTGGGCAGCACTTTTGAAAATGCCTAACCCGTGCCATCAAACGTTCAGCAAATTCAACGCGATTCTTTAAATTGCCATAACTTTTTTATTTATCAACCGATTGATATGAATTAAACACTAAATGTTAAGTGAAGCTTACCGCAATATATCATTGAAAACCCCATCTAGATAGGATAAGCCATTTCTGAGATTAGCGTGCACAAACAAACAGACAAACAGACAAAAATTCCAAAAATCATTGTTTTGGGTTCTATTGCATTAATAAAGGTCTCCTATAATATTTTTTCTCATATATCTTACATGCACAGACAGCGATTCGTTACATTTTTATTATATGTATAGATTATCTATTTGTCTATGGAATCAATCAAGATATCAAAATAAGGAGGTCATTGTCATCCTGATAGTAATTAATATTACAGTATGATAATCCTTTTATCGCTTTTTGGCATTGACATACAAGTTTAATTAAAAATAAGGTACCACTTTAGTTGGACCTTAAAAGGTATCTTGGCTATTTAAGATAGTGTTGTCATCTTTATAATTATTTATTTATTTCAAAGTAAGGATAAGTTGTTTTTTCTATTTTTACTGCTTGATAAATATTATTGATTTCATGCATTTGAAGAATTCGCTTCACTCGTTGCAACATAAAAAAACAACGACCGGTTAACCGAATTGAAAAAAAGGAGGAGATTTCTCAATTCGACCGTATAATAATATATGCATGTTTAATTCCATTTATTCATAACTTTTTAAATTTTACTTATTCTGCTATTACAGACGAAGACAAACGTATTTAAAATCAAATAATTTCCCACCTAAAATCCAATCCCGTTTTATATTTTCTCTTTATACACAGCCTTTGACATAAAAATAAAATGGCATTCTATTGTTAGAAATTTTTAAAATTTGTTCTAAATAATATCTTTAAATAGTTTAAAATATTACAATATTTATTTTTTAAATATAATTAACCTGGCCAGTAAAAAAAATCTAGGTTAAGACGAAAAAAGAAAAACAGTAATGTCATTACATCAATTTTGACAGATAATAAATCCTTAGCACTTCTGATTAATCATAACATAACAAGAACAGTTGAAAAGTACCGTATGTCGTAATTTACTTTAAACGTGCAACGAGTTTAAGGTTTAAGAAACAAGTCTTGTTTTTCCTCAAACTCGAAATAATTATATGCAAGTACTGAAGCAATATTGCATGGGACTTACCCGAGATATATTATATTATACATATTAAAACATTTGCGAAAGTTATTTGCTATAAATAAAGTGGTTTATGGTTTTCACATAGTACACACGTAAATAATTTATATATGAAATGTAATCTTATTGTTATTTTGTAACGAATAAATGTCATAGTGACGATGATACTGGTATTGTTTAAAAATATATATTTTATTATTTGCGTCACGTACGATCGATTTTTAATCAATGACAAAATTAATATCATGGGCCGCGCTTTATTTAGTATATACCTACATACCTAAAATATATATTCATATGCATGTAAATAATAATGCAGAAAAAATATATCTCGAAGTGTAATAATAATTATGACTTACCCTAGCCAATCCAGTAACGGGAAATTTTTCGAAATCCAAAACATTTTCTTCACCCAGATTCCTGTCAAGTTGCCCGCCAAAAGTTCTCGCCGCCATGACAGTTGCCAATGACATTCCATCGCCAATGAAGAGGATACCGTTTTTCGCTTTATTCGTGTTGATTTTTTCTTGAAGTTTCGCTTTTAATGTCTCTGCGGCCGATTTCTTCCAGAAGGATCCTTTTTTCTCATCAGTCGGGATGTAGGAAGGGTTCATGAAGGTGTCAAGAATTTTCTTCGGCTTCGGTGTGGAGACGACATTTTCTGCGACAAATGACACTTATTAGTTTATAAATAACTAGAATTTTAAGAAGTTTCATACGTTTTGCTTTACAATAATTTGTTTATTTTGCAAAGTAAGGCGACTTTAATTTAAGTAAATATTGCTTATTTTTAGTACTTAATAGGACTCTAGGAACAGCTGTCACAACTATTAATTTTAGAGGATATGTCAAATTAAAAAAAAAAATCCCCGGTTTATAAAGAATGCTTAGTTATTTTTAATCTGTGTCATTGATTTGATTTTTTTATTTTTTTATTTATTGCCAGCTATGAGTCGAGTACAAAGTAAATAGTGTTATTGTATTAACATTGTGTTCGTAATAAAATATGAAACTTATCTCTCTGCGGCGATTGATCATCACGTTTTGAAATATCTCATTGTCACGTCTGTCGTATAAAATATCTTTGTTATCTTAATTATTATATTCTTTAAACATTTAATATATTTCGAACAATTAAGTAATAAGGATGCTAAAATATAATGCTTTGCGTTAAATGACTCGCTTCTTAGATTTGTACATTTATTTAATTATTAATAATTCTTTAATTTTTTTATCGTTTATTATTTTTCAATAATATTATCATTTATTTTATCTGTGGGCAAGACTTAATAATTATCATATACCCTCATAGAATCGTTGACTTTATCGTACTCTCCGTTATAATTGTCATCTACCTTACAGACATACATAATATATTAACATTACATTTCTAGTGTTAAATAAGGAAAGTCTGACAAAAAATGTTTTGAGACATAAGATGATGACATGGATTCACACGTGAAAACCCCGATCCGATTCTGACATATTTTAAGGTAAAAAAAGCCTAATACAAAAAAACAGCTAAGTACGAATCCGACTCGCGTAGGTACTATGGGTTAAACGTCTTATATATTATAACTAAATATTCTGTAAACATTTTAAACGACTATCTATTGCAGTTATGTATATCAAACACAGACTAAAAAATACGTTACTTGATATGTTTAAAAACAGAATAAAACAAACATATTTAAAGTTTCAATTTATGTAAAAATTTCAATTTTTACTATCTAA
>JADANM010006310.1:2099590-2115788 GCA_026213755.1 Eurema hecabe | reverse complement strand
TATTTATCAACCGATTGACATGAATTAAACACTAAATGTTAAGTGAAGCTTACCGCAATATATAATTGAAAACTCCATTTAGATAGGATAAGCCGTTTCTGAGATTAGCGAGCACAAACAGACAAACAGACAGACAAAAATTCCAAAAATCATTGTTTTGGGTTCTATTGCGTTAATAAAGGTCTCCTGTAATATTTTTTCTCATATATCTTCCATGTACAGACAGCGACTCGTTACGATTTTATTATATGTATAGATATAGATAGATTACCAATGTTTGTTTTTCAACTAGATTGGATTGGAAAGGACTTTCGTTACAATTTTTATATAGAAAACTCTCGTTTTCTTGTTGGTCTCATTTAAATTTGGAGTAGTTCTGACAATGGCATTACTGTATAATTTACTATTTATTTTACGTTTGAAGTTGGTTTTTAGTAAAAATTTATAAACGATTTTTACTTAGATGGAGTTGGTACCTATATTTTATTAAATTTTTAGCTTCATTTATTGTTACATTTAAATGTATCTAAAGAAATAATGGTCATAACAAGATAAAATACTTTTCAGAAGGCTTACCTAATCAATTTTCTGTTTATAGTAACTAGAAACTAGGCGCTGATGTTGTGAGAGATTTATTTAAATATATTAAACACTATATTATTTATACTGTTTATTTTTATTTATTTAACCTGGTAGGTGTAACCTTTTTCTTAACCAATCCTCGATCCTCGACCAGTTGAACCTGTGATGTTAGGTTTCGAGATATTTCTTCTCAAAAAATTTAACAGTTATCGCTTGCTTGGGTACATAATATAATGGAGGTACATTCTAATAGTTCATCATTCATTTACCCACTCACTGAATTAGTTTATTCAGAAAGGAGCATTTCGTTTTGTGTACTGTGATAGTGATTTTTTGAATGCAGCGAGTGAGTTTACATGTTTTAGTTGTTGTTTTTAGAGTTGTTGTTAAAATCATTAAAGGTGGACAAAATTGTTATAAAGTTCCTATTTATATGTCTGCTTATTTCTTAATTGATTTTCACCGTAAACAACTACGAAACTTGAATCGAGGACACTTGTTTTAGCACAGGGACATCTAGTTCCACGCTAAGCAGAGCTTGTCAACTAGATCCTACTAATATTATAAATGTGAAAGCTTATGACAATGTATAAGTAGTGTCATGAATCTTTAGCGTTGAACGAAACCTGCGCAGAAGTCAAAAATAAGGTATCGAGGGGACGGCACGGTATGCGGGGCGCGTGATCGTCGGGTGCGCGAGCGTTGATTGGTTCCCCATAGTGTTGTCTTTCTCGCACCAATAAGTTAATTACGAGCGCAATTCTACCGATGCGCAGCTATTCTCGTCCAGCGCTAAACATCCGTGACGCGAGCTATAGTGATAAGCATATCCGTTACAAAGATTATAATAATCGTCGGGTGCGCGAGCGTTGATTGGTTCCCCATAGTGTTGTCTTTTTTTGGACTTGGACTTTGGTGTGAGTACCAATACGTCGATTACGCGATTCTACCGATGCGCAGCTACTCTCGTCCAGCGCTAAACATTCGTGATGCGTGATTCGTGACCTATATTTGTGTTATTCTTTCCCACACGAAGCTACGTTGCCTCAGACACACACAGACACATCAAATTTATAAAACCCCGCCATTATTTCGTTGGGGGTTAAAAACGTTAGTATCATAAAAAGAATTGGACTAGTCTCAAAGGTTGTATCAATTTTAATATTTTTATAACATAGGGGGCAAACGAGCAAGCGAGCCACCTGATGGAAAGTGGTCATCGCCGCCCATCAACACCCGCAGAGCTTGACAGCTCTGGGGTGGGGCCGACCTTTTAAAAAGATGTACGCTCTCTTCTTGAAGCACCCCAAGTCGTAATTTATCAGAACGATGTCTGTAATACTTATATCTTATAATCTTTGTAACGGATATGCTTCTCACTATAGGTCGCGTCACGGATGTTTAGCGCTGGACGAGAATAGCTGCGCATCGGTAGAATCGCGCTCGTAATTGACGTATTGGTGCGAGAAAGACAACACGACTGGGGAACCAATCAACGCTCGCTCACCCGACGATCACGTGCCCCGCGCGCCACGCTGTCCCCTCGATACCTCATTTTTGACTTCTGCGCAGTTTTCGTTCAGCGCAAAAGATTCGTGACGCTACTTATACTAAGTATTAAACAAAGTCGCTTTCTCCATCCCTTTATAACTTTAAACTTTAAATATATGTATAAAGTGATTCAAGAGGAAGGGTTACTAATTTAATCATTTATCGTAATCACAACCATGTAATCTTTAGTAGATGCAATATTAGTTGTTCTAATACTATAACGGAATTTCCGATAGTGAAGTTTTCCCAGAACAAACACATTAAACGTGCAATTATTTCTTATAATAATTTGAATATATATTGTATTGTAATTACAATGTGTTAATATTATACTATTTCAATTTTAATTTAATTTAAAAAAAGATATTTAACTTTATTTATTATAGTAACTTACGTTTATGTAATGTATTCGTTACTAGCAGTGCTCCGCCGTTTTAGCCGCGTAGACCGTCTCGTTGCCGGGGTATCCAGGGTATCATCTAAAAAGCTAGACCGATTTAGTTGAAATTTAGTATGTATCTACATACTAAAACGCTTTCAAAAAAATCTAGCTTTTTTGCCGTGAAAGAAAGACAAACATACATACAGACACACTTTCCCATTTATAAAATTCGTGTGGGTATTTGTAAAACATATTAAAAACACATAATATATTAAAAAGACGACATATTTTCTATTATGTCACTTTCATCTTATCGGCAATGACCAATCCAGGTAAGTGACTCATTCTCTCCGACGCCACAAAACAGAAACGTAGTAATAGCAAAAACGAAATTTATTTATTTAGCTTCTTATATTTTACTTACTACAATAGACTTACGAATGCATAGATGCGAACTTCTTTATTACTAAAATATTATGTCTTGCAGGCAACCTTTAGTAGACCTAATAAAGAAATTGTGCTATAATGCAAAATTTAGTAATACAAATAAAATAAGGTACAATTTGAGTATTGGTTATACATCAATTATTATGTGGCATTTTGTTTCAATACATTAGATCTGTTGTAGTTCTCCTAAATTTATAAACAAACCTATGAGCCACCACATTCCATCAGAATTGTCGAATGTTCATTCGGCCTCGGTTTAAAAAACATATACACATACTTGAAGTCAGTTTCTTATTCTTTCCATATTTGTATAATATGTAATGTATGTACATTTCCATTATGTATGTTCAATAATAAATAATATTTATCACAAGATCCGTAGCCACATATACCAAAAAACTAAACAAAAAATTAAGACGAAAAAAAATCATTGTGCCAAAACGTCAGTACGGCGTTTGACATTTCACGCGTCGTTATTTAAATTAATAGCAACACCTGAGAAGTTCACTGTTCACTAGTGTCGCTCACTCGTTCGGAGACCGTTGAACGATGAAGGTGTTACATATCATTATACTGTGCCTCATGTGCGCGGCCGTGCTCTGTAGAACTCTGAGTGTTCGGAAAAAACGCCGGGTGATAAGTGATGACAAGTGCCCTATAGGTTATAAGAGAGTGCCTGTACCGTTTCTGCTATGCGTCCCGTGTCCACAGTAAGTTGGTATGTGTTGTGTTGTTTTGTGACTTTGTTGCTTTTTTACCCGACTACGGCAAAGCCAAAGGAGGGTTATGATTTTGACAGGCTATGTATGTATGTATGTATGTATGTTCATCTGTTCCCTCGTAACTTCTAAACCACTAATCAGAATTCGACAAATGACATATCATTAGAAGCGTCTTAATTGTCCGCTGGTTATAGGCTATATAGATTTTCACCAAATTCAATGTGGCGCCCTCTAGCGGACAAAATATACAGAGTAAAAAAATAAAGTTAAGCTAGATATGCCGTGTTTGGTATCATTTTAAAGCGCTTCACTTGTACATTTCGAATATATATATATTACTAGCATTTGCTTGTGACTTTACCTGTATTCATGGGGTACTTTTATACTTTTTCAGCGTCGTTTTTTGTCGTAGTTGGGTTTTAGTTTTTTTACTTTATCTTGTTAATATTATATTTATCAATAACTTCTAGACTAGGCAAACTTTGTTTCGATTTAGAGGTAATAATTAGACAGATTTTGGAATTTATTAAATGCAATTTTTATTAAGATATCTACTTAATTCTAAGGTTTTTTTAAAAATCAAGTATTTGAATGATTCTTTAAAATGTACAACCATACTTAGCCACAGACAACTCGTCTTACTCTGATTAATTATATATTAATATTGTTTTGCATTTTTTTGGTCGTATGTCTTAGAGTAAATAATTACCTTCTGATTGTTCTTTAGTAAATAAATAATATATAAATTTCTGCTTTGAATTTCCACGTGTCTCATGAATCGCAATATGTTATGCATATTATACGCTATGTGCCAAACACTTTTTCTACAATAGTCCTTAAAATACGATGATGGTTCTTAAGATGAGAAAAGGGGTAGGTCTAGGGTATAAAGCTTCAAGTAGGATAGGAACGGAGCCGCGTCGGAGTAGCTAGTTATAAATAAACTAGTCGTATTCGAGTTTATAAGGCCTTTTATGCAAAACAAACCTTTACACTAAAAAATTTAAAACATTACCTATGTAAAATAAATATTTGCATAGGTATAATATATTTGATTATTAAAGTGTCAAAAATTTGGTACGAAATTTTCTCCACCTGATAATATTTGGGGTTTTAGTTTATAACAATATTATTAATATTATTTTAAAATTTTAGTTAACTATTAAAACGTTTGTTTGCCGGTATATAATTATACCAGATTTAATAAATAAATCTTGAGATTGCGTCAATCATTTATGTCTATCTATCCCTAAAAAAACAAGCAATAGATTTGAGACACCTCTTTCAAATGTTTATCGAATATCGGCAAACTTACTTACTTACTTAGCATTAATATGTGCGTCTGTGTGTACATTACTTTGCATTAAGCTTTGTCAAAAATGTATAGAATCGTCAATCAGAAATATCCTTAAAATTTGACGCAGCTACGCGATAAAGGCTAATAACATTTAATAAAAGTCGTAATAAGAGTGCTTTATTTATGTATTTGTAAAGGTATTTTTTTCTGTTTAAATACGTAATATTACGGCACTTCCCCTCTTAAATGTATGACTATGCGACGACATTAATGTTAAGCCATTTCTTACAGACAGTTTTAAACAAAAGTAAATGATTAAGTATTGGTATTTATTCCTCTTATATTTCCAATGTGACTTTCAAAACTATAGAACAAATAAATAAACTGTTAGCTCAGGTGTGTTAAAACATGTATGACGAAATTTTCAATACTCATATAATTAAACAGCAAATGTCAAAAACTATGTTGAAGTTAAATTTTTGAAGACACGAATACACACATATTGTAACTCTTTCGAGCAGAAACTACTTAATGGATTTGGTCAAAGTTTAGTATGTATAGTACGCGTCACGAATCTTTACCGCTGAACGAAACCTGCGCAGAAGTCATAAATAAGGTATCGAGGTTACGGCGCGGGGCGCGGGGCGCGTGGTCGACGGGTGCGCGAGCGTTGATTGGTTGTCCCAGTCGTGTTGTCTTTCTCGCACCAATACGTCAATTACGAGCGCGATTCTGCCGATGCGCAGCTATTCTTGCCCAGCGCTAAACATAAATGACGCGCACTATACTTAGATTAGGCCCTATACAACACTTAGAATACTTTAACTTATTTATAAATTCTTTATTACACGTAAAAAAGAACATTACAACATTTACAAAAAAAGAAAAATATAGATACATGCAAATGGCGGCCTTATGGCTGTAAGCCATTTCTTCCAGGCAAACATACGGAAAGGATATAAATAGGAATATGAAAATATTTGCGAGTATAAAGATGAAAAGGAAGATACATAAGTTAAACAATTAGACGATATGTAATACATATCGAATACAGTGAGAAGACTGAAACGAACAAAGCCGTTTGAGTTAGTGTAGTGGTTTAAAGTGACAAATAAATGCAGTGACAAGTGCCGCGTACAAGGAACACATGAACAAAGTGACCTCGCCTTAATTTATAAAAACTAAGTATAAGTGTTACTGGACACGTTCTTAGATTTATGTTTACGTAGTAATTTAGGTTAAATGTAATTTACCAATTAGTCAATAGGCTAGATTGTAAAATAAATAAAGTATTACATGATACTTTATTAGTAAAAAAAATGTAATACATATTATATAAATATTATTACAAATAAATAGTATACAATTATATAGATACACAAATATATAATATGTCGCAGAGATTGTCGTCGTTGTATTTGTAGTGATGCCGGGGTAGTGATTGTTTGCTTCATGAAGGCTCTTTCTTAGTTTCTTAGTAAGTAAAACTTCAGAGTATCATAATAACGGCGTATAATCTTCCTCAATACAAATAATCCAATATCACAATTTTCTCAATGCTGACGTTTTTATAGCAACTGACAAATTCCACACAAATCTTTTAAGTTTGAATTTAAACATTGTAATAAACCAAAGAGGTTCGACTAATTAACTATTATTGAAATAGTTTTCACTATCTTGATTATTCTTTTCGTCCATCTGCTCCGATATATACATATACATTAATACACTGTACACATATATAAGTATTAACTTAATAAATAACTTAATAGTCAATACTTAATACAAGGAACCAAGTACTGACCCTAATAAAAGACCTTAATAAGTAAAGTTTTGTAACGGTACTTAAATTTCTGCACACAAACCTGTCACTGAGTCATTCGTGTATTCGATGCGTTTGTGTGAGTAATGCATTTCTAACTTGGAATAATTAACATAAAAACTTAAGTATTCTATTTGAAGTAGTTTTTATTGACATGACAGTATATCTAGCTGTAATTCATTATTGATTAGATTTATTCATTAGATATTAATAAAATCATAATTTATTACCAACTTTAACAAGCACGTAACTTCAACACGCAAAATAGGCGCACATATTCGTCAAATTGCGGTCATTAGCCCGTGCTTACTTACTACTTACTTACTTACCAAATAAAGTAAATAAATAAATATTTTCAGGACATTTATACACAGCGCCATCTAGTTCCAAGCTAAACAGTTCAAGCTTGTGTTTTGGCAACTAGATAACGGAATAAATTACATATACATACTTTTCTTTTGTAAATACATACATACAATATATAGCAACACCCAGACCCCAGAAAAATACAAATGTAAATTACAAATATATTATTCCGGTGTGGGGTCTGGGTGAATAGTCTATCATTGACCACCGGTTCCGGAGGCAGTTTCTACTGACAATATTAACATTATATTGTGATAAAATTATTATCTAGGAAATTGACTAGTTTTCATTTAATTTTCATACCCTGTCGTCATACCTATTCTATGCGTTGCCCGACACTTTGCTAATTCTTATTTAACGACTAGCTTGTTATATGGTGCATTTCTTATGACGCCCAGAATTGCATAGACTTGATTATCTATTTTTAGATACTATGGTTTTCCTGTTGAGTGTAAGATTGTGAGTCATGAACCTATATGAATTAAAAAATAATCTACCTATTATTTGATTTATACACTCGACCATGGTTAAATGTCAATCACGAATAGTCGATTGTCTTATGAACATCACATTTCCTCGTCAACATGATGATAATAGATAAAAATACATTACAACTAGATAAAATTATGCATATACAATATTTGTACCAGGTAGGTATTTACATTTTTTTATTATATTGTTTTCTTTTTCAAATCTAATTGATATGTTTAGTATCCTTCATGGATTTTTTAACTGATAATGAACTTAAAATTGTTTAAAAATATAATAATATATATAATATATGGGTAGATTAGAAGCGTTCTGCGTTTGGGCACTATAAACGTCATTTATGTAATTATTATTTTTTTAATTTCCAATTATAGCACTAGAGCGCATTATTCGCTATAATGCGTGAGGTTTGATGTTTCACCTACACCACCGCTTCGCATTGTGCGATCACTATCATACTAAAACTAATTCACATTCCAATTACCTTCAGCATAATACGGCATTAAGCGCCACTGAGTCACACTATGCTGTAAATAGAAAACCAGGTATAATACCATACCTATGTGACTCTATAAATAACACGTTTTTTTTTATTTTCGAGTTATTAGCGATTAGAAACAATGAAATAACAATTATTATTTCTAACAGTATACTTATTAATATACCTTAAAAGTTTGTAAGTGTGCATGTTTGTTACTTCTTCACGTCTTAACGGCTGCAGCAATTTTAATAAAATTTGTTATAAAATTAGCTGGATTAACTCAGGCTACTTGTTTCTAAGAAAATACACAATTTATTTTTCCTAATAAATCGCGGGCAACGCAACGGGACACAGCTAGTACAGTCATACATAAATTTTAAATATTGGCAAATGCGAGAAAGTGGTCGCAAAGTTATATCTCAAAAGCCAGTTTCTTGTCCCACATCAAGTTTCTTCTAAGAAATACACTGTCACTGGTTGACATTTAATATTTTTTATTTCGCTTCATCCTAGATACAAGGTTTGTCGATTAATTATGCAGGTTATTTTATGAACGCGCTAGTGACGCCCAGTGGCTTTACGTGACAGTACCTGCATAAAAAAGTATATAATTAAAATCTTTAATGAGTTATATCGAGTTGATCATACAGCCAAACAACCTTGCAAAATCTTTCGCGTTCATAATTAACGTAACCGTATATACTTTATTTATTTATTTATTTATTTTTTACTGTACATATATGGTTGTCTGGAGAAGTAGCTTATAGTCTTACGGCTGCCTTTTAGTTACTTAAGTGTTAATTTATATTGTCACACTTTTTAACAAAGAGGAATCTTTTTTTACATATATTTTGTATGTATGTATGTATGTATACATCCTCAATCAAAATAATTATACCGTATCATTCAGATGCAGTTGCAAATTGTAAAGTCAACACCATAAATTATATTTATGCCAGAACAAATATTCGTTTTATCTAAATTAAATTTCACCTTATCAGTTTGCTTAGCGATATCAATGCACTAACTTTCTTGTACCTACGCATTATAGTACGTCATATTTTATTTACATTAAAACTGCTATAAAATATTTAACTTAAAATCTAAATAAACATAAATTACAAATTAATATAGGTACCTAAAGTAAAAATAAAGAGTTTATTATTCTACTAGTCATATGGAATTCGATAAATAAATTTTTTGATCAATTTTGATTTATATAGATTGTCTGTCTCGCTTTCACGCCAAAATTCAGAACCGTTGTATGATAATTTCATTACATACGTCGCGTCGTATATAATGAAATTGATTTGAAATTTAATTGGTAGATAGTCTGGAGACTGAGGAAGGACGTAGGCTTTTATTTAACTGAAAACAGAGTATCCTACTCAGTTTAGCACAAGCTGAGCCCTCCCCCTTTGCTGTTATTTTGCTGTTATTTTCCTGTTTATCTATTTTATTGTATTTTCTTCATATTGTATTTTTAACATATATAAACAATTATTTTATTTTGTTTTAATTTTGTATTAATAGCAGCAATAAAGGATTATTTTATTTTATTTATTTTTATTTATTTAACAAAACTGTAAAGGGGGGTAATGGGTTAAAGTTTATATAGTTTAGAAAGTCTACGCGTGCGATAACTTAAGATTCTTAAGAAAATTAATATTTTATAATATTACTTACTTATTTCCTGTCACTTTGACACTAGCAGTTATGGTCGCAGTAATAAGCGATCCTTTGCCATTTCATCATAAATAGAATAGTATACTAACTTATAAAGTATAAATTGTAATACTACACTTAAGACATTTTTATTTTGACATACGAGTATTGTAACATGATTGTTATCACAATTTGATCAAAACAGAATTTAAAATTATCACACCAAATATTGCAACAGTGTCAACAAGATATTGACCTTCTGAGAGGCGAGGCTAGGTGCCATATGAAATATGATATCTAAAATTCTTATTGAGATGGATTTTTATGGATCTTTATATGGTTAGGTTGTTATTGTTATAGCTTTTAATAATAATTAGCTATGATGAGTTTCTGGTTATTGCAACGAGTTTATTTCAACAATTGCTTTTCTTGTTCGTTTATATGCGTATAAAAAAAAGGTAATTTATATCTTTTTTTGGGAATTTTTTTATATGTTGCTAACGACCTGTTTGCCTGACCTATTAAAAGAGAAAAATCCATCGATAGTATATCTACCACAAATTTTCTTTACGATAAAAGTAATGAAAATTATTTGAAGTATACTCAATTAAATATATTTTTTGTGTGAATACTGTAATAAACGTAAATGTTCATTGTACATAAATTTCCATTTGCATCCTTTTATTTTTAAATAGGACTACTTTTAATACAACTTGAAGGATTTATTGACGATTATTTCTCTGTAGAATCTACCGATCTAACCGATGGTTCAGTACTTATTGTAATATCATCTAAAAGTGTTGCTACATACAGCTTATTTGAGTATTTTTAATTACTTTAATTTTTATGTTTCAGGCGACGTCGAAATTGCTGAGATGAATAGAAAATAACATTTTACTTAAGGGTCAAATGTTAGTCTATCCACGCCCAGGGCTGAGACCAAAAAGCGAGTGAACATATTATTATATGTTTATAATATGATACGACTCGTGCCAAAAAGTCGAGCTTAAAATGTGTGTGGATGTTCGTGTGTGTGTAATACATAAGTCTGTATTATATAATGTTATGTCCAAACATTATGTAACAATTTAACAAATACCTAAAAAAATGTTTTTTGTTTCAACATACAAATATCGTTGTTCTGTTCGTAAAATCACTTAAATAAATAATAGTAAAATGCTGTAACAGCTATGCTAAACTTTTAAAACAAATTAATTTTCATCAAACAAATGTGAAATTAAAACGTAAATTACAAAATCATAATATTATAATTAACTAATCAATGTAAATAATATTAAATATTATGTACTAGTCAAAAGTATTTAAAATATGGTGCCTGTTTCGTACTGTTTTTTGCGAATAATTGTATTTAGCTGAACTTATATTTAAGCATTTTGTCTATTTCCTTTTCTTATCTTATCTTATCTATCTTATAACAATGACCAAACTGACTGTCTCTTTGCTATAAGGGGGGAAAACCCCTTCGTTCCTCCAGACAGCTCAATAACCCTCCTTTGTTCTTCCAGAAAGCTCAATAACCCTCCTTCGTTCCTGCAGACAGCTCAATAAGCTTCGTACCTCCAGACACAGTAACAGTTAAGCATTCTTCTGTGAGATTAAAATTCTTCTCTAAACATATGTGGTGGTGGTCTTTTTTAATTTTGTACTTATTTATTATATATATATTTAATTTTGTTATTTGAGTAAATAAATAAATCAATTACAAGCTGTGAATTAGAGGGGATTATCTTGCCTTTAAATCAATGTTGTAAAAAATATGATAGCTTAAAATAGTACTTCTATATTTGGAAACAATTGACAGAGTATTTTCTGAACAGGAAACGTTTGATTAAAAACATTTTTATTCTTAAAAAGTTTTATTATGTTTCTGAAAGTGGACATAGTATTATCTGTTCAAAATATTCCGTCACGTGCCATAAAATTGCCATCTATGACCTTATTAAACTTAAATTACCGAAATGTGTTGTATAAACAAAAGTCTTAAAAAATAAACATTATATTTAACGCGTCTTTTTATTTTATCCTTTTGATCCGGTGAAATAGATTGTCACAGACTTTTGGATTCATATTATCAATATGTATAGACCGTTATAATAACTTATTTTCTATATTTAGGTTATAAATCACTAAATTCTCGAACATTCTTAAAAAAATATTTGT
This sequence comes from Eurema hecabe, assembly GCA_026213755.1. Lineage (NCBI taxonomy): Eukaryota > Metazoa > Arthropoda > Insecta > Lepidoptera > Pieridae > Terias > Terias hecabe. Next base: position 2,103,803 of record JADANM010006310.1, on the reverse strand, counting down.
GAAAATTTAAAAAAAAAATCGTGATATAATGAAACCAGCGGTATGAAACTACTGAATAAATCCACCGCCTATCCTTCACTCATCTTATACTCCAAACGACTAAAACCCCCCATTTTTCATCTACTCACCTTATACAACTACCGATTAAATGTAAAACCCCTCGGTATTCCTCCTGTAGCGAACTCACAGAAACTCCAAAGCATTCTGCAACAAATTACGTAAACAATTCCTAACAGAATTCATCTTTAGTCACCTTTACGATAAGACGTGATTACAGTGAACTTGACATTTAGTCACGATCATCAGCCCATCAATCATGTTACTCATTCATGACTAAATGGAAAAAAATCGATAATGAATTTAACATTAGAAACTCTCGCTTCATGAACGTTATATACCTACTTAAATTAAGATTAACCTAGCCTTTTGATAATATGTATTATTCACAGAAGTTTATGGATGTTCAAAATTAAAGATAAGATATTCAGAAAGAAAGTGTTCTCATGAAAATGTCTTATTATTCATAGTACTAGCCGTGTCTGGGAATATTGCGGTTCCCGGAGCAATACTGGGATATAAAGATATTTCAAATAATAAATAAATAAATGCCGTTTTTGCGTGAAAGAATTCATACATTCTCACAAGATTTTACATTTACATAATGTAAGAAGAAAACAAAGTCGTTTTGTTCTGTCTGTCCCTATGTATGCTTTAATCGTTAAAACTATGCAATTGATTTTCATGCTGTTTTTTTATCAGATAGTGATTCTAAAGGAAGCCTTATGTGTGTATGTCTTGCATAAATGCAAAAACCGCGGGGCATTCATTCTTTCAGTTAATTTATATAAATCTGTATTGTACGGATTTAGTAATAAAACAATTTATTTCAATAAAAGTTTTATTTTTTATATGCACCTGTATTTATTTTTTTAATACCTAATTAAAAGCTATCTAACAAAATTATGATTAACAACCTATATAACATTTTACAAAATTTACAAACACCTAACTTATTAAGTAATATTATATTTAAATTCATATAAATAATACTGTTAATATTTTCTTAAACAAAAACAAATTCCTCCCCTTCCATTTAATTGTTAATAAAACGAAATTACATTGTTTAAGGGGGGAGGGGGCCGATTCTAATCTCATCTAATCTTACGTTGGAGAGTGGGGGTCTCGGCAAATATCACGCAATTTTTTTCTAATTCAAACAAAAAAATTATACTATTTTGGTCTATTTAATCCATATTGTACTTGCTTAAGATTTAATCTTAAGCGTAATCGTCGTAACTAGTCGTAAATAAAAGCACGATGCAATTCACATTTTGAAAAATCTCACGTGAGATTCGGGGATGGGGGAGGGGTTGAATAAAATCTCACGACATCTCACCAGGAGGGAGTAATTTATGGACGCCCCCTTAGTACTTTTGAGAGTTCTCGGTATAAGAATGACGAAAGATGTAATTAAAGCATAATGCGGAATAATGCTATAATTGAAAAACTAGGACACATATTATATATAAAGTAATCTATATCCCTAATATGAGGTAAAGTCGTCTTTTTGGTGTAATTTTTACACTAAATGGTATTAATTAAAATCATTAACTAAAAGTCGAATACGCATCTTAACTAATTAAGACCGCATTAAGAGGTTAATTAAAATCACAATCAGTTAGTTATAAGCAGTTGTTATATTAGAGATACGTTTCAGTATTCGGCTATAAGAACCTTCTTAACTACAAAATCGTATTCTTAACATCGTTGACATTAGCGTCATTAAAATTAATATAGATACTTGTATAGCGTAAGCTCTATTTTATTATGTGCTAATGAAAATTAAAAAAAAAATTATTATAAAAACTCTTTTTTACATTAATTGAGCTAATCATTTTCCTAATTAAATTAAGGTTCTCGTTACTAGAACGAAAAATTTATTACTAAAGTAATTTTACTTATATTTAATAAAATTATCTTACGTAATTTGATTGATGCGCTTTAATAAACAATAATTTATTTCAAATAGTCAATCAGACCGGTTTCTTCCTTAGTAAAATGTATTAGCCTTTTTATATGTAGCAAAACGACTGCATTACTTATTTGTCTTTAATAAGGCGTCATCAAGAATATTTATAGTATTTGAGTCGGTAATGGAAAAGGCTGAAATTAATATTCTACAAAAAATACTACCTATATACTTGACATAGAAGATATTCCAACCGGGATGTAAGTAGTGTGCAAATTTAATTGAAAATCGGTTCAGTATTTCAGGTGTAAATCGCGGATAAACAAAGTGACATAACGTAATTTTTATAAATTAAAGCTAATTATTTTTCTGTCACGTTTTACATGCCGTTAAACCGGGACCGATACAGGCCGCGTAGCCTATGGCGTGGGGTATGTAGTTCTGTTCATAGTTCCCTGTGAACAGGTGTGCCCACGGGCCATTTGCGAAGACCGCAACGTCTTCCCCTCCATGGGTCTCTCGAGCTATGGGGACTAACGATGGGTAAGTGTAGTTCAGGCTATCTGAAAATAAACAATTTTAAGAGTTCTGTTTTCAATATGGTTTTTCATGTTTATTGGAGTGATTTGCATATGGCTAACGCAGCGGCTAATATTTGACAACCCCTTGGTGCAGTGGTAACACAGTGTGCCAATGGTTGTGATTTCAATCCACCACATTAGAAAAATATATTTCTAATTTATATTTGTATCTTACTAGGGTTCGGTTGTTGTTAATTTTACTTAAAGCAGAGCTTGTGATATGGCTACTAGATAACAGATAAATTTTATTAATAAATAGGTACAAATAATACTAATAGCGCCCAAACCTCAAAAAGTACAAATATAAATGAGAAATATATTTTTTAAGTTCTGGGATCAATCCAGCAGTCTTTGGAACAATCAACCCCCTTGAAGCAGATGGCAGTTGTAATCATTACAAAAAGCGGTCGTCAGTGAATAAATATGTCTTCTGTCTATTATTAACTGAGGTACTTACTCATGTCATCCATCATCAAATTGTGTCTTCTGAAGTCTTCGTGAGGCTTGTATCCAGGGCCATTGGCGTAGCTAAGTGTCGTGTAGGGAAGATTGTCTGATGCATTGTACTGAAATAGACATTCGAATGAAATTATTTTTATTGGCATATAAAGCTACAAAAAGAGTCCCTCTTGACTAAAAAAGTTTATCAACACATTAAAAATTACAAGTCATCTTAGCACACAAAGATTCTTTAATTAAGTGACGTGATCAGAACAAATTATTCTTATTACTATTTCGTTTAAATATAGGAAAAACCCGTTTGTCCAATGTAATGTTTATGTAGCTATTTTTTTTTTGATGGAACAATCCTCATCAGTTGAACAATTATTATTATAAAATTTTTTGACTGTACCTTGGTATTCGCCAATCCCAGGATATCAGACCCCCGCTCGCTATAACCGCTATACGTCATCGTGTGGCTGTGGTCTGACGTCACGATGATCAGGGTCTCCTCAATGTCCACCATGCGAAGTGCTGCTTCTACCGCCTTCGCAAACTCTGCCGTTTCATCCAAAGCTTTACGAGCCTTGGTTTCGTGGTGAGCTGTGTCTATTCTTCCTCCTATAATTTGGATAGGTCGTGATCAAACAGAAATTATTTCTATTCGATTTTTACACGCAGTTATCTAGTCTTACGCGAATCAGAGCTTATTTTATGGTAACGAGATAATGAATAAATTATTACATTACCATACTTTTTGTTACCAAACACATACAGCAACAACTACTCCAGAAAAATAGAAATGCATTTTTTTAGAGAGGAAATCAAGAATCTTTGGGTATCAGGCTGTTTTTAAGTCACTAAACGATCATCTGAATCCAGATTAAAATATTTAAGCCAACTAAGAGTCTTTAAATAAATTATTTAAGGCTCAATTACACTTGGCTAGATTCGCCGTCTAAATCGCGTTCAAAAAATTTTTGTCAGCTCCGTGTAATTGCAAAAACTAGCTGCCGTCGCAATGTGCGATTGTGTGCTATACGCACACGCGATACCTTGAATGAGATCATTCAAGAGGTGGCCGTTCTAACGCATACATAGATTTCGCACCTTCGGAATGTGAGTATGTGTGCATCAAGAACGCTTGCTTGACGCACACACTTACAATCCGCTACTTACAAACGTATAACTATAAGAAGACATTTAATCAAAAAACAACAGT
>JADANM010006310.1:1974749-1998071 GCA_026213755.1 Eurema hecabe | reverse complement strand
CTGCGCTGAAGCCGGGCACGAAGTCGGGGCAGCGCTGGTAGGCGGAGTGGTTGGCGCGCGTGGGCGGCCAGCACAGCCACGTGTCGAACACGCCCGCGCAGTGCACGCCTGCCGACACAACACAACTACTACAGTCAACTAACTAACAGTTCTACACGTGAGTGTGTGTGTGTGTGTGTCTGCGTGTGCGTGCGCGTGCGCAGCACCTACCGGGCGGCGGCTCGGTGCGGTTGTTGAGCAGCTCGCACTCGAGCTGCTCGCGCGCGATCCGCTCGGGGTCGTCCATGTCACTCCACTCCCCCCGCTCGCCCCGCTCGCCCCGCACCCGGCGCCGCTGTTGCTGCCGCCGCCTCTCCGCCGGTGCGCGCCGGTCTACGACGACATTGCCACCACCGCTCAACGATATCAGTTGTAGCTAAAACCAAAATAGTGTTTGAACTCAGACAAGCACGTCGGTTACAATAAATTGTGAAGGGGTGGAGTGGAGAGTGTGTGGTCAGTAACAGCATTAACAATAAGTGTTCGTAGTAATCATATTTATTTTTATTAAATAATATCGGTTTATAATATCTACCCGCTACTATAACCAGCGCTGTCAGCTCATTGTTGCAGCGACCGCGACGTGACGTATTCAATGTCGCTACACGAACTGTCCGCCAGCCGCCAGGCGTCAACGGTCAATGTCAGTTAGTGGCGAGGGGCCGGCAGGGGGGCGCGTCGTGAGGTCAGCAATCAGCATCGTTTAGCGACCCCTACCGCACACACGTGCACACACGCACACACGCACACACGCACACATCCACGTGCGCACACGCGCCAGGCAGTGAGCAACGAGGCGAGGTGTTACGCCTATTAGTGCCAGCCGACTTCATAAAAAGGAGGAGGTTTCTCTATTCCGTATTATATTTTTTTATGTATGTTCGCTCATAAGTCATAACTTTGTCGTTTATAGATCGATTTTGTTACTTTTTGTTGGAAAGGTGATATTTGACAGGTGGTCCCGTTGTAAGGCCAGGTCCAATCAGGATGCGATAACGACAGACATACAATTCGCACAGAGTATTTTCGTTTAGTATACGTAATATAAATCAACTCGTGCCATAGCATATTAATGCGTTGCATTTAATTTAAAATAAATTTTATTAGTCTGTATGAGGGAGAGTATATTATAGGAATAAACGGCTGTACCAAGAACACGTTGGAAACTTAACTGTTCGTAGTTCATGAAACCCGAAAGGATACACTCCGACTTAAAAATATATCGTGCATAGTGGTGCAACGAACATGCGAATATCTGTTTATTTATTTATTTAAGTTGGAATATGGTTTATTCAAGCCTCAAGGCTTGATGTATATAGCTTATTTAACATCCCAGTAATTACAACAAATCTATTGGTTATCTACGTTGTAAAAAAAAAATTACCCTTCCTTTAAGCTACGTCGTAGTCGGATAAAAAAAATGGTAATGGTATACGTACCAAATACGCCACTTTCTCACTACAGTACACACAGTCGTCAATTGAAGTGTGAGTGAAATGCAGGCAGGTTTGGAAATATTCCGATATAATATCCAGCCACTTCGCGCAGCCCTACTGGACATCACCTCGATGGCGCCCTCGCCACCGAGCCCCGAGGGGCGCGCCGCTAGTGGCGGTCGACAGCCCCCTGAGCCTGAATTCCGATTTGATTACATTCAAACTGTACTATGGACTTCATACTTTAAACAATAAATAACTCACTACAATCAAAAAACAAAACAGGACAAGAATGAGGTTTTAAGAGTAATAATAGTATAAAGTTGATGTGAATGACGTGAGCGCCGGGGGGGGGGGGGGGTGGGGGCGGGGCGGGCACTGTGCACGCGCGCGCTCGCCTGGCGCGCCGCTCTCTCACTGACCTGCAAGATTACCACTCAGTACTCACCAGTAAGTGGCCGCCTGCCGCCTGCCCTTTGCATATATTGATATACATATTATTTACATATTATGTAGTCATAATAAAATAACAATATATTTTATTTATCCTTCATTTACATCAACGTACATACATGGCCGCATTTATGTGTTATGATAGATTGTCTAGCGACGGCGGGCTGTGAAGGCCCGGAGGAGTGATAGCGGGCCAGATTGCGTGTGCATATTACATGAGAGACACTACTCTCTCGACCGCAGCGGCGCAGCCCCTCGCCGGTGTCATGACATCGCCGAGAAACCCTTTTGTTAAAAATTAAGAAACAGACAATTTAATAACTCAAGTTTTCATTTCAGGTGAGAGGGCCACAGCCAATAAAAGCTTTACGACATGTGTGTTATTATATGCAAGGTCGTAATATTGAGTAAGGTGTTTAGGGTGACGACTGACGACTGGCGACCACCGCGCGGGGCGCGGGGCGCCACAACACCAGTCAACAAAACCGTGATTGCAACAATGCTGCCCCAGCATGTGCTCGTACGTCGGCAGCACCGTGGTCAAGAGCTATTCTCGTCGCAATTAGCGCCTCGCCGTAACATATATATATTCAACTAAGCTACATACGTCATACACGTATAGTAACAGTTTTCAATCGTAATCGTATAACAAAACAATCAGCTCCGTACGGAGAGAGAGGTTCAGAAGGCAACAACTGGTAATAAAATCTGATAGCTGCTTTGCTGCAGAAGGTCGAATAATAATTAATATACTGTATACATAACAACACCATCCATTACAATATTCAAACTGCGAGCGATCAACAGCCATACTCAAAGGTGAAAGGGTCTTTGTCGTCAATATTATCCCATCAAAAACAATACTTGTCAAAAAAACCAAGTCTCCCAACTCAATTGTTCTACGGTAAAAAGTTGTGAGATCCATGTAATACCAAGTCGGTTATTAATTTATTCAGTCTCTACTTTAGCGACTTTCTCGTCTTAATACGTCAAGTCCCTAAGACCACCATCGTGGTGCATAACAATTAAAAATCAATTGTGTCTGTAATATTCGTACTCGAAGCATTAACTTGTTGGGTAATAATTAAGAGGATTTTATAGTGACGCATATCAATATTAAAAAAATTTAATGTTTTATATAAATATATTAACTCGGCCATCGCATGAAAATACGTGTTCATTTAATTATTATGTGCGATGGCCAAATCAATATATTTATATACAACATTAATTTTTTTTTAATATTGATATGCGTCACTATAAAATCCTCTTAATTATTACCCAACAAGTTAATGCTTCGAGTACGAATATTACAGACACAATTGATTTTTAATTGTTATGCACCACGATGGTGGTCTTAGGGACTTGACGTATTAAGACGAGAAAGTCGCTAAAGTAGAGACTGAATAAATTAATAACCGACTTGGTATTACATGGATCTCACAACTTTTTACCGTAGAACAATTGAGTTGGGAGACTTGGTTTTTTTGACAAGTATTGTTTTTGATGGGATCTCATTTCTTTTTGTAGTTTGTAGACAGTTCTAATTTTTTCCCAATATACTACCAGCGGGGTGTAGGCTTTGGCGCCAGGGGGGGGTCACATAGCTGATGTTCAAGTAAAAAGTAGTAGGTATTTCTATTTCTATTAATAAATATATGTTCAATTAGGGTCCCACCTTGTCTTGGAACTATCTCAGGGGAGGGTCACGACCCCCGTGACCCCCCCCCCTGGATCCGCCAATGTATTCATCCAATTGAATACTCAAACAACGAACAAAGTTAACAATACAGTCAAAATCCATACAAAATGTTCTTGCCAAACCGCAAATATAAAATTGTTTTTATGGTATATTATTTTTTTATGTTTTTATAATTTTTCCTTTATATGTGCCTTATAATCTATCTTGGTGCAAAATTTGAAGTTTCTAAGTCTGCTAGAAGTGCCTTAGACTTTTGATGATCGGTGAGTCAGTCAGTCAGTCAGTCAGTCAGTCAGTCAGTGACAAAATTAAACAAAATTAAGAACTTTGACCCGTTGTAATTCTTAAACTACTGGTTGAAATTGAATGAAATTTTAAATATAGCGTGTACTTATAATGCCTGCATGGTTTATGAAAATTCAGCTTTCTAGTTTTATCCACAACGAAGTTACAGGGGGTCGAAAATGGCCTGAGTTGCTTCGAGAAAAGGATGGTACGGCCGTGCCGCTTTTTTGCTCGACTTGGTGGGGGCACTGCCGTGCCCCCTGATACGATAATCGTATGATATGTTCTTTGATTTTGAACATTTTGAACAAGACTTTAAATTCAGACCGATTATAACCGATATTAAATAAATATTGAAAAAAACAATATAAATCTCAAAAAGGTATCTCGAAAATATATTTCAGTCGTTCGAATTAATTATCATTTTCCAAACTATCGTTTTATTGTTATTGTCCCCGGTCCCGCCAGCCCCGACACATCCGTGTTGTCACTTTGTCCTCACAAAAAATATGATCATTACCCTGAGTCCAGATGGCCCGCAACATTTACCGAAACACTTCCAATTTAACTTGAAAAATGAATCATTACGATTTACGACGACGCGGCGAGACCGAGACGCGATATTAAACATGGATGCTCCGCAACTTGACTTAAGTATGCTTTCATCGTTTTAAATTAAATTACAAGTCCGAAGACCACTCGAACAATAAAACGGAGCAATAACATTTTCATAATCTGCAATGAATCCAACGAGGGCGAAGAAAACATTAGAACTATATATTTTCTTGAAGTGCTATACTGCTCCGGTCTAGCCTGCGCTTGCATGAGTGATGAGACTACTATCGTACTCGTCGTTCTGTACTTAGCAGCTTTACAGGCTCGATCTTACCATTTCAATGTCACCTGCAACGCATTTTATAGAACACAATAGCTATTGACGGCACAAACCAGAACGTGCACTAACGTGTGATGCGACCTGACAGCTCCCGTTTTAATTTATCGCCTTGCTTTGTCAGCTCCGCGGCCGCCGACACACACACGCTCTCATACACACACACACGCACACACACCGACATCAACTCACTACACATCTCATCAGTATAAAAGCATACGAATTTGTTGTCTAAGTTTGAAATTCAGTACTCGACGAGAAAAATACGTCAGTTTGGGGCGACGCGGACGTGTGCTTTTGTCGGGAGAGATCGCCTCGACGTCGCGTCGCCAACCGGTCACTATACGACTTGCTCCATACAGTTTTGTGACATTATTGAAGTGAAAGAAAACAAGATGAAAGTTTTATTACGAGCGCGAAGTCAATAGAATTTTCACAAGAAGCCATCAGCGAGGTAAAGTTTGTGGAAACTATAAAACTTATTGTCGCGCTGAAAGCTCTCGAGGCGCTCTCTCGGCGCTCTCGACACTCGGTGTGGCGTGGTGCGCTCTCAGCTCTCGGAGGAGGGCGAGTGTCCAGCCGCAACTTTTATATTGACATTTGTTGTTATTAATACTTGGAAACTATTTTCAAATTGCTGTCCCGCAATTGCTCAAATTTTATCCTTGAAAGCAAATGGTACTATCGAGCAACTTTGAAGTTTGTGGTCCCGTGCACCCGCGCAACCCTGCACCCGTGCACCCGTGCCCCGCGCAAGTAAAGTAAAGTTTCAATTGTTTTACTGTTGGTATCGTATTTTTATTAATGATATTGTAAGGACGTCGGTTATGGCCGTGAAGTGCGAGCAGCGCGCAAGCCCTGGCCCCCGTCCGCGGCCCCCGACCACTCAATGCTTCAGTAAAAAAGCTCCGGCACAGGACACTGTGAGCGCGCAGACACATATATCCTGCGAGTTCAATAAAGTTGTATGACATGGCAACCGCCGCGCGACATCGCGTCGTGCAGCGGAGACGCGGACACGACTTGCGGTGGTCCGGTGGAGCTGGGACGTCGGGCTCGGAGCGCCTCGTCCTGTTCCCTTTCATGAGTTTCTTTTTTATAATTATTGACAGTGTGAACGAGCTAAGCTATCGGTATACCAAATACAAATTAAGAGTTACAATTATTATAAGCTTTAAATAACTTTGTAATTATATAATGAATAGTTATGCTTCGATCGAGTGATTTGAGTGTTGTCGACGTAAACAAACCTATAAAATAGTGCAAGCTCCTCAGCTCGCGCGTGAGTCGTAGCTCAGAATACACGTCCAGTTATTTTTACGTAATGTTATCTGTGTAATGTTCGCGGAGCAGCGTGCGAGCGGGGAGGGCGCGGGGCGGGCGCGGCGCGGGGGGCGGGGGCGGGAGATCGTAAACAGCTCAATGGGATAATGTAACGATACACTATTTACGGTTTATCGAGAGATGCCCGTGATTTACGAGCCATCGCCTTACGGCAAACATTTTAATACATCCGATAAATCTTTTGTTCGGTCCATAACGTCAAAATATTTGTAGTTCAATAAAACGTGAAGATCATGCAAATATCAGCGCCGCCCGCGCCGCCCGCGCCGCTCGCGCCTCCCGGAGCGCCTCCGAGCGAGGGCCGGAGTGCCGTGTGCCGTGCGAGCCAGGCCGCCGGCCGCACTCGCCGACACATTACATTCAATTTGAACCAGTAGTTTAAGAATTATAACGTTAAAGTTACTTAATTTTGTCACTCAATGACTGACTAAAAATGCCAAGTCTCTTGATGCAGTCCTTCCATCGTAAAAAGTTTTGATTTTATAAATCAACATTTAGTAATTGTACCAATAGTTTTCTTAATATTATAATTACAGTGACTTGGCAATGAGCACAAAAAAGCTGCTTTCTGTCTGGAATTGTCTGGAATGCAAGCGTTACTGACGAGACCTGTGATCAGATTATTTCTTATGCTACTACTCGTACATGCTCCGATACAATCATTAAGAATACCTTACCGTAAATGAACTGAAAGTACACAAACTCAGTTTAATAATTTGTTTCTTCGTGTGCTCATTGCCAAGTCACTATAATTATAATTTAAAGAAAACTATTGGTACAATTACTAAATGTTCATTTATAACTACAAAATAATTTGAATAGGACTTGGCTTCTATGAGATCTCAAAACTGCATCAAGAGACTTTTTCATGGGATTATTTGTTCGGGGCTAATTCGCGCGTCGTTAGAACGACTGCAGTCAGACACACCGTCACACGTGCAGTGACCTTATTGACATCGACCATGACACAACTGGCGAATTTCGCAGAGGTTTAATGAATTATTTTACAAAAAAATAATTAACTTATACACTTTTTTCTTTTTAAACTTCAAAACAATGTATATTTATATATTAATCTATATCGTTTTATATTATACATTTAAATTCTGTGTGTTCTTATTTGATTCGTGAATGGTGTCTATTGCATGAACTTATGTTTAATGTACGTCACGTTGGTGACCCTTTGAATATAAATAAATTAATGAATAACTACCTAAATAAGAACCGCAAATTTCTTATGAAATAAGCAACACTAAACTGTAAGTACGTAGTGAATGGAGTCTCGGCCTCGCTTGCTGCCTATAAATCCGATATACGGCCCATAAGCCATTGCCCGTTGATTAGAATGTGAGTGTTGTGGAACTGTGAGCGGTTTAATGATAATGAGCTCACGACAAATGGCACCGCGTGCGGCGGCGGTGGCGGCGGCGGCGGCGGCGGCCGCGTGTAGACGCAATGGCAGTAAACCTACTTGCCTTATTGGCGGCAGATTGCTCTAGCGTGTGTTAAGTGTAGTTAGTGTCGCACCCCCGCCCGCGCCGCCCCGCACCGCCCCGCACGTCCGACACTCGTCAGCATCTGTACCGATCTATTTACAACATTGATATTCCAAAACCATATTTAAACAATTTCAATAAGATAACACATCACACATCTTACAATACAAAAAGCCAATCATTAAAAAGTATATGTAGTTATCGGTTATATTTAAAGAAAATAAACATACAAAAAAGACTTCCAAAAATCTTATTTTTAAAACAACATTAGGTATGATAATTTCCTTCGTTTCCACGCTTCACGCTAACATTGCAACAAACACGATGACAACACTATATCCGCTGGCCCGCTGGAGCCGGCCGCCCGCCGGAGTGGTTGTTTGCAAATAAATATTAATTTATTTACGAAACCCGCAATTAAAGCAGATGGCGCTGTGGGGTTCGCGGGGGTGCGCGGGGGTGAGCGGGGGGCTATCGCTTTGTTCGCCCTTACGGCCGCTCTACATTTTCTCTTAATTGAATACTAATTTAAGACAAAGGGTAAAATGAAATATTCAGGAGGTCAAAATAATCAAGCGAACGATGTAAATATCGCAAGTGAAACTTAATGAATGGTAATGACAAATGGTACTCCCCGCGCCCCCCGCCCCGCCGCGTGTCGGGACGCTACCACCGAAGCCACTCGTAGCATATCTCGGGGCGGCGGCGGGGGCGGGGGCGGGGGCGGGGGCAGGCCCATCTCCGGCGCGCTCGGGCCCGCCGCTAATTGTCTCTCACAGCTCACTCGCTAATCACTCCGGCGATTACACTTTCTTACTTCACCTTTTTGTGTTACAACACTCCTTCGTTGACTCGGTCCCTAGCGCGCTCACTACATGTACACACACACTCACTCACACTCACTCACACACACAGCAATGAGCCACGCTGAGTCAAACTACGAAACAACTGAAGTTTTAAGTGGTTCCGAAGTTGTCGACGTTCTCATTATAATTAATATTTGTTCCTGAAAACACGCAATGAATAATGATCTGTTGTTGACGATTACAATGTAGGGTACCTTGTCGTGAGTAGTCGCGACTCGCGGATCATACATACATATCGATGTCCCAGTACTGAGACTTTTGACAATGTGTAGCAAAGTGTAAATATTCAATAGATATTGTACAGGCGGGCGGCGGGCGGCGGGTGGCGGGTAGCGGGGTGCGTGTGGACTGTGGAGCCGCCCCTATAGTTGAGACACCTAATATGACATGACACGTGCTATCGACGGACGTGTGAGCGCATAATCATATGGTATTTGCTACCGCGCGTTCCCACCCGTGTTCGTGGAGGGGAAGGGGGGGGCTGCTCACATAAAGCGAGCTCCTTGTAACAGACTTACGGCCAAATACTCATACGCAAATTAAATTTAAGTAGACAGAATTGTATGGCGATCTGTCAAATCGGACCGGTTTAAGTAGTACTTAAATTTAAGTTGCGTTTCAGTATTCCGGCATTAGCCTTTCTATACTTATCTGCTACGTGTCCTATCTTTTAAGTTGGATCAAACTGCACACGGTTTTCAATTTAATTTAAAATCGGTTCAGTTGTTTAGGTCAATCGCGGACAAACAACGTGACACGTAATTTATTTATACGAGTGTTAAGATGCACGTTAGAAGTGCAACAAATCGACATGTTGGTTGTAGATGTCGGGTGTGTGAAACATTTTAACACAATATTGTCGCTATCAAGTGAAATCCCTTCTTTGTTTTCTTTCAAGTTACATTTAAACGTCTCAATAGCACCTAATAGACTACAGGCCCATGTTGAAAAAATGATGGGTCATTAAAACCAACAGGTGACCTATCTAGAACGATATAAGAGCATAAAATAATAAGATTCAGCACTATGACGTCACTTGTAAGCTGTCCAACTGAGTGGAGGTGAGAATTCGAAAATACAACCCTTGATTTTTTCCCCATTTCGCATGATTTTTGTACGGCATTCTTACCACTGTATAGATAGATTAAAAATGATAAGAAAACGCGCAGTGCCGTTAAAAAATGGGGCGCCACAAAGTCGGAATTTTAATTTACTTTCCGACAAGTACCGGGGTGAATTTGGTCAGTTGATTTGGTACGGCATCTGTGTCGTACTATTTCAATACTGCTTCTAATCCATAATTTCGCAACGCCGTACAAAAATCACGCGAAATGGGGAAAAAATCGAGGGTTGTACTTTCGAATTCTCACCTGCACTCAGTTGGACAGCTTACAAGTGACGTCATAGTGCTGAATCTTATTATTTTATGCTCTTATATCGTTCTAGATAGGTCACCTGTTGGTTTTAATGACCCATCATTTTTTCAACATGGGCCTGTAGTCTATAAATGTTGGAGAGTACTTTCTGATGTCCCGCGACTTTGAATCTGTGTATCTCCTCAGCTGCGGGCGAGTGCCACGATCCCGGAGTTACTCTCTGATGCGCATATGATGCTGTTATATTAATGATTACACAATCTGTTTGATCGCTAAAACTTAATGCTCAACATTAATCAAATGGTTTCTGTTTTAAACCTTAAATATTAATAAAGCTGATGAGTTTGTTTGTTTGAAAGCGCAAATCGATGAATGCGAGTAATCTATCGAGAAAGTGACTAGGAGGAGCGTCGCAATAGTGAAAAATGTTCCAAAATGGGGAATATTATTCGAACGACAAGTCGCAAGCAACAGCTAGGGTAAACATTTGCCTGAATGTGTAGAATTTCCAGCATTTAATTAAATAAGTTAAAACAGTTATGTTTAGCGACCGTTTCCGTATTTATGTCGGCTTTTAATCACTCTTTATCGGATGGAAAGTCTTACGTGGGCAGATCTCCAGCGAGCCGGCGAGTCGAGAGTCGAACTCGCGATATCAGCCGCGCGCTCACACGGCCCGCCACGTGCTGCCACGTACTGCCACGTACTGACACGTCACACGACACGCTCATCCGCGCCGTGAGCGCATTCTTGGAATCCGAGGATAATAAATCAATTCCGGAAATCCCAATTCGGGGGAAAATTAATTTTACATTCGCCGAGATGATCTTAGTCTTGTTGTAATGCAACGTGATTGTGGGTATCCGCAAAATTTCTTTCCGTACATATATACGAATCTCTACTGATGCCTGTGCACCCTCAGTAAGTACGATTGTAGTATCTTGAATTAATGAGAGTTCGCGGTGCTGCGTCCCCTCCGCGCCGCGCGCCGCCCCGCTCCCCCGGGCACGCCGGGCCGGGCGCACGGCAACAAGTGGCCGCGCTATGTATACGTATGACTCCACACGCTCACTAAAAGCTCTGACCTTTCGCATCAATATTAATATATCATTTACAATTTCATAGACTGCCTCGGACGCGACCGTATCGTGCATCGCCACATGTAGATATATCGCTACATGTAGTGTAGCCGGTAGTGGAGCAGGCGGCAAGCGTCGGGCGGCAATCATTATTGTAATAGGTTGAGCACTACTGTACATGTCACACTAATGACTTGTCGGGTGAAGTCGATCAAGCTGCACGCAGACGGCACCGTGACAGCTTCACCTACCGGCGACCGGCGACCGGCGACCGGCGACCGGCGACACCTCACTACCGCCTGTCTGCGAGCTGCTCGAACTGAGCACTCGTTCTATAAATATATAGCGAAGTTAATTAACACCAAAACACAATTCTGAGAATGTGTATTTAAATGTGAACACAGTGTATACACAGTTAAACCACATAGTTTTATAAAGAGAGGCTCCAAGAGGCCACCGATACCGAGAATGACTGACGCAGACCAGAGAAAAAAATGTTCACATGCGCCGGTGCAGTTGTGTAATTTATTGAAATGATCGCGTCTACACAGAAGACAGGTATACGTTTTCACTACTGTCTTGTCCGCCGCGCGGGGACCCGGCCGGTTACCCTGGAGGAGACGCTCGTATAAGTGTAATCCCTCGTCAAAGCACACTCACCACATTATTGCTGCGTTGGATGTTGCGTTCAGAGGCGTCGCGTCGATTTGTCGCGATACACCTGTCAATGGGCCCGACACAACTCGCCCGCAAATTAGCCATTAGTCCTGAATGACGTTCAATTAGATAATTAATTAATAATCTTAAATTCGTGAGCTCATCGCGTTTAACGTGCTTTGTTCTGACAAGCGCTGTGTGTGTGTGTTCGCGTATTTGTATGCAGTAACACAGTTAGGGCGGTGAGAGCGGTGAGAGCGGTGAGAGCGGCGAGGGACGTCGCGCAAAAAGCGCTGTCGCGCTCGGCACATAATTGCGTTTCGCTGACAAACCTTGTTAAGCGGCTTTTTTGCAGCGTGTCCGCCCCACCATCCATCAGCGCCGATATCGGCGACGGACGGACGGACGGACATATTGCTTGATAAATCACATTATTTACACTTTACAGCCGGTCCCCCGCGTGCGACTTGGAGATAATAGATATTATGAAACGCCTGACGCAATGTGCGTCGGTAAATAATCTGAACATCGCGTCGTGTAGAATTCGAGCCATTCTTTACAATATATTATTACTATGTCCTCCTGAGAAAAATATTCGACAAGCAGTATGTTTGATCGGCTAAATAAGCTTATCGATGTTATGTTGTCTTAGAATATAACCAGTTAATTAGAAATTTGAGAAAATATTTTCACAGAAAGGTAGTGTCGGGCGCACAATGGGTCGCAGAGACATGGCCTGCGCCGGCCCGGCCACCGCCCACGCGCAACCTCGGACGCTCACAGAGGGTTAAGAAACCCCGCTGTATTCCATTGAGAATATAATTTTATCACAACTAGACCGCTCTTTGTGAAAACTAATTAAACGTGGGCTTTATTTTTAAGCAGCATAATTAAAACACGTGTGTTTGACAAGATTTCAAAACATAATTAAGATTATTAACAAAGAGTTTTTGTTCGTTAAATTAGGAGTGGGGTGAAGAGAAACGCAGACAGCCTGCTCGTAGGAATCGTGTTGTCTGATTCTCAGCTTAACAATTTGCCGTCATTGATGCAATCAGGGATGAGACTACCTACAGTCTTTATCAGTTGGTCCATCTCATAGGTGTTATTGTCCGTGGTCTGATTTCTTTAATCCTGCACAAGCACGTGTTCCATGTATACACTCGTACCTCACACTACAACGGGTGCCCCGGGAGCGCCAGGATACAAGCTTGGTCGTAGATGTGACTATAGTTGTAGGTGTATTGCAATGGAAAAGTTACATCTAAAATGAAACTTTGCCAATAATTCGACAAGGGGTATACATTAATTACAAATTACACGGGGTCGTCGTGTCGAGGGTAGCTCCGTGACTTATATCGGCACGTGACACCGGGGGTCGCGGGGCGCGGGGCGCGGGGCGCGGGGCGCGGGGCGCTAGTTGTACAGACACACACGCACGGGTTTGTTTCCAGATCAGGCATCTGCGATAGGGCCTGCACCACTTAATGGGTGTTGCGGTGAGCGCGCGCCCGCCCTAAGAGCTTTTAATTAATTGCGCCTTCACAAAGCCTTCATTATAATTTACTTTCATCGCGACATGAGGTAAAAATCTCATATTTAATTAGTTATAAAAAGTATAAGTCGTTATGAATTTCTATAAAATAAGGAAATAAGGAAGCCTTTCAAACATTAGTAGAAAAGTGATTTTATCTTTTCTTTAGGTATCGATATTTTATTAAAATTTAATAAGATAGGACAAATTTAACAGCTTTGTGAGTATTCAGCTGAGCAAAATATGATTGTTTTGTCATAATATATACGTTTCGGTGTCCACGTGTTCATATTTTACATTCCGTACCAGCGAGTTCCCCGGGCTCCTGCGTCCCGCCGCCCGCGTGTGTGACCAGGTGTACATGTGTGCAGACACTTTCACCAGGAATTTATTAAATACACTGTGTAAACTTTATGTGCATATACAAGACAGCATGTTTATATACGTGTTCGTATGTATTTATTCTATACTTGACTTCTTTGGAATTTCTGGAAAATGTTTGTGTCCAAACCTACGAGCAATGTCAATTATTGTATACAATTGTAGCGGGTGGAGTGAGAGCCTCCGGGTCTCCGCAACCCTCCTTTATATTGTGTAACTCGTGTCGAAGTTGATTAATTAATATCTCTCACGTCACGAGTCACGACGGCGCGTTACGTAGTTCTAATAATGTGAGAAGATAACATGCGTGAGACGTGTGGACGTCCCCCAGGAGGCAGGCACCAGCTCTAGCGGCTCTATCACTAATGAGGGCAGACATCGGCGACCCGCCGAGCTGCCGTGGCGCGGCCGCGCGCTGGTTAGCGCGATCAAAGCGTATTTCTTTTACCAGAATAGCTAATGACGGACCGATATTGTTGTGATCCCCGACATTATCGTTAATATTTTCTGAAGAATATTCCAGAACCGGGTAGCGAAGTAAACATTTTCTACAAGTTAATGAGCTCGTTCGTTTTGAGTTGTTTTTAAGTTAATAATGAAATAATTTTATTCTGTATCCACTTCACTAAACCAATATTTTCACGTCACTATTAAAATATTAAAAAGAATCATAAATGAACGAATTCACAAAGCGCCGGCTGCTGCTCGCGCGTCGTGTCGCGCGTCGTGTCGCGCGTCGCGTCGCGCGCGTCTAGTGTCAAGTGTCAATATAAATCAAAGACGCGCTCGGCGCCGCGTGACGCGCCTTACTACTTGCTTTAGTCTCAATATTTATATGTGATGTTTCGAATAACAATAACATCTTGAATACTAAGCGCGCAACGCATTAAAGCCGAAATGCAAATACGGTAAATATAAATAAGCTAAATGCTCACACACACACACACACACACACACACACACACACACACACACACACGCGCACGCACACCCATTGATTTGAGGTATGAACATTGCGAAACTGCCTTTGCTCTTTGAAAATATGCAACAGTCTTGAGATACCGACGTACATACAGACACAACAGTGTGTGTGTGTGTGTCGTTGTGGGGTTGTGTAACGGCAGTAGTTTCGCAATATCACCCCGAGGTGCGCGCCGCACTGCCGACGGTCGAGTGTTTCATTAAGAACTTTCCGACTATTAGTATTTGCCGACAAGTGAAATGAAGGGCCCGGCAGGCAAGGCAGATGATCTCCGTCTAATGTCCACTTCATTCTCGCCTATCGCCTATCGCCGACCACTGACCCGGGTTTCCTCGTTGTCCTTTAAAAATAGCAGATAACATACAAGCAAACGAATGGTGCGGTCGAGCGTGAAGCTGCCCGTCCGCGCCGGGTCCTGTATTTATTCACATAAATATTTTCTCACAACACTGGGCACATGCCCGGAGCGACGAGCGGGCGACACACGCACGCACACACACGCACGCACACACACATAATAGTCCTTTGAGTTATCTCTATTAGAGAAACAGAAAAAGTACAAGTGTTGCAGTAAGCGGCCGCCGCACTAACCAATTGTTGTTATCTCTTCACGCCGGCTCCTGAACACTTTAAACGCTTAGAACGCAGATAAACCAGCAGCCCGACTCAATATTTCAAAACAAAACAAAAGTAGATAAGCTAGACGAGGGCGAGTCACACTTGCCTACTGATGGTTCCGCAACCAGGATTACTAATTAGTATACAATTTTGCAACGTGTAAATGAAGCTGTTTCATTTAATACCTCATTTGTCCTAGTATCTTAAATTAAACAAATTTAAGATTACTTGTAATACCTTCGATTTCATAATAGAAGATTCTAAAATAATATAACATGTTAATTTTTCTGAGATTAGCGCGTTTTAACAAACAAACAAACTCTTCAGCATTATATCTTAGTATAGATTTTACCGTTAACGAAGACGACTTTAGGAGACAGTAGATAATATACGGTTTAAATTCCAACGATACCCTCACTTGTACTGGATACAAAGGATCTTCCGCTCCGTGTCCAGGACGACGTGCAATCGAGGAGGAGGAGGAGTAGCGCAGTAGAGCGGTGTCACACCGTCACCGTGCACTCTGTGAAGGTACATCGCACAAACGGCTCTTGCAAGAAACCGAACTCGTCTGAAGTTACGAGAATCTTCTAAATGAAACATTATATATTATTCGTCGCCCTAACACCTTCACTTAAAATAATACTAAAAGTTTTTAATTAAATGAGGATCGCAGAAAAATATGATAATAAGGAGTATTTTTCGTAAGCGGAGCTCTCCGCCGACGGACGGTCAATTAGAAACGAGTGTTTGAGGGATCTTCTCTCATTAAATGAACCCCTACAATGCCAAAACTTTCATAATTTTGTCAAAACTCCATCAGAAAGAAAATTTATCGCGACGGATTCCCGACGGCGCTTTTCGACGCGAAATCACGCCCAGAGCGAATGACATAAGGCTCGATTCGATCTTATTACAACACAATAACGGAAAACATCGCGGCTTTTTGTGAAGAGGGAGTATAAAGAAAATATATTAAAAAATCTTATTTAGGGAAAACACAGATAAAGACTTGTAAATAGCGTTAGGAATGCGAGGGTGCGAACAATGAGGCTGCCCGGGGATCACGTTTGGAAACTTTAGCTTCACAGCGCAAAGAGTGCACGGAGCGCAAAGAGGGCACGGAGCGCACGGAGCGCACGGAGCGTACAGAGCGCACATATTATTTTCGTTTCAGAATATTTTTAAACTAAAACATATAAACAACAATTCACATAAAGCGGAAGGGTTTACATGAGTCGCACACTTAACGCTGACTTCATAAATTTAGAATTTAAAAAAATGTGCTGATAAAGTTAAAAAAGGTTTACAACAAACAAACTTACAACTTTTCAAAAAGTTTTAAATTTAAATAGTTATGCTCGAATTTATAATGAGTAATCCCAACAGCGGCTGAGGCGAAAGATAGTTGTTTGTTTAACGCTAAGTTACCTTGTACAAATAGTTACGTGTGCGCGCTGCACTCACCTGTTGCTTTCGACTTCCGGTCCAAGTACCAACTTGATCGCAACTATAAAGTTATTATTTTTTTAAGTGAATTTAGGAAGGTAGAAGGTAGAACAGTCACTTTCACTAGCGCAGCAGACGGCGAGAGTGCTACGAGAGCCGAGCGAGCGCCGTAGCGTGTGCGTAGCGCGGTGTAGCACGTAGCGAGTATGGCGTAGCGCTGTCGGCGGCAGACTGGCTCGCACCGAGCGAGCGCCGACCGCAAACCGCTCAGCGCATAACGCCGAGAGACATGCCTAGCATTTACGGCGGGCCATTTCACTTCTTTGAAACATTTGCATATGATTTTATATGATATATAGTCAGTACGAGATTACCGCATTACTCCATTGGTTAATTAACAAATAATGAAAAAAAATCATAAAAAATCCGTCAGTTACAAAAGATAAATTTGTATGAATTGCCCTTTAAATATACGACAAAAATAAAGATTCTGAATTATTTGTGAATTCAATGAGAATTTCTAAAATTTAATGTTTAATTTGAGGCCCGTGTTCTGCTCGCCGTCATTCCGAGGAGATTAAAAAATTCAACACTGCGAATGTTCTAATTGAGAAACGCTTTAAGAAAAATCAAACAGAATCCATTGAAATGAAAGCAAAAGGCTCGCCCGGGGCCGCTCTGTTTAGTAATTCACTAATGTGTTGACGGAGTGAAGTTCTGTTGTATCAAGACGTTTTAAACATAATTAAACAAGCCCACTTCATTACACGCATTATTCGACAACCACACGCTGCAGTAGCTTTACCAAATTTACCCAAGCCTTTTCAGTCTCTGACGTATTATTATAGTTCCGAAAAGGACCGGATTTGTGATAACATTTCTTGTTAAATTCCGACGTACGCACTACGCACTGCACTACACACGCCAGCGGCAACTGTCGCCTGCGGCTGTCTAATCTCATTCTCGATTATGTTGAATTTTTAAGAATTTTTAGAGAATGTCATTTTTATTTTACACATACAGGGAAAATCTGGACAATCATAATTACATAAATTTCCACAGTAAAGTGCAAATAAAGTGACGTAAAATGACATAGAAGTAGCTTGCTATGCGCAAGGCACAGTTGTAGGATGGTCGTATGAACCCCCAGAGGGCAGTTTTATATAAATAAAATCTCTTTTGCAGTTTTATATAAATAAATAATAACTTGTATATAGTAATAATGAAGGAAAAAGGAGGGTACGTGAAATAACCACATCCGACGTGAGCTCTCTCGAATGTGCTGCTAGACAAATTTAGAAGTTCTTCCTATTGTAAACTTTACTATTGAATCTAACAAACTGCCCCCGAAACATACACGTGTTTATTGAGGCCCTTACTACGACGCCATGATATCGTTATATGACAACACAACCGTGTCGTGGTCGGTCGCACGTGTCGAGGCGTCACGTAGTGAGGGTGTCACGGTGTCACGCTCCAAGTGTGTCGGTGTCGCCACCGGGTGTCGACACACGCGACACAGGCGACACAGGCGACACTCGACAGGACTGAATTCGATTTCACGGCTAATTGAAACGAGCCCGGGGAAAATAAAATATGTATCGGAGCCGAGTTCGCTCCGGATTGAGCGGCGCACGTACGTCGTGCCTGTGTAGCCCCCGGAGACAAACGAATTGAATTGTTATTACAGGCCAATTGAACCAGGCTACGAGCACATATCGACATTCCCGAATCTATTTGCTACAATTATATTAGCCGGTACAGAAATAAAACAACTCGCTGACTCGGGAAAGGTTACCGGCTGCTGTGTAACGACCAACGGGGAGCTGGGGGGAGGCAGACACCTTCTTTTTTAGATTTAATTTATGTGCAAGTGACGTAAAATAAAGGTAATTAATCATTTTTCATCATACTAAAACAAATGTATTAAACCCAATTAATAATTAATTATCTAAATTCAATGTAACTAATTAATTATTGATAATGAGATTCCGGCCAATTTAGGATTATAGTCATTAGCACATGGCAAGGGTCCAATTAGGGTGATTAACTGAGCATTACGTATAATGCATTCTTATAAAAAAAGTAAATTAATTACTTGCAATAATATAAAAATAAATTATTGCATCGGTGTATGATCATTGAGTTGGAGTGACTGAGTGAGGACGCATAATATCTCGTACCGCAGCTCAAGATGAGGTCTATCGTGAGTATCAGACTTATTGAACAAGAGCCCTATGTGTGTGTGTGTGTGTGTGTGTGCAGTGAGACGGTTCCCGCGCCTCCACTTAATTTCGTCACATTCACATAATATTTACTCGTCCTTTTTTGTTGAAGGTACTATTTGTTATCGCCTGCACGCTAGTTATGGAAGTCAAACCATTCTTTTGGAAAAAGTTGTGCCGTAGGGCGCGGGTGTACCGGCCCGTGGTCACCCCGGTGTACCCCGTCAACTACGGCTACCCGGTATTCCCTGTCTTAGGAATCGGCCCCGGCATTGGATTCGGCAACGGTTTCGGCATGGGATCGGGTTTCGGTTTCGGGCAGACTCAGTACGGGTACGGAGGGCAGTATGGGAATCAGCAAGTGAGCTCCGGCGGCGGCGGGTTCGAGTCCCAGGTCGCGCAGAGCGCCGGGGCGGGCCAGCTGCAGAGCGTCGGCGAGCACCACAGCTACGCCACCTCGGTAAGTTGCCGCCTGCTACGTTACATAATATCAAGTATAATAATTTATGATATCATTTATTGCATTGGAATAGGTAATTAGTTTGTTAAAATGTTTGTATGTACAAACTAAGGTACAATCGGCTACAAAACTATATAAGTGTATTTAATGTTTTTGAATTTCCTTATCTATTTTAGTATATCATCGTTTAATTTACCGTTAAATGTGAATGTTCTGTTTCTTGTCACAACACATGTTTGTAGAATCTTCAGCAATAATATATTTTGTAAATTGTAATGTGCTAAAATGAGAACTATCTGTTGCTTTTGTAATCGGGAGCTCTTCAACATAATGTGGTGTCCGCAGATCAACCAAGTGGAGAACAACGAGTCGCACGACGTGGGGGGCGGCGCGGCGAGTGGGGCGGGGGGAGCGGGCATCGAGGACTACTACCAGGCGGGCGCCGCCGCCGCCGCCGCCGCCAACCAGCTCGACGCGGCGAGCCAGGGACTCATGTGAGCTCCTTTTGTCTCCGGACACAGCATCACGAAGCATAACAGGCTTAAGAACACGCCGAGCGACCCTAATGACAACTGGGTCATGTTTGACCGACTCTGCAGTCACGATCCGAGTTAATGATGATACCCACAATAAAGACTGACTAAAATAATAATTTATCAAACATATTTATTGTATGCTTATTTAGTTTATTTTATCAAAATGATGCATTAGTTATTAGTGTAGTTCCTGATCAGTAAAAGGCGTTGTAATGTTGTAATGTTGAGCAGTTAGCGTCGCGTCGTCTAATATCGTCATCGCGTGTCGTGTGTTTTGGAACTTGTCCCGCTGTGTTGTATGTTGCTTGTATTTTATTTACAAAGAGTAAACTCCACTGACACGATATTGGCCTCCTTACTGAATTATTATGCAACTATAGTGTTTAGGGAATGCTATTATTACATAAGAGTTGTAACGTGGATGAACTTGTAATGTGCAATCAAATACAGCTATTAATATAACCGAACTGTGAGTGTTTCGTTTCATTAAAATGTGAAGTGCACTAGCTGGGCAATAAAAGCCTATTGTCGATTTTCCAATATTATATTCAAACCCAAAAAAGTCATTATTATTAATAACTCTCTGGAGTGCCTCTAAGTTTTAAGCTCGCCGGTACACAAACTAAACCTCGTCTGATATTGTATGAGCATTTTAAAATTAATAAAACAGAACGTTTAACTCTTTGAGCGTTTACAGAATATTTGTGAGATCAGCAACGTAATGAAAAATGTAATTTGCCTTTGAGAACGGATCTGGCGGAGCGGGGCAAGTGCGGGGGTGGGGCGCGGCGGGGCGGCAGCAGCTGATGAAGAATGCAGGAGCATACAACTAATCTCAAAGGACTTACGAAATTCAACGAAAGTTCAACTATTGAGAGCCCTCTCTGTTCGTCGTCGCAAGCTGCCTCCTGTCGTTTTCTTCGATTATATATTTAGGCGACAAACGCCTCGTATTTTTTTTATATATAATTTACATATACTCTCCCGGATCATTTTATACATATTTGTTATATTAACATTTTTATAGTTACATTCTTATAATTTTACAAACGCCTCGTATTAAATGATTTAATGTGTTCAGGCGAGCTAGTTATCACAATTACTGTAGTTGTGGTAATTGTGCAGTTAGTCAATTACAGGCGCTTAGTACACGGTGCTCGCCGCTCGGCGTGCAGGCAGTGCGGCGTGCAGGCAGTGGCCGCGGGTCGCGATCAATTCGGTACTCATTAGTCCTTGTTGATCAACAAAACATTCGCTCAACAACTATTATGTGCTTAATTATTACCATTTAATACGAGTATCGATTATTATTCATTGGGTTACATTTGCAGGTATTGAAGGGAATAATAAAATGTTAACGTGATGTTGGAGGATTCTCAACGGACGGTTTCGTTGACATGTCAAGCGTCAACGGTGATCAAAGATTATCGTTTAACTGTTACTGTCAATAATGTTTTCTTCTGATTTTAATCAATCTGTTGCGGAACAAATTGACAGCTGATTGTTACACAGTCGACAAGCAAGTTTAAAAAGCAATTAATTGTAAATTGTCGAAGTTCAAAGACAAGGTAACAGGCCGGCGCGCGGCCGCCGCCGATGGAACAATTAACGGCTAATACTAAAACAAATTAGCGCTCCCAAAGCCCCCCCCCCCCCCCCCTGCTCCCGACCACCCACCGCTACTGACAACACCACCTCGCAATACAATTACTAGAAATAAATGGCCACATTGACATGCGATGATCGTTTATAAATACGATAGTTCTATTTCCCTACAGCGCTGAATGATGAAACGTACCGTCCTATCTTTATATACATTATATAGGAGTATTAGCTATAAAAAAATACGTTATTGTCGTTTGCTAAAAATGTTCATAAATAAATGAGATGTAAGCGACACAGGCACTCAGACACGGGGCCGCTCGCCGCTCGCCGCGTCATCTTTATCTGAATTACACGGTATCTACATTTTCTCCGTCCTAAATCTGAATGTCATTTTGCTTTTGATCCATTTAAGCAATTTTGAATTCGCTTTCTTTTTATAAAGCAAAGTGGTGTCAGCTTCCGCATTATTGAATATTAAACGGGGCCTGCCTGGGTGGAGCAGGGTTCCGCATATAAGATTATAATAAAGTTGCCCAATTTGTGCATCAATACCCAATTAAACGTAGAAGGTTTAATTAGATATTTACTTTATGACCCCTTAATTTCGCGACTTTAAATGACTTATGGTTTGATTCAACTAGATTCACGCGATACAAAAAGGAATAGACAAGTAATATACAGACAGACGAATGACAAGGTCGTTTTATAAGATTTCCGTGCTTTCCCTCTAAGATGACTCTTAAAATATGCGCTTATTAGAGAAATAATAAAAACACAATAGGTACTTTTAACACAAGAGTTCCATCCGACCCGCAGCAAACAATTGACTGTTAAGTAAGTGCAATTTAGAAAATTACACCAATATTGATGTTTCCACTCCAGCGTCTCGTTAGCTCCGTCCTTAACACATAGATACAGCAATACTCATCGATCATGTTATATCGTATTGCGGCGTGCTGCTGACCAGCTCCGTCTATCTCGGGTGGGCGACAAGAAGCAGCACTCGTTGCCGGACACGCGATGTTATCTCTTCTCGACCTCTGTCTAGTGTCTAGACGCGGCGCAGCGGACAGACACGACACTTTCACGATAATCTATTTTATCAATACATTTTTTGGGAAGCATCTCACGGTCGTGAAGGTGGCGGAGATGGGCGATGGCCCTTGGTCTACAGCGCTCCTTTATATATGTGAATTGGTAATATTTTTTACAGTTTAAGAAAGTACGTAAAAAGCTTAATAATAACTTATAATTGAAGTTTTAAATCCAACGCACCCTCCTAGTCTGAGCCGGCATGAAACTGAGTGACCGAGTACTGTTTCCTTCGCAAACTCAATATTTATAATTATTATTAAATTTAATTTCATTATAAAGTATTTTAAGTGCTTTCAAATATCTACAGACAAAACTCAGTCCGCGAAAATTGTTCAGACGTAAGGAATAATTAATAAAGACTTTCAGGTTTTGAATGGAGCCAGCGCAAGAGCGGAGTGGGTCGTGGGGCGTGGGACTCGGGGCGTGGGGCGTGGGGCGTGGGGCGTGGGGCTCGGGGCCCCAACGAGGAGCGAGTCACCCGAAGCGCGTCCTAAAAGCAATTAGTTGGCATTGTTGTGTCTACAGCTGCCTTTGTTCGCCGGCTGCAATGTGAGCAGTCCGTCCCCCGTCCCCCGGCCCCCGTCCCCCCTCGACCGCCAACCGCCAGCCGTCAGCCGTCAGGCGCCATATCACGTTACCGTTTCTTGATCTTGTCCTTTCAGCTGTCCCCGATGTAACGATGTCCTCGATGAGCCAAAAATAAGTCCCTTTTGTTTGATATATTACTAAGAGGGTAGCACAGTGTTCATTCCACTCTCGACATCTTACATTATTAATATTATCAAATTACACCCCATTATTTTATAAGAAAA
>JADANM010006310.1:1951072-1961156 GCA_026213755.1 Eurema hecabe | reverse complement strand
TAGGTAACTACAGTAAGACACACGTTAATGCATCGTCACAGGATTGACTACATCGTGTGCCGCCCGCGCCGGGCGCAGGGTGCGGCGCCGGCAGACGACCGGCCCTCGTGCCTGTTCAGTGTTCCTGTTTTGATCTTATTGATATTAGTTAAATCATAAGACTTATAACTAATGTTACTTAATATATAATCAATTAAAACGTATGGAGCTGTTAAGCCCGCACTAAACACAAAGTACTCAGCTCACATAAAAGCATATTCAAGGATTAAGAGATGTTATCGCGCAGAGTTTAGCCTTCATAAACTAAACTCGAACATTAATTAAAAATGTACGGTACGAGTATAATAATAAATCAAATCGTAAAACGCGACGGCTTAACAATTTTGAACCGCATTAAACTTAACTTCTAAGGTAACCGATCTCTGGAGTTAGAACAAGTCTGTCGTACTCCAAAGTCGCCAAATACGTAATCGAGGCGCTCCCCCGCCCCCGCATCCGCGCCCCGCCCCGCCCCCGCCGGCGAGCTCTAACGAAACTCGAACAACTTTCAACTTTGACTCATTAATTGTTGAACTAAAGATGCGATGTTTTTATTTGTTCTGTCTAAAGCCTCGGTCTAATGCCGGAAATACTAATTGAATAGATGACACAAAGATTTGATAAATATGGCGGTGTCTACGACGATGGGTCACGAGTTGTGACCTGTGATAGTACGTCACAGCACTCTACAGCAATCATTCATTGTATATATAGTATAGTATCTAATAGTTGCACATTTACTTACGAGACCAACAAATTAATTGTTCTTGTCGAACATCGCCGCACTATCATTTACCGTTACATATATATTATTCTAGGTTTCCGATTATCTATTATTAATATCGTGCAGTGTCTTATTTCTGATACAATCAAATATAAGAATACATTTATTTATTTACATGTTTACGCGACATGCTCACTACGACAAAAGCGTATTTGTAAAAACAGTACTTAATGTGCTCTTGTAAATAAAGTTAATAACGGTCTGTATATTAAGAATAATATTCGCATTTTAACAATTCAATTAAACTTGTTCATCAAAAGTTATATTTAAAATAAAGTTCATGCACATCCCTACTCGTAATATCAACCTCTGTCACACGAAACTTATCTCTTAAATTGAATATTTCTTAAAAAGAACAAAATGAAATATCAGTCAATTACAATCCCTAAAATGCTTTTCATTATTTACATTTCAAAGTCGCTGCGATATTGCGTCAATGATTGTACCGGCGCCAGCCGCGCGGCACGAGACGGCTCACATTCATACTTTAAAGTTATATAAATTTATATAACATTTGTAACCTCAATTATCTTGAAGGCTCGAAAACAAAGCGAGACCTGCCAAGTGCTCCAGTACCATATCTCGGCAAACCTTAACAAAAACGAAAAATAACAACGAACAATATGTGTGATTACTTTTCCACAAAAATCATTTTTATTCGGAAAAGAACAAAACCTTATTACGGTTGAGTATTTTTGCTGTCGAACCCCGACAATACTCTTTTCTGATGCCGTTTTCCAAATCAAATGAGCAGCCCATATAAAGGTTACAAATCATAAAAATACAAAAGCTTATTTGGAGATAAGAAATCTTATAAGATATTATATATATCGTACGAGTAGCAACAGTCCGCCGACATCGCACTACATGTATTATTCAGTAAACAGACGCGTACATTTTCTAGAAATTATCATATTATCTATATCGGGAATGCCCTTAACTCACCTTAACCCATATATATGGGTGTATAGCAGACCACAGCTACCTAATTATTGCGTTACGAGTTGTGGCGAGTGATATTATGGTGTCACGGGGCACAAAAACGTAGTTAGGTATATCAGAGTACAGTACTATACTTATAAGTAATAACATTGTTCTTAGCAGCATCGATAAGGAGTAATGCATATAAAGTACATCAAGAACTGTGATGTAGCGAAGTTGTCAAGTCAGTGCACGTGCGCAGCGGTGCGTACTTACGGCAGGGACGTCACGCGTCACGCGAAGCGCTACGCTCACCACCAGGAGGCAGGAGTCAGTAGGCAGTTGGCAGTAGGCAATGAGCAGCGAGCAGTCAGTCGCAGCGTGTGAGACGAATACTAAGCACAATTACGAGATGGGCGGGGCTGATAGACGCTGAGTGCGCACTCGCCCGGTACACGTGAACCTAACGAGCGCATTAAAGTAATGTTCCACAGATAAAGCCTTTATCTAGTAGAGAGTGCACACTATGAATACGTGTTATTATTGTTTAATTCTTGTTTGAGCGCTGTATATGACAAAATAAAATCTCTTACTAGGAATGGAAGCTCACATCAAGGAAAAAGTAATTCTAGAGAAATGTTAATTATGTTTAATTCTTTTTTATAAATGATTGATCTTAGAACCTTAACATTATTATATGTTTTAAAGAAGACATTACGCTGAAGACAAGACGCTGGTGGTGGCGGGTAGTGGCGGTTAGTGGCGGGTAGTGGCGAGTAGTGGCGGGTAGTGGCGGGTAGTGGCGGGTAGTGGCGGGTAGTGGCGAGTAGCCGCAGGGGCCGAGACGCGATCGCTCATGTTCAAGACGTTTCCATTAGCGAGCGCAACACGTGATTAGCGATAATCATGTTTATCCCTCCGTTCGCTACAGCACCGGTGTCGCATCGGATGAAATTCATTTTAAATTTATTTCCTATTTCTTAACTTTATTATTACAACGAAACGAATACGATAATAATGATACATTTGACTTTATACATATATCGACACACGAGGGTTTGGTATAAATTCAAAATATTCTTGTATTTATTGTGCAAATTTATCATAGAGATAAGTTTAACATCTTAATGTCGACAATATAATTTATCAGTTTTTGGCGGAAAAATTTTTAAAATTACGTTTGCGTTTTCCAAGTAATTAATTAAAAGCTAATTACAAAATAAAGTTTTGAATCGGCCGCTATGAGCTTGGAGTTTTTGATAAAAAAAGCAACAATTTAAGACGTCTGTAATTATTCCGTTCTTATATTTTGGAGCGTGTAACTGACATAAATTTATTCAACAGAATAAATAAAAATTATTTTAAGAAAAAAATAAATAAAATAAATAATTCAAATACGTAATATAATTAAAATAACCCGACAGATTTTTTGATCGCATTTTAACATATTATATATTTTATTTATTTTATTGTGCTTTTTAAGACCTTTTTTTGACACCAAGTACGTGATAATTATCTCGCTTATTCGTTTTTACTTTACGCGGAATGTAAAAAACATGACAACAAGAAATATAGACCTTGCATACTTGCTTATTTATAAAGTTATTTTATTGTTTTTAATATTTTTGCTATTTTCTGTAGAATTTGGCGCTCGTTCAGATCTTAATTCTTTTCTCAGCGAAATTCACAATAAATCATTTTTATTTTTAAAACTCGGCTGTCATTTAATTAATTATAGACATTTTTGTTTTTGATTGGATTTGTGTATCCTTGTCAATTAACTAAGTCCCAAAACTTTGCATAAGCATAATTCATATCATTAATCTATATTTAATACTAAATATTGATAAGACGAGAAAATAATATGAGATTGAGACGCAA
Source organism: Eurema hecabe (assembly GCA_026213755.1). Taxonomy (NCBI): domain Eukaryota; kingdom Metazoa; phylum Arthropoda; class Insecta; order Lepidoptera; family Pieridae; genus Terias; species Terias hecabe. The sequence continues at coordinate 1,957,531 of JADANM010006310.1, read as the reverse complement.
TGTTGAAAAGTTGTCAAATGTTATGTAGATTTCCCTAGTTTTTCAATTATTATTGTATAATTTCGCATTATGCGCAATAATGCTTTGAGTTGACTGTTTTAACTACATCTTTCGTCAATCGTCATTCATATATTGAGAACTCGTAAAAATACTAAGTAGTGCTTTCGCTGGATGTGTGTAGTTAAATTTGCAGTGCCTAAAAATTAACAATGTTTTTTTTTGATTTGACATTGAAAGAGTTGTCGCACTATGCTCTGTCATTGAAAAAAAAGTTTTACAACTATAGAGCATAGTGCAACATTTCCATCAATGTCAAATTTAAAAAAAACATTTGATAATTTTCTGGATCCGATAGCGAAAGCACTACTTAGTAGTTTTGAGAGTTCCCGATATGATAGAATATGTAATTAAAATAATCAATGTTAAGCATTATTTCGCCTTATGCAAAATTGAAAAACTACTTGTGTCACATTCACTGCGCTCGGCAGCTCTCGGCAGGTCCAGGATTGACCATTTTGCTATAGTTATATGGACAGGTTTCTTTCTAGTAGGAATTAATTTTCTTGGAGAAGGAAAAACAAAGAAAATAAAGAATTTTATGCTCAACACTAAGTTGTACTATTATAGTTTAAACTTCAATAAAATCATTAGTATGTGACAATTGAATTCTAATATCGTAAAGCATAAGAAATCAGTCTCCTACTGGTTTTCCCAGGCAGACCTCGTCACGGGATCCGCTAGATTACATTAAGACAATAGCACATTTTAACACAACCTCATTTTTATAAATGGTTGCTCTCTCATGTGCGATGACTACACATAAAAAAACCATAGGTTCCGTAACCTCCACAATCAGTCTACTTAGCCACATGTGGTGCAACGACACTTAACATATAATAAGTTGAAGCTTAAGGTGCCTATTAAGAATAATATGGAGCACTCACCCCACATCAACAACTTGACCTGTCGCGAGTCCAGCGCGTTCCAAAATATAAACTCTGACCTCTCGCCAGCCCCGGGGGCGGGCTTGCTGTGCTTCAATGTTCTATAACAAATATTTAGCAAAATTTCAATGTTCATATCACCGATGTATGAAGGCAATATGCGCATCATAATATAATCTTAGTCACCTATGAGACATTGTAGACAATGTGGGTTATCAGCGGTCTAACACTTAACTGTCCAGCTCGCTGGTACGAGACTGCCTCTGGCGAGGGTCGCGTGCCAAGTTAAATGTATGTAGATACGAGTAACTCGCATAATTTTGTGGTCAAAAAACATCGATCTACTTGAGTGCGCCGGCGCAGCTATAAAGATGTTGCTCACGTCACTAATTACTCGTTTCAATGATAATCTCGAGCGCTTCCACACCTTGTTCCGGGGCGCACGATGTTGCGAACACAAAGCACTTAGAGATTTTTGAGATGCGTAACTTATGGTTTGCCCCTTGCTCTTTCATATTATTTGACTCCATAATCTAGGATTTGGAGATGTTACCACAAAGACAAAGTGCTACAGAAATATCACAAAACATAGAAGTGAATTTTCTTCAAGTCTCTCCTACAGCGTAGCGATTTCGTAAATAATCCATAACTTGGTAAAACTTGTTTCAAAAATAATAAATGTAACATGAATGGCTTCGGAACCCTGTTTTATGCGTGGCATTAAACTCACTTGGCCATTTTCTAGATGTAAGGACTTACTCAGAAAAATTACTTAGTAAAAGTAGTATTTTTAGTAAATTATTTAAAACAATACATGGAATTGCAAGCACATATTATATATAATAAAGCAACATTTACAGTCCAGATTATAATCTGTTGGCTCTGAAAAACTATAAAGATACTACTGGACCCTCTTTTTTAATATTTTATGTATTGGTCTTCTTCCGGTATCACCGCGGTAGATAACACCGCGGTGCACAGCTAGTGCAGTAGCTAGAATGAGTAACTCCGCTACTATTCCCAATAATAATTCATACTAAAATAATTGCGAGATAGTTTTTGGAAATGATTTCATACTCAACACACAATTTTTGATCATTCATATTTGTTTAGCACTAACCAGTTACCTATCTACTACAAAAAAGCGAAAACAGTTAAAACTATTATACTTATAATAAATCTGTAGAGAGGTCAATTCTGTACATTAAATATATTTCTAAAATAACTATCAGAGGGTGATTAGGGATGTCAAAAATGCAATTAGAAAATTTTTTGTCTGTCTGTCTGTCTGTCTGTCTGTCTGTCTGTCTGTCTGTTTGTATAACCGTTATAGAAACCGCTCTGGTTATATTTGTGTACTCTTACGTTTATAACACTCTAATAAAATTAAAGTAAATATTATTAACTACTCTATTTAAAATAATCACAGAAATCAGTATAGAAATACCAATGTACTACATGAAATCCTATAATATTAAACGAGCAATATTTGTATGTATCTAACGATTTCATAGAAAATTTAAACATAGGTTCTAACATAGCCAAAAAATTTAATCTAGCTAGGTTCTATCACCGGCATTAATCGTTTTTCCTGTATTTTCCCGCAATAAGATTTACCAATTAAATGGTGGTCATAGTACAATAAATTCGTCATAGAAACATATACGTCTATAGACCAGTGGTTGATGTCTAAGAATTAATGGAATCAGTGCCGGTTTTAGGGTAGGGCGCGGTTGGGCGACCGCCCAGGGCGCCGGAAAAAATGGGGCGCTCGAGGCTGGGCTGGGACTTGTGGGATGCAGCTTATGCTCATAGTTTGAGGCAACTATGTGAGCTGGATCTTTGATCACGACTATATGCTACCACCCGCTGACACTAAAGCTGGATCTTTGACCATGACCATGACCTCACCCTGGCGCCAAAGCTGGATCCGCCACTGGTTGGAGGGCGCTGTAGAAATCTCGCCCAGGGCGCTGGTAGTGTTAAAACCGTTACTGAATGGAATCCATTATTGATATTTTGGTTCGTGGTTCAAATCCCAACTCCATTTAGCTTTTTATCTTTTTTTCCTTTTCTATTTTTATATTTTCCATTTTAGAATATATTACTACATTTTTGGTTTTGATTTTTTTTTTGAATTAAGATTTTTTATTATATCAGACCGCTATTTTTTTTCATATAATTAATTATTTATTAGAATATACTAGGATCCCGTTCCCGGGGCAATACCGGGATAAAAAGTATCCTGTTTTTTAATCCAGGGCATCATATTGTGTCTACATAACAAATTCCAACTAAATCGGTCCAGCAGTTTTGGCGTCAAAGAAAGGCTATTTATACTATAAAGTATAGATTATTAGGGTTTTAGGTACTAAGTAGGAAGAATACTTAATGTGTTCATTTGATTCCCGTTTTGATTATGATTATCTTTTACATTTATTGATATGAAGCCTGGTAGATATAGACATTGTATTGAGTATGGTGATCCATACTATTACTAACTACGGAGCAGAGCTGGCTCAACCAGGTACTACGTTAATAACAAGCCATCGGGAGTGGTTTCTTTAAAATCACTTTAAAAAACTGCACTTCATCCAATATTTCTACGTGATGTAATTTAATAAGAATGTATTTACACAATTTTCGTTTTTAGACTTCTTTATTCGTCAAATGAACACGCTTGAAATTTTGCGACCAGCTAGCTAGGAGCCAAGCGCGCAGTGATTTTTAAAGAAACAAGTGGACATTTTTGCGAAAAACGACCGAAACGCGGAGGAAGTCGCAGGCGACAACTAGTATTGAATAAAGTGATCATATCAAAGAGTTGAGGTCTCAAGTAGGTATAAAATATAATAATATCCAACATCAAATTTTCATAATTTAATAGATATTTTTTTTATTGTTTTGATGCCCGACAAGTAATATCAAATATATTTTTTACATTTATTACCTTATTTACGTAGATCAGAGAAACAGGATCATAACAATATATTTAAAAAGATGGTCATTTTGTTGTTTTTTTGCGTTTTTTATTTTTATTTAAAACAATTTTAATTTTAAAAGTTAGTGCACCTACTTTACCGACCTTCTGGTTATAATTTGGCACATAAACATCTCCGTTATCTTTAGTTAGCAGCTGAACAATATATTATGTGAGAATTACGACACATTTTTGTAGAAATAAAAACATAATACGTGATATTATCATATTATAATATTTTACTTATTTGCTGCAAATCCCTGAGCAATATCAAAAATTGTAAGGGCCATTTATTACAACTGAATCGTTTTTATCGCAGCATAAAAAAATAAGTTTACAAGAATAATGACATCGTAAAGCCTCTAATTTTAATTTATTTATTTAATAAGAGACTAAGCGATGCGTAGCAATAGCAGTTATATAACGAACATGTGTCCTCTGTCCGGGACGTGGGCATTTTCCACACTCGACGACACAGAACTAATAAAATAGTTTTCGCGTAAACATGGCCTTTAGTTCCGGGCATGGCTTCAACCTCAACTTTTTGCGAATTGTCGCAATTTAAACTACTTAACATACTAAGTATCGTTCGCGGTTTTAAATTAAGATTATAATCATGTAGAGCCTGCTGTGTGGTTGCTGTATCAAATAAATTACATTTAATTGGGTAAGCAACCAAAGCACCCTTATTGCAAATTTCGCGTGTTTTCCATTTCCATTCCTACGGCGACACCGGGATAAATAGTACTTATCCTGTGTGTTAAAATTGGATCAGATCTACTTGTATGTCAAATAAGGCCAAATCTATTCAGTAGGTTTGATTGAAGGCGATGACGATTTTTCTAAATTTGGTTGGGTCGTATGGTGTCCTTTAAAAATTATCTAAGTACTTAAAACATAGAATATGACGAAGCGTTTATTCCACAGCGCCATCTACACCCAGGCGAAGCAGTTTGGATTGTAGCAACTTGATGAGGAATAGAGCCATAGTACGCGGCTCGTGGTTATTTCCATCGTTTCACTCCTTAGTGTTCGCGTTGCACTAATATTTGCTATGTGCCACATGGTGGCGCTGATTTTAAATTTATTTTTATTTCAAAAAGAGATTTGGTTTACCATCATCTATCGTCAATACAACAAATAGAGATCATACCCTACAATATAATTTTTAAAAAACCTTTAGGAAGCAAAAACACGTTAAGTATTACTTAGTAAGTTACTACCAACTTTTTGTAATTTTATTTTTGCGGTTCAAGGACACTCCATCCTCTTAGCATTATAACTTGCAGTTTATAAAAATAATTAATTAGTCACTTGCGGAACTGTATCGTGCTTTTGCAAAATATATCAAGGACCTTCGCCCCACTACAGCGAGGCTCTGCTCAATCCATACTAATAATATTAAAAAAGCAAAAGTAACTCTGTCTGTCTGTCTGTCCTTCCATCACGCTTAAACTAGGCACTGAACCGATTATGATGATTTAGATGAAAGTCTGGGGAAAGACAATGGCCACTTATGTATTTAAATCAACCCCCAAAAGGTTGCGCGAGTGGTTGCAACTTTTTATAATTTTACGCTTTTACGGCCAAACCGCTCAACCGATTGTCATGAAATTTGGTATAAAGATGGTCTAGAGCCTGAGAAAGGACATAGTCTACTTTTTAACTGGAAAAAGGGTTAAGGGGGGGAGTCAGTTTATAATATAAAAGTCTACGCGGACGGAGTCGCAGGCAACAGCTATTTGCACACACACAGACACACTATGCAATTATTAACACCTACCCACTTACATGCGTATGAAATGTTATACTGACAGATGGGTTTCATTAGAATTGGATAATTTTTGGACTGCTGCCTCTTATTCAGACAAAAATAAAGATTATTTTTATTATTGTTATATATGGTAGATATAATTTTATATTGTTTTTAATTTGGATAATTACAGACGGAGTCACTTTGTTTTATTCGTATGTAGTAGAATGTAACTTCTATAATATTTTTAAGTCATGATTGCCAGAAGAGTCGATCGATATCAACCAATAATCACGTCCACATCGTAACTACAGACCGAATGTCAGTAGGTAGGTACTATTGTACAGTCAGCAGAAAAAATCTTTAACGAATTAAAATTTCATTTTCATCTTCTCATGAATGTAATCAGTTATTATGTATTTTACAAATTTGCTTCTATTTCTGTGTTATAAATATATTCTGAAAAATAAATAAAAATGCAAATATATTTCCAAATATATATATTTAATATATACATTCATTAAATAATTATTTCATTTGTTTTCCATTTTAACAATAAAATTCTCAAAGACACAACATCGTTTAAATCTGTTTATCGCGCGGATCGCATCCGGCGCGTGCGCGGCGCGCCGCCCGCCCCCTTTAATGTATTCAAATTTTATTTTCATCTTCTCATGAATGTAATCAGTTATAATGTATTTTACAAATTTGCTTCTATTTCTGTGTTATAAATAAATTCTGAAAAATAAATAAAAATGCAAATATATTTCCAAATATATATA
>JADANM010006310.1:1894944-1946151 GCA_026213755.1 Eurema hecabe | reverse complement strand
ACGTGTGCGTGTGTACGTCGGCCTGTACGCGGGCGCGCTCGCGCGTGTGACGGACGCTCGCGGCACGTACCGGCGGCGGCGCGTGGTGGCGCGGCGGCGGCGGGCGGCCCAGCGAGATGTTGGGCAGCGAGGGCGACGAGAACAGCAGCTCGGGCGAGCGGCCGCACGTCTCCTCCTCCTCGCGGATGGGCGCCGGGCACGCGCCGGGCGGCGACCCGCGCGGGGACCCGCCCTCGCAGTCTGCGGCGTACAGGGCGCGTTACTCACACATTACACACGTATCATTATTAATACAACACTTCTTATTCGGAGTTCCCTTGAAGTGAAACAATATTTATAGAAAAAGTGAAATAATTAATTATTAATAATTTCCATGATAAATATCTTAAAATTGATAAGTTCTAAATTAGTAACAACGAACGACACTATCAAACTGGCAATATGCAACAACCGGCACAAACTAGCGCGGGGTGGTGGGGGTGGGGGTGTGGGGGCGGTACTCACTGCGCTTGTGGCGCGTCTTGAGCGGGCGGCGCGCGAGCGGCGAGGCGCGGCGCTCGATGACGCGCGCCTTCAGCCGCACCTTCAGCATGTTGGGCTCGGACGCTGCGCACGCGCATGCCGGTTAGCGGGTTAATTTACACACAACGAAAACATTCCATCGATATTAGCTTCAATCATGCGGTCGTATTCGAAAACTAGCTCTCTATTCACATAATCTAAATTTAAACACACGCCACTAATTGTTATTGAAATTAGCTTATTTACTAAATATAGCACAACGAGCTCTCCGAATGTATATAACGGATGGAAGCCTCGAGATGGTTGCCGGTAAACACTACACTGAGTTTGTAATTCATGAGTTAGTTGGTGCGGCAACACTGCGGGTGGGGCGCACTCACCGGTCTTGCGCAGCGGGTAGTCCGCGGGCGGCGGGTTGAGCGTGTTGAGCGGGTTGAGCGGGTTGAGCGCGAGCGGCAGCGGCGCGGCCAGCCGGTAGGGGTGCGTGGCGGCCGCGCCCGTCGACGTGATCGACTCGCCCGACGACGACTTCACTATCCCCCTGTACCGACCGCTCATTAGCTCCCAGCATTCGACAACGTTACCCTCGACCATTCTTACACATTACAGATATTTTTTTATCAACTCCAACCATTACTACAAAACATTATAGATAAGCACAGAAAATATGAAAAACCGAACAACGTAACAAACTTAAACAAATTTTAATATATGATATACCTCGGGAGTTCCACAAGGATGTCTCCTTGGGTACATTTAATTGATAAAGTTCCAAAAATATTAATCAATTGCTTACCAATTTCTATAGGGTGATCCAGGTACTGTTCCATTAGCGTTCGCTGCGGCCTGCTTCTTCTTCAGAAACTCCTGAAATGTTATAATAAACAAGAAATTTATATAACGCAAACTACGCATCTAATTTTTATTTAGAAAAATTGTATGTGTAAGTTGCTTTATTCTCCCTAACTGGTTCGCGCAGTAATTGAAACCACATTCAACACTTGAGTGTAACAAACAAACAAACAGCTATTATCCGACTCGGACACAATGCGCACTCGTCCTCGGACCAGGCGCGATCGGTAAGTAGGTATAAACTAAACGACAAACATACTTCATTTGTGTTAATTCATATCGTAAATACACAACTAGACAATTTCCGGATACGACTCTGTAATTCATTCTTAAATATTTTCTTTTAAAAATATTTTAACTTTTAATTCGCACAAATTGTGACAAGAATGGACATTGAAAGGTTTGCCTCGAACCATATTTACATGCGCAATTGACTGGTGCAATATTTTATGTTGATTACGGTGATGCGGACGGGACTGGTCGTGTTGCTTCTTGCAGGTACATGAATATACCTTTGTGATGAATTTGACAGGTTAACACCTCCCCGAATCTTTTATTTCTAACTCTTCAGCAGGTTTTAAGAAATAGTCCACACCAGACACCAGATTACCCTTCAAGGAAACCCTTAATTGCATCACTATTAGCACAAAAGAATGTTCGGATGTGAGACGCACCTGCAGCTTCTGTTTGACCTGCGTGGAGGCGGTGGCGCAGGGCTCGTGCTTGTCCTTCTTGCGCAGGAGGTCGGCGCGGTCGCGGTCGCGGTCGTGCCTCTCGCGGGCCTCCCGCGCCTCCCGGGCCTCCCGGGCCTCGCGGGCCTCGCGGGCTTCCCGCAGCGCCGCCTCCTCCATCGCTTTCTGCTGCTCCCATAGCTGCAATGTTCGGATCTATTTATGCATACAAGAAAACACATCACGCTACATGTTAACAGTCAAAACAAATAAATATTCTAAACATTAAGACAATTATAAGTATAATTGATAATTTCTATATATAATATTATAATATAACTTTATTAGTTGATTCAAAGCGAAATTATCAATATTTTATCTGGAAAATTAAATCAACAATGAACTAAAATCGAAATGGTCTATTCATCGTATTGAAACGTAGATTAATTTTTTTAGCATCCGTATTTGTGTCTATAAAGCTCGAACAACTACCATACAGGTTTTGGGGTTATCGATGGTCGTCCACGTAACCACAAAAAAGTGTATTGACGCTAGTTAAAACATCAATAGTTACATTATTATTGTTATGATCGTTTAAAATTATCTCTATAATAATACATTCAGCAGATTTTAAAACAACACGACCAAAAATATACGATTTTCCTTAAGATAAATGTAAATCAGAAATACTGATATAACGAATTATGAAAACTTTCCTATTGAGCTGACGAGTTTGTTCAAACACGCTTATCTCTTAAACTACGGCTCAGAGGATTCGTGTATGACAGATACATTAATGAATAAGAATTTTGGCTAAGAACCTGATCAGCAGCGGACTAGACATTTATAAAAATATTAAATCTCGGACAAATACTACTACTCCCAACTCGGATCTAGCCTTAGCGAGCGTATTACCAATTGTCAATGACAATGTAATGCGCGCTACTACAGCAGTTTCTCGAGCAAGTACGAGTGCGGGAGTGGGCACTGGTGTTATGTCATCGGCTAATTTTTAATTGGTGTCGCGAGAGGTCAAGGCGCCGGGTGACGTCACGCGGACCATTCACACCTATTTGTAGATAGATCCTGCATTCAAGCTGACATTCAACTCAACTAGTTTTAATAACCAAACAAAGATCAAATACTACAGATGATAATTTACATGTGTAATAATAATGATTAGTTTCGGGCAGCGGCGCGGCGCGGCAGAGCACTACAACATGTTCGACATCGTCTGTACAGATGTACGCGCGGCCGCCAACAACGCCGCGGCCGGGGAATGTGAAATATTTCGCGGGCCATAAATCACAACTGTATCGCGTTTAATGAACGCTAAAAATAGACATGCTATAATACAAGTGTTTCGTGTTGGCTTCTGATTGCTCGATACATGCGTCGCGGCGCGTCGCCTGCTGCAACATTTACGTTCATAGACACGCCAAAATAGATTCAATACATCATTCAATGTATATTTTGGCTTGCCAACGCATTTGTCTCGAAGAATGGAAATTATCAGCATACTCTATACACGTAAGTATAACGAAGCTATTTTAAATATAACATGCTGTCTACCGAAATTTCAAGACTCTTTCGCTTTGAAAACAAACTTTAGATTGGACGTCTTTGAAATAAATCTATTGTTAACAAAACTTTATAATAGCATACCTTTAAATGATGTCTGATCTGTTGCTCATGTTGCTCGGCGAGCTGCTGGCGCTGCTGCTGGAAGTGCTGCAACAGGATCTCCTGCTGCAACTGTTGTTGTTTCTTTAACTGAAACGACAAAACATCCATTATTCAATCCCGTTCTTCGAAACGGCTGTCTCCACGCACTGTTACGTACATTTAATATCATTCAACTGATTTGCATTAAGATGAACACACAGAGCGGTTTAGTTATTGAGGGTACTTGCTTCCAAATTTTACATTGCATCATTAAAACACAATTAAAAAGCAAACAAAGGTCGGGATGTAAAATATAATAATAAAATTAAACACACACTTAAACAAAATGCTACAGCAACTCAAGTAAAGCGTTAACACCAGTGAGAGTGCACGGGAGCACACAGCAGAGTGTCACATTCAAAGATTTTAAGGATGTTGAAAAGAACATCGACTTATGGATGAAGATATTTAACTAAACAAAATAATTTTAAAATAAGAGTACTCATTACAGGGGATACAAATTTGACATAAACGCTACAGACAATTAGATTGACAGAGTTTGAAGAACTTAATCTTCGACACTTCTTTACTTAACGAGAATTAATTATCCATTCACCATGAATTTGACACACTTCATTTATAAACAAGCCAGCGGCACCCAGAGTACAATTGCACAGCTTTTTAATTAAACATTATAGTTATAAAGTATCGTGAATCATTTGTATTAAAGGATTAAAAAGTTGTGCAACGCAATCTCGGAGGTGGCCGCGGACTCAACATAGCTCAAAGGACTCACTTGTAACAGGAAACTATTTTCTAAAGTTTGTTTCGCTCTCTCCGCAATATGGTTCTTTCTCGGGCTCTGATTCTGACAACGAGAGGGCATTTATGTAGCGAACAGCGTTCGAGATCACATTATGTTTAAGGAAGGCCGCACCAAGTACGGCATATGCAAACCGCTAACTTATAATGTAATCCTCGAGTAGGTCAGGTTATTTCGAGCGGCGCTGTGACGACAATACGAAGCTTTTAAAGGCTATAAATATTCTCGCCATTTGTGTTTAAATCGATTTATATTTAGTTCCATGTAGGTTGAACGTGGTCCGTGGATCGGTACCACGCTCAACGCTCAGCGCTCAGCGCACGACGCATTTAACATTTTATTATTTTATTTGATCCTTTTTTATACCTTCACAATCCAATCTTGTGAGTATATTTATAGAAATTGTATATACTACGGCCTTACATTGACAAATTTCGGTTTTTTAAATATTGAACATAAAATATATTTAAAGCCTACAATCCTAAATCCTTAAGGTCTGACTTCTAAATACATATAAATATCTTCATTATTCGTTAATCGCGATCGCGCGAGACGGAACAGCATTAGCGTCGGTGGCATTATTTTGGTCGAGTAAAACAAAAAAGATTGCACAAGCATTCCCAGTGCGGAATGCTTCAACGATAACAGACTCGCCATGGACGCGGTGGGCGGTGGGAGGGGGCGGCCGGGGGCAGGAGGGGGCTGGGAACTACTTGCACATTACTATTTTACTTTGATCTACTAGTTTCTTTACCCATTAGGCTCATAAGAACATGTCCTTAGATGAGTTGTTAAGGTAGTATCACAGAAAATCGACACCTTATAACGGCATCTGATCAGAGATGTTTTTATATATCTTCTTGTTTGCCTTATTCTCCCCATTCTTGAACTAGTTCAGGTAATAGCTTACGTCATCACATTGTCTTCTACATATAAAGTTCAAGTCGAGAATCGTGATAAGTTAGTGATGTACGATAAACGACTCAACTTGAGCAAGTTGCTAACACGCTCAGAGAGAGGGGAACCGATGGCACCGTTACCAGAGGCGGGTAAATATAGCCGACAGACGGACGCGCCGTGTTGTGTGTATATATATCGAGTGTGTGGGCTAAGAATAGCGATCGCGGGAATTTTTATAAATACTTCGTTAAAACGAGCGGCCGCTGCAACGCGGAAAGGTCACGGGAATTCGGCGTATACTTGTAGTCTTTACATTATTGTACGAGGAGGAAAATAATGCTTCTGCTATATATTAACATTGATTGAGCATGTAATTTGTTGTTGTGTTTAAAAGCTTTTAGCCTATATCTCCAGGCGAAGGCGAAACCTTTAAGCTCATTAGCTCTAACATGAATATTCTTGCTTCTTCATTATGACCGCAGTATTGTAATAGTAATCTAGTAATGGAACCGTTTAATAGTGTACAAATATCCGTTGGTGCTACACGCCGGTCACGGTTGTGGGAAAATGGTGAAGACACGTGGAGGCTATTTGAGCCGCCCACGGTAGCCACGGCGCCCACGGCGCCCGCGCATCCCGTACTATATAGTTTCATTCAAGCCTACCGAGTTCCCACTGACTTACACAAAACTATTTTACTAAGAGGTAATCTTAATTCTTATCCGCAGTCCACACTAACATAATCACAATTTATAATGTGATTACTTTGTGCTCTATCTTTATGGTGTCGCTATTGTTCGATAAGTCACTTGTCTGGTGGCAAGTGGCAAGGTGTATATATAAGTAGCGTCACGAATCTTTAGCGCTAAACGAAACCTGCGCAGAAGTCAAAAATAAGGTATCGAGGGGACGGCGCGGCGCGCGGGGCGCGTGATCGTCGGGTGCGCGAGCATTGATTGGTTGTCCCAGTCGTGTTGTCTTTCTCGCACCATTACGTCAATTACGAGCGCGATTCTACCGATGCGCAGCTATTCTCGTCCAGCGCTAAACATCCGTGACGCGAACTATAGTATGTATGTGTTTGGGTGCGTGTGCGTGTGTGCGTGCGGGTGCGGGTACGGTACCTGCATGATCTGGTGGTGGAAGGTGTTGTCGGCGGGCGGCAGGCGCGGCGCGAGCGGCGGGCTGGGCGCGCGCGCCGGCGGGCTCTCCGCGCCGCTCTCGTGCGCCATCTCTGTAACAACACCAAGCCTGCTTTATACTACTGATGCAGAGAACAGTTCATACCTTCAATACTTATTAGTTATTACCGTCAAGGGTAACGTTCACAACGAAATATTTCTGGTTCTGCACCTATGATAATAGATAATGTATCCAATTGTAAAATGTTCTGATCTTTAACAGGATGAGTTGTATTTAACAACATATCGAGTTCAACTAGTCTCCCTGGTATTTATAGATAGACAATATATAGTAAGAACGTAATACGGTTTAGGCATTCGCCGTGCGACCTAGATACTAGATAGCCGCTTCGCCTCATCCTTCCTGACCTACTTGCAGGACGAATTACTCGGAAATGAACTGGTGTATACAGCGCCAATGCTGTACCTTTCATACTTGACACTTTAAATAGAATTAATTTCCTTTTTAATAAACTTGAAGTATACGTATTTTCTGATATACCTATGGTCTAGGTCTTTAAAGCCAAAGCAAGATACGGTAATATCGGACCCACGGGTCTTGTAGATAAAAATATTACTACATTTTTAAGTTTAAATGTAGAGTACCATGGCCTATATGTAACTATATGTAGCCTAGTTAAATAAAGACACTTTTGACTATATAGTTAGAGTATCTCCACACTTAAGCAACTGGTTAGCCTTCCAAGAGCAAGACCACGGGGCGCAACTAGCTTAGTGATTTATCCGACTCATTTCTACCACAGTGCGACGCGTCATAATGATGAAAATTATACGTGATATTAGCGTGTACTAAGCTGCATCGTGTCCACAAGTAGCGGGTAGTCGTGTGGGCGCTGCGCCGCGCCGTACCCGCATTATCTCAATCCCATTATCAATATACTCGCTGCCTTACTTTGTATCGATACGTAAATAGACTATTTCGACCCGGTCTAGATGCTAAGCCTCCTGGGTCCCCCGTCCGCTGTGACCTACTTTGGGGCGGAGCGGGGCGGGGGCCGCGGGGTCCGGGGGAGGGTTACACAGGGGTCACGCTATATTTAGAGAGGCTAAATTTAGTCCGCGAGCGACCTCACCGGGACGAAATGTCCTTAATATTTTTATTTCAATAAGTACCTACTGTTCGTAAGCCTTCAACATCGCGATAAATTATAGCTTGGCATTTAAAGTTATTTTTAAACAACATGCTCTGCTATTAATAACATACTGCTATTATTTTTTGGATCTGTGTATGGTTAATATGCAGTTAATTTGTCAAGAGGTAAAATTTGTAATAATTAAGAATTAATTAGAAGTCGTAAATTAAAAACAAAAACCGTTTGTTGGGTGAAATCGATATTGTAGAAATTGTTATAGCATTTACTTGGTATTATTGTGAAATATAAATAAAATATTATTATTATTATTATTACCGACTTCAAAATTATGAAATAACTATTATATCATTCTATATAAAACTAAATGAAAATACGATTTACTTTGTGCGCAAAAAAAATTTTTTTTGCTTTTTAGTTTGAAGTCGGTTGATTTTTTAATCTTTGTTTACATGACGACGTTCCCGATAAAACATTCCGATAATCTCACTTCCTCACACTATTGACTGTACAATTCGTTTAATAGGATATATTCCACTTGGCGCACTCCCTTATCAAGGACTCAACGTCGAGCAGTCTCTATGGACCGACTACTATGGCTATAAGGGCATGACAAACCCTATCTTAAATTAAAAAACAAAACCGAAACTACGACTTTAAGGAATCTTATTTTATTTATTTATAATATACCGGCACTGCCCCTAGTTTCTGATCCTGGGGCAATACCGGGATATAAACTATCCTATGTATTAATCCAGGGAATCACCTATCTAACATACCAAATTTCAACTAAATCGCTTTAGCCGTTTTTGTGTGAAAGAATGACAAACATACATCCTTACAAACATTGTAACAAATTTTCACATTTATGTATATTATAAAGTAGGATATAATTAAAGAACACTGTAGGTACAAGGCCCGAGCTCTTATAAATCTTAATAACTAACAAACAATGGATGTGACGCTATTTATAATTTTCCTTGTTTCCGCAACTCGGCTATAAATACAAACAATGTTGAACTGTGGCGTCACTCTCGGTGCTCCTGTAACGAAACCGTAGAAGTTGGAGCAACCATTGGGTCGATTTCTGGTTCGCTTTGAAGACTTTGAACACTCTGAGTTTACTATTAGTGCCTCGTGAGTTTTCTTTTCAATCTATATTTAGCTTTCACGATATTCACTCTTGTAATAATCGGCCACACACCACTTAATGCTCAAGTTTATATCATCTACTATATTGGAGTTTAATTGTACCAATGTCTCATTTTCTATTTGCCATTTTGTCAACCTTTCATTTCTTATCACTTAACACCATTTTGTATTTATTTCCGCGTCTATAGGATCCTCTCTTATACCTAACGACTTACAAACGCATGTTCAAAGCCCAGATGCTGGCCATAACTCAAAAAATAGGATATTTCCTTTAATACTCATGAGAACGAGTGTGATAATATTTGCAATGGTAGTGTAGTGGTTACAATATCCCGTACATGCATTATAGCATTACCATTAAACCACAACACGGCGTCAGCGGCGCGCAGTGAGTGCGCACACAGATTGACAAATGGTTTGTTTACATCTCAACCGAATTCATTATATTAGAATGCTTATTACGCCTCAACATCGCAACTGACTCATTCGACGTTAATCAATAATTAATTTTCTCTGCTTAATGTTCTCATCTCACAGATTGACTCGATAAACGTATCAACAGATCGATCGCTCTTCGAAACGATTAGATGACATTAGCGTCGATACAAACAATAAACAATTAACAAAGAAAACGAACAATCAGTGCCTCCTCCCCCCTCCGCGCCCCGCGCCCCCCTCATCTCGGGACCGAAATAGCGCGCGCGACAAGTGAAGGCCGCGGCGGCCGAGCGCGCACCTGTCCCGCTCGCGCCCGCGGCGCGCCCCCACGCGGGACAAGGACGGGACACCTTACACACGCTATAAATAGATTGCGCGCGAACGGGCGTGCCGGGGACGCGGGCGCGGGGGGAAGGGGCTCGCGCTCGCGAAACTACAATTCGCACTGTTTGTATGCCCCAACTAACGTTTCGATAACTATAAGTTCATAATATGTCCGACAAAACGAATATATTCAGACGTCCTGACTCCTAAGCAATATTCTCACATCGACGGAGCATTTCTAATAGCGGAACTATGAACTATAGGTTTGGAGATCGGGGCTCGCTTACACGTGCAGTCACCACCAAGCTCACGCCGCTGGCTGCAGCCGGTCACGAGGACTCATGTACACCTATTTATTGCTTAACTGCTCTGAACCGCTTTCAGGCATTTAACTACGCCTAGTTAGCGTTCGTTATTACGGAACAAAATGCACATACACTATTTGTTTGTCATTTTTATTTAAAAATATCATCTAATTATATTGACATTACTTCGCGATGTTATTTTTCAAAACAAACACTATTAATATTGATAGTTTCTCAAAACAGAAACATGCCAACTTAAAACATGGTTATATTTAATCCCATTACGCTGCTTTCTTCAAGATTATATATAAACCATCTTTTTTTATAATCTACAATACCTACTTTATATCCAATTCCGTATAATATTAGGCTACTGCTAACGTATTTATTAAATCATACTCGCTGCATGCCTGTGTAGTGTGTACGAGTTCGTCAAAGCGTGCTATTAATAGCGGTTACCCATGTCCACACATTCACCAAATTAACACAATGACTACTGGAACACACAATGCTCTCTGTTGCAACTACTCATGTGACGTCATCTAATCAGTCATAACGGCTTAGTTAAAAACATCTTTATAGTTAAGAAGAACAAGTGACTTCTACGAGAAATCTAAAAGCAAGTTTTCATAGTTAAAACTGGACCAAACTTAGCACGCATTAAAACATCAACTTACACAAAAGAAAAACAACCAAAATAACTATAGTCGCAAGCTCTTCGAATTTTTGAAGTACCTATGTTGAAAACTTCATACAATGTTCAAACAACGACATATATTCTAAGCTACAATCGAATGAAAATCAACATTTTTCATCTATAAATCAATCCGCTACCACACGACTCATTTCGCAACAGTATCTCAATTAGCTCTCACATGAACACATTGCGATAATCATTGAATGCAGTTATCGGCTCACTAATTGTCGGCCGCTGGCTGTGTCCAAAATAAATACGTTAAAGTTAACTGTGAGCTATAAATAGGCGGCCATAAGCGACGTGACCTCTTTTTAAATTAAAGCCAGCCTTCAGCTGAAGCTTCGGGCGAGCTCGCCGCACGAACTCGCCCCACGACTGACTGCACCTCATTAACTGGATAAACAACAACGGAATTGGCAATATTTAATTGAGCTACTACGGAACGGTGATTATGCAAAAATATCGTGCTGATCTGCCTCATTATTGTGGCTCTATATTGCAGTAAACATTGTTTGAATCAGCATGCTACTATGTTTATAAATATACGCTTAGTGGGCCGTTTTAGATGTGATTACGTAATCAAGTTAAATAAACATATTAGTGATATTTACAAACAGAATTGTGGTTTCATTTTACGCAGTGTCTGTTCTGTAACGGCCGAGTGTCCTTTTACTAAAATTGACGACATTTTCATTATTACCTGACATGACTATTTTAGGTCTTCAAAGACCATATTCTTCGTATGCCATAATTGCGACTCAATTCCTTTTTGCCTGAATTTTACATCTTCTCAACTGATCCATGAAGATTGACATCATCAAGACAAATAGACTTATCTGAACTTTATTCATTTCAAGTCCGTATCCTAACTTTAATACTTATACCAACCTCCTCAATCGATCCGGTGCATTTGAAGCCAAATATTTGCTGTTTATAACGTTAGTATGGTTAAAGCAACCACGTGTGTGTGTGTGGTGCTCCAGTGTGTGTGTGTGTGGTGCTCCAGTTCTGCGGACGGCATCTACGCGTGTGTGTGTATGTGTGTTTACCCGGCACTATTTCCACGCGGCTAAAAGCAGACCGATTCTCATGTATTATTCCTTTTACTGCCCTCTTTATTGCTCCCAAATTAGACAGCGTCCACCGCGCCGATATAGACGTTCTCTACGAGTTCAACTCTATCTTCATTTATATTGCTATTTCAATTATACTCCGGGACACACGGGCTATTTAAAATTAATACCAATCAAGCTAATTTGCATCTCGAGCACTTACGCTATTTTTACTATCATTATTATTACGCTAAAGTTGTACTTAAGCATTAAAGGTTGTTTTAAATAATTTTTATTTTTTAACTTTCGTAACCAACATTTTAAAATAAATTTGAGAGAGAACATATTTAAGTAGGTATAATTAATGTAAAGAATGCGAATGCCCGCGGGTAATCGACAAGTAAAGCGCAGGACAACATAATGATTTCACGTTTCCTTTAGTTATGAAATATGAAGTGCATTTGCATAATATTGCATGGTGATTGCAGTTACAGTACGCGGTGTGTCGAGGCGGTTCGAGGAATCCCGCAAGGACACACATCGGCCCCCTTTTTCTTTTTGCTTTTTTTTGAAATTTTTCATTCAATTGAATTAAAGATCTATGCTTTCAGATCTTACTTCAGGACTAACTGATTCTTCCGATTAATAGATTGTCTATAGTTTTAAGAATTATAATTAAAATCGATCCACGTTGATAAAAAAATGTTAACTTCAAATTCGGTCCAGGGTCGCCCGCCGCCACGCTCGGCATGTCCGGTGACTCGACCACTGACGTATTCACCATCTAATCTCTATTTACCAAATTATTTCTTTCATTCTCGAGCCAGTCTTTTAAATTCTTTTTAATTAATTTGAAAGTCAGATTTGAGTTCAAAACGACAAACCAAAAACGTATTGGATTTAAGCCACATACAAGCTGACAAGTGACAAGACAACGATAGTTAAAAATCATCTTTGCTATAAGGCGTGTTATAACTAATAAGTTTTAACATATAATGCTTGCTTAGATAACAAATAATTCTGTGAAGAAATTGCTTCAAATTATTGTAGTTAACAGGTGCGCCAAATATTTTCCCAGCCTATTCCTAAGGTTATATTATTACTCATCGGCGCTTAGACTCGGACGTAGTCATATCAAAACTTTATATCTTTAAATTGTATGTTTCGCTCTGACATAAGGAGAAGTCACATAACGAGTATTCGTCCAGCTGTGTGTACTACAGGTAGAAATGCAAATAGTTAGCATATTTCCGCGCGAGTAGCGGGTAGTTGGAGGATTAAGGTCGCGTCGCGCGCCGGCAGCCGACACTAATTGCACGCTATAAATAGCTGATAACAGCGCTACTTCCGCCTCTAATTAACCGCTTCGTTAGCGTCCCACTATCGCTCTCCATGTTTATTTTTGTCTCGTCCGCACTAATAGGTCATGGTATCCTGTGACCTACATATTATGTATAATCACATGTAAGGTGAACCGGGTAATATGTGTGTATAGTATGCATAACCTGACAATTAATTAGTTTTAAATTCCACCACTAAATAGGTACTTAATTACGAGTAACAAAATCGATGGAATGAACCCACGGGTGGAAAAATGTTTGTCCGAAACAGTGCAATGGCGCGGCGTGGCGTGGCATGGCCGGGTGAATCACGCGTATAAATAGCGCGCTATAATTAGCCGCAGACAAAGAGCCTGCGTCGTTTCACGCTGCAGCCTCACCTCTGACTCACGGGCCCTTTGTTGACATTCTGCGTCCCGCCATTCTTTAGTGTCCCAAACCAGATCGGTTCATCACAAATTCAGGATTTACTAGTATGCCAAATATACATATATGCAGCCATTAGAAAATTAATTCCCGAACATTTTCTCGAATGAACAAATAGTATTTGTGTACAACCGTGTATGCGTAATCCTTTTTCGCAACAATTGTTTACTTATGACGTCGTAACAACACCAGAACATCAATGCTCGTCTTGTTTAATAACACTTCTCTACACAATTGTTTGTTTTATTCTTCGTAAGTAAAGACAAGCACACCAGATTGTTGTGTGGAGGGCGCGGCGCTCGACAAGTGTCGCCTTCACCCCTGGCCCGTCGCGTGCGTTCAGTGACACGACACTTTTTGTCAACCTGCAGCGCAACCTGTCGCCTGCCTGCCGCCTGCCGCCTCCCGCCTCGCCTGTCTATAAATAGCCACGCATTCCTCGCCTGCTATTTATATCCGCCACTAATTCGGGACTAATAAACTGTCACTCGGAGCGACACCATTTTTTCGTCCACATTTAAATAGCGCGGATTTCGCGCGTTCATTGAGGTTATACGACACGTGTTTTATCTTTCGCGTTCGCAAAATACGTTTTATTGTAAGTGTAAGACTTGCCCATCTAATATCAAGTTAATAACAAATTACAAAACAGAGTTACAATCCAAGTGTATACGAAGTTTTATAGCGTTAGCAAGAACCGCCCGGAAGACGACATGTTCAATTGTAATAAAATTGAATTCTCAAATCCAGTTCACATGTCGTGTTCTCGGCGAAGCTGATGCAGTTTATCTGCGCGATAAAACGCGATATCTCGCGAGTGAGTGAGTGAGTGAGTGAGCGAGTGAGCGAGGCGCCGAACACGTCTCAATCAGCATGCAATACAACTATACCTACTCGTAAAAGAGAGTGTCTCCGCAAATAATAAAACCGCTTTATGCATGATTCGTTCAACTTATTACTTCAAGAGCAGTATTTACATCAATAGTCTATTAGCAATGGTAATATAAGTTCAACATTTACTAAACTTGTAGTTGTACAGTAAATGTTAATAGTTTCCAATACTATTAATCATGCTTAGATAAACAAAAGAATGTGAATTAACCTCGGATACCAAGTCCAATGCTACATAGAAACATCTAAGCACTAGTCTGGCCGATAAAATTTTCCACATTTTTGCTTGAGGATCGAAGGAAGTCAAGCAGAAAGGCGGGCTCTGGGAATAGCCGTCTATATGCGTCGGGGCTCGGGGCAGGCTCGCGCGCTCACACGCGCTCACCGACGCTCACACAGGCTCACACAGGCTCACACGAGGCTGAACCCTCGGTTATTTTTGCCCAACAAAGGCTGAAACAAGTCGACGCTATAAATAGCGCGGCGGAGTTGCCCACTGGCGGCTATTCCCGGCGGGATCGTTCGCTATTTTAGCCCCACTTGTTTAGACGCATCGCTGGATTCCGATAATCCCGGTCAGGCCGCACTGCGAGATGGTCACCGGCGAAGGGTGATACACCTGACTTCCATTCACTAAATAAATAAATAAAACAAAGTCCCATTATCCATATGTATGCTTAAATCTTAAAAACTACACAACCGATTCGCATGTGTTTTCTCGTTAAGTTCATAGAATGATTTAAGAGAAAGATGTTTAATATAGGCGAGTGACGATTTAATTAAGCGAATACATCGACAACATTAACCCCTATAAGGTGATATTTGAAAGATATATTGACGCGTGATACAGACCGCGTCGTGTAAATATAATGACATTTAATAATATTGCTATTTTATCCACGACACTAAAGTTATCGGCTGCTTCTGGTTTATTCTTAGTTTTCCTTGTTTTATTATAGTCTTGTTATTAATATAGCTGTATGCAGTCAGCTAAGTACAAAAGGTAAATCCGACGGTCCTCGTGAGGCGTTATCTCGAGGAAGTGTTTCGGCTTTAAATAGAATTGGCAATCGCCTTCCACGATGCGTTATCGGCTTTTATGCCACTTCAATTTACTTATATCGAATTCTTTGTGTAATGCCGCCAATCCTACTAATATTTAAACCGTGAAAATTTGTGAGAACGTATGGATGGATGTGTGTTTTGTTTTAATTTCACGCAAAAATGGCTGGACCGATTTAGTTGGAATTTAGTATGTAAATAAGACTTTTGTGAACTTCGCAAGTGAAACCGCGGGGCGCAGCTAGTTTTTATATAATTCACCAACGCTGCGTCTTGCGTTCGTAACCACGTTTCCGTATTATAACTTTGGCATAATATTAAATAACCTATAGCACTTATATGTGTTAAAACTCGATCCAGATATATTCCAACGAGCAAATCTTTATATATAAGTACTAACTATATCAATCAATATATTGATTGATTGATTGATATATTCCTCGGTACCGCGCAGCCCGCCCGCGGCCGCGCGCGAGCGGCCGACGCAAGCGAACACGTGCTCGCTCAGATTGCTACATGTAATATTATTTTTAGCGCGTATATTTACGTCGTTCTCAAACATTCAAACGGCGATGTATTTTATTGTGGCTTCCTGTTCATTTTCAACAAAGGCCAACTGTATTGTAACAGTGATTATATCACGATACGAGCGTCTATATATAGCCGCGTTTACTAGTACCCACCCGACCAGCGAGCGCTGCCTTATCGCTCGACAAACTCATGTTTGATGACTTGTTAACTATGTATGTGTATGCAATCTAATATATACAATATACATACACTCGCGGTTCATCAAACAACAGTCATCAAAATAACAAACTTAATGATTAAAATGATGAATTCTAGTTTCGGAGTCAATCGCAAATTGCATAGTGCCTAGTGCTTACTGCAACAATGTAACCTCGCGCGGGGCATACTCCGTGCGGCGCGTCACCTGTTGGGTGTATTACCTGCAACAACAACAACACATTAGTTTATTGAATATATTATATCTTGGAGACTTAGATATGCTTTTTTCTTATAGCTTTGATCAATACTATACTTTTTTGAAGATGTTTATTTCAAAGATGGGATAATAAGTAAGCGACCGCCCCGTCACAGAAAACCGCAAACCTATATACCTCGAGAATGCACGGCCGGCCTTTTGAAAGGGGAAATAACAACATGAGCATATATCTAAGTTGTACTAACAGCAATATAAGAAAATTTATTAAACAAACATTAATGTAATTTTATATCACTACTATACATTATGGCGCATTTCCAACCAACTGAAACCGGAAAAATCGTCTCTAACATTATTTCTACAAAAACATATTCAAAGACAAATCACAAATTGCTAAACACAGCAGCATCGAAGGTCAGCCCCGTGCCCCGAGCGTGTGTGTGTGTGCGTGTGTCTGTGTCTACGGGGCGGCGTGTCGGTGTGCGCGGGTGACATAACAGGGCTATTTCGGGCGCACATGGGAATAGCATTTCCGCGGATCGCGCTATTTCCACACGCAGTTAACGCCACATTCGATTCTTATTTATTTCCAATACTCCGACTGTTACTTAACTTCATTGCTGAAAGGCTGCATAATCCGAATAAGTTATATAGTGACTTTTTTGTTTTAAATATTTT
Source organism: Eurema hecabe (assembly GCA_026213755.1). Taxonomy (NCBI): domain Eukaryota; kingdom Metazoa; phylum Arthropoda; class Insecta; order Lepidoptera; family Pieridae; genus Terias; species Terias hecabe. The sequence continues at coordinate 1,929,114 of JADANM010006310.1, read as the reverse complement.
TAAACTAATATTTTGACAATAAACCTTAAATCTAGCTTATTGATAATGAAAATTACAAACATTTTATAAACATAACACGCATACGAAAATTTTATTACAATACTAGCTGTGCCAGCGACTTCGCCCGCGTAGAAAAGTGACTGGGCAGTATTTTTCAAAATGCCTAACCCGCGCCAACAAACGTTCAGCAAGTTGAACGTGATTCTTTAAATTGCCATACCTTTCTTATTTATCAACCGATTGACATGAATTAAAGACTAAATGTTAAGTTAAGCTTACCACAATATCATAGCTGTTGCCCGCGACTCCGTCCGCGTGGACTTTCATATAAAACTATGACACCCTCTTCCCTCCCTAATAATCCTTTTTTCCGAGATTTTTTCATACAAATCTTTTCCCGCTTTCTCCCGTTCCCTAGGGAATTTTGCAATATCCTGTTGCAAATAACCTTTAAGTTTACTAAGGTACCTGCATGCCAAATTTCAAGCGTCTAACGTAAACGGTTCAAATTTTTTCATACAAATGTTTTTTCCCGCTAACTCCCGTTCCCGTTGGAATTTTACAATATCCTGTTGCAAATAACCTTTATGTTTACAAAGGTACCTCCATGCCAAATTTCAAGCGTCTTACTTAAGCGGTTTAGATTTTTCATACAAAAGGTTTTTGCCGCTACTTCCTGTTCCCGCGGGAATTTCGGGAATTCCTTTCTTAGCGGATGACTACGTCATAACATCTAACAGCAGTGCAAAGTTCAGTCGATCCGTCCAGTAGTTTGGGCTGTGCGTTGATAGATCACTATGTCAGTCACCTTTGAATTATATAGATATAGATATATGGTGACTAATTTATCTTGGAATCCCGATTTTCAAAACAACCTACAAATTTAATTGAAGTTAAAATTTTCATTATATCAAAGTGCCAGTAGTAAAATATGTACTTCTTTTGGACTCAATTTTTAATTTACTATTGTTTTCAACACTAGTAGTAAACGGTCGACGTAATCTCGTCACATCAGAAGCACTGTGCGGCTCGCTCTAATCCGTTTTCATCTCGCTAATGTATCGCAATGCTAATGTTTTGGCATGCGATGTTGATACTCGTTACATTCGACTAATTGATTTATATTAATTGAACACTCTATTGTAAAGTCTGGCTTTTTGATTTTTATTGCCTTCTATTTATTTATAAATGTCAATTTATAAATTAGCTTAAAGGTTTTTGAGAACGACTTACAACTAATATAAGTAAGGTTCTCGTTTCAGCAACGAATTACAATGTCGTCATCTGAAAGTAGAAGACAAAGGGGATGTAACCTTCTTCTGAACCAAAGAGAGGATTCTCGACCATTTGAACCACTGACTTGCCGTAAGGCCTCAATGGTTCGATGACAGAAAGTCTCGATCAATGATATGAGCGCGATTCAGAACTTGCCGCATTAGTAGTAGTCCATACAAAGTCAATGTGATGTTGACATCCAGAACTTTCCAGCTTTCCCCAAGTGGAGAAGGACCAAGCGATGCCAGGACGCATGGGGAGCCTGCCGATAAGGCTTCCGGCGGGGTCGTCGCCCTTCCGCTCTTATCGCCAGCTGCTCGCTTATCAGTGGCCGCGGGAGCATCTCCCGATGCAGTGGGCGTGTCCGATCATGTGTTACCGACGTATCGCATACGACAACATGTAACGCTGTAAGCTCACAGTTGAGCGACTGTCCTTGAACTCGCCGGACCCGTTTGTATTTCATTATGTTTGTTTGTATATACAAACCTTTGTCCAACTAGCAAAGTTCGTCAACTAACTTAGTTGAGGCCAAATTTGTTCCACTTCCCAGTTCAATCAGATACAGCTGAATTAATCACAGTATATACTATAGAAATTGGATAACAATTCAATGTTTTTCAAAGTGATAATAACACCGTTCAATGAAGGTTCTAGTCATAGACAAGATTTGTCTACTATGGAATCAAGTGGGCAGGCTAACCTCACCACCTTGTTCGGTAGTTACACTTTTGACAGCCACGTTTTTAAGGGAGAAATCCGCCATAAATGGGCATTTGGAGCTTGGGGAAGAAACCAAGGAATATATCAGACATATCAACCAATTTTTCACTCAGTTTCGTCTTACGCTATCGGATAGAGGTCAAAGTCGCGCAGCTTGACCTAAGCGAACGACGAATAACAACTATTTATAGTATGCAACTAGAACTCGACGCTTATTCAAATGTATTCAGCACCAAACTAGACTACCAGTTCCATTAGCACCTGGTAAACTATGCCAGCGAATTTACATGACATTCAATAAAAAAATCTAATTTGTTCCAGGCTTTTAACCAATAACTGTACACCTCAATTACTATAAAAGCAACAATTTACATTAAATTAAAATAATTTTTATATTTTTAACTATAATTGTAATTTTAATTTATTTTTTTACTTACTGTAAGTAAAAATAATTTTAATTATGTTAATAGATGGAAGTCGCATAAAGCACAGCCCATTAACCAAGCATACATACATACATTTATCTGCGCGTGCGTCTCGCAATTGGCTTAACATATTTCTCAGTAACAGGTCAGTCATTCAGGGCTGCACTGAACGTATATGTGTATTATTTCCAGCCGTATATGTGTATTATTTCATCTAGCTGCAAATATTCTATTTATAAGTTATAACTAACGTGGAACTGACATTGTGATTAAATTGCTATGTTAAAACCTAATAAATATTTTGGATCATAGATTTCGAGAACATCCACCATGTAGACCACATTTATACCTATAGTTTATTCCAAGATTTAGATGTGTCCATCAATTTGTAGTGTATCAATCTTGACAGTAGTCGCGGTCATCATACAGCTTGTTCCGTTCGCTTTACAACGCGTTACTATTCTTCTGACTGCCGTTCTTTGAGAGCAGTATTTTAGGCGACCACCCATTAGTCCTTAGTCGGTTGGTCTATTGCAATGGTGATCTTTAATTATATTAGGATTCTCTATAAAAGTGCAGTTTGTTTGAGCAGCGATTCACGTCAGCGCAAGGCTGCACTAGGCCGGCGATGCACCAGAATAGTGCATTGGGTAACGCGTCAGGGTCGCGGCGTCTTGCGGCATCACACAGCATCACACGCTAGCCGGCCCGGAACGATCAGATGCTGATATGTGTCCACACATTACGGACCATTTGCGTTTTCTTATCTCATCATATAATCCTCGAGACATTTATTAATTGAATCGACGATGCACTGACCGTTTCTTCAATCGTAGACAAACATAAAATGCAGTTATGAATATACGATACACTGTCGTAGTGAAAAAAAGAGTAGAAGAAGAAGAAAATAAAAAAATATATAAACTAAGAACTAGTGGTTTTTAAATTTAAAGCCTTGAAACCGATCTATCTTATTAGCTGAGATTCTAATTACTTTCTATATAAACTTTAATCGTTATCAAATATACTTAGTATATTTAAATTCTGTCAATATCTTTACAATAGACAATTGCTGGTATTGTATGATGAGGTGGCTGGTCGGGGCGGCGCGGTGCATTTGTCAAAGAGCGACAGAGCCGACACTGCAATCAGTGAGGAGACAAATTGCCCTCTGCCGGGGAGACAGCCTGCCACCTGCCAACTGCACCCACGCACACACACACACACACACATACATACGAAAAACTAATAATCATACCACATATGATTATTAGTTTTTCTGTAGCATCGCACTATTGGATTTAGCAATAGTAAATTAAATATTAATTAACTTGTACATTATTTACGTTTGTTATTTCTATTTCGGAAAAATTCAGTGCTATTAATATGCCTATAAAAACAACGATTCATAGCAAACATTTGGGCATACATAAATACTTAAAAGAGGCCCACGCAGGGCGGGCTCTAACTTCACATTTACATAAAAAAAAATATATGACTCACGTAAAATTCTAATGTGAGTCAAAAACTAAACCATCACAAGTAAATTGTTACATAAGTGTCAAGTGATAAGCACGCAAGGTCTCCGCAGCAAGTGCAGGCAAGCGCAGGCGTCAGTAGGCGTCAGTAGGCGTCTGTAGGAGAGGCGTGAGACGGCGCGACGCCTGCGCCCTGCGCACGCGCACACCGACACCTTCCTAACACAACACTTTCCTACTATAACATGTTTATGCTTTGAACCCTGGAATACGAGGGTTAAATCCAGTTTGAAAGACAGTCTAACATTTATTTTAAAACATTTTTAATTAAATACGATTTTTTTTTATTATGTATTCTAATAGAAAAAGTTTTGATTATTAATTTGCATTTTTTAACCTTCAAAACTACTGGACTAATTTAAAAATATATTTTACTGTTGTGGAGCTACACTGTCCCAACAACCTCTTTAAACCTTTCCTAAACTACACGCTTACGAAAACTCGAGAGACCCGCGGGGCGAAGCTAGTTGCAGATAAAAGTCCTATTAATTTTAAATGTAAATGTATGTTTTGAGGCAAAAAATAAATGAATTTCTTCGCTCGACCGACTTAGATACCAACTTAAAACATAAAAAACACATTATTTTATTTTAAATAGGTACCATTATATTTGTAACGGTTCATGCAAACGCAGAGTATTTCAGTTACATTTTAGCATTTATACAAATTAGATATCATTATTAACTGTTAAGCACTATTACAATAAATTTAAAACAAATTTTTATAATTTCACGGCAGTAAACTCGTACGATCATAAAATTAGCACATAATAAAACAAATGACTTACTAAAATTATATTTGTAAGCTTGCATGTGCATACCTTGTATATCGCATACCGCGGCGCTACACGTTAATTCCCAACCATTGTATAATATATAATAGTGGTACGGAATATTATTAACTGTCAAATAAAATGCTCACGTAGAAATAACTACCTGTTGCAGTAACAAATATCGAGCACGAACGACCAAAAGAATCACGATTGCTGCCTGGGAGCCCCCTTTCATATTTACTTAATTTCCGAATTCTGATATACATTCATTATTCATTATCTGTAAAATTTTGAAATTTCTGACATGAGGTACAGTCCAGACGTACAAAGGAGTCTTAGAAATAGGGTTCCGCTTTTAAAGCTTTCGATACGGAACTAGCAAAAAACTAGCAAAAATCTTCAGCCACAGACTAGTAAAAAATTTTCTGCTTAAGCTACCTCGCAAAAACCTCGCGCTCCGACACGGCGGTGTCTGCGATTAAATGCGTAGTTATATTGTATATTATCGACATCGTCACCTTGACCAGTCGCTTTGTCAATTACTAGGTTTAGCTTTATCGTGCTAATTTAAATAATTTTAACGAAAATGGCGCCTTCACTTCAGACTTGTACAATTTACGAAAGACTAACGTTTTATCTGTTTTCACATAAAAAAAATCAAAATCTGATCAGGCACTCAAAAGTTTTTCCACACACAAAAAACACTTTTTTTTTAAGGTCGGTTAAAAATGTGAATGTATTAACTTTCTTACTTTTAAATGAATGAACGTAACTGACACCGGCACTACGCTAAAAGAATCATTATATCACACAATATATTATGTACATATAAACATATAAACGTATACACTATACATGTATATGTATGACCTTTCGAATATCATTACATTATACAACAGTTGCGCAACAGTCGGCTAACACAAATCGTTGAGGGTTATTTTTGTATCAAAAGTGTCGAAGACGCCGCGAGATCGTTTTTCCTTATTGACTCTACATCACCGCTTCGCGATTTCGTTTCGTACTCTGTGTTTACTGTTACATTATCTGTGCTAATCATATTTGTAATCTCAGGATGTAATAAACCGAATTTGATCATTCGTTTACCTGTGGAAAGTTATATTGCTTCAGAGTATCATTTAAGAACTATGATATACAAATTAATCGCCAAGTTATGCGATTATTCTTTCTTAGAATATTCCTTAAAGTACAAGGCGATTCTTATGCAAAGAAAGGCCAACGCCTTACCAACTTATACCAACGTATAGGGTATTATACACAGATAGGAGAGGAACAGTCTGAGCGACGTAACGTCGGGCCAACTAGGTACACAATAATAACGAATAAGGCGGAATCAAATTTAACGTAATTATAACCATATAGTGCTATAAAATTTAGATGTTAGTAACGAAAACACTGACCAAAAAAACAACCAGAAAACCAGAAAAAATAAATGCCAGATACACCCACACACCAAGAAAAAACTCAAAACGTCACTTATAATTTATTTATTCTTACCTTAAAAAAAAGCAAAAATGATTTTTTGCTATCGCTCGTGTTCGGCAATTTATATATTTTTTTACTTGAATACGATTAAAAATTGTAACTTGAAAACGTAATGAGAACCAGTTCGGCGGAAGCATCGCACCGCGCCGACTACACGCACCGCGAGCTATACTTATCGCATACATTGTTACAATATATGTACATATTAAAAAGAAATAATAATACTATTGACACAACCCAACAAAGTAACTATTAATTAATTCTAAGGACGTTTAATCGTTGTTAGAACTATTAACTAATTCCAACAAAACCTTATTTTAGAATAAGCGAACTAATTTTTTAACATGTAAACGATAAGGAAGCAAATTTAACCCCCTTTTAAGACAACCAAGAATACACATTGTAGTAGTCAATGCATTAAGGAGTATAGCTACACCATTCAGGACTAATAGACTCAATGCTAACTGCTGCGAGGTTAGATCAAAGAACAGTAGCAAGTGACAATACGACACGGTGTACACTAATGCGCCCGCGCACTGTGCATATGTCACGACACACACTCCTCACTACACTAACTATAAGCTTTCATAATGTTACAATTACTGTGACATGATAAAGGCTACAAACCAAATAATATTTTTACAGATGATACAGAATGACATTTAACCGCAAACACGCATGATGTAAGCTAACTACGATTTACAGATGACATGTGCACCCGATGCAGATCATATTTAAAATAGTAATGTGTCATTCTCCCAAATAAGTTGTTTAATCATTAAGTTGTTTGTCACGTGACGTTAGCAAAGTTAGCAGTTTTTCTACGATTTCCTGATCTACCTTAAGCCTGTCAAGGTCGCACAGCTTCACTGACTAAACTGAATTGAGGTTATTGTTTCAGTGCAGTTTTATTGGTCGCGCTCGTGTTAATAGTGATCAACCCATCGGAGATAGGCTGGCGCGGCGCCAGGCGGCTGGCGGCAGGCGGCCCCTGGCGCCTGCTGACTCACCGAGGTGCTCGTGAACCCTGCTGCACTTCTGATATCCGGATTAGACAATTATCTGATAAACTTCTTTGTCGGAACTTTAAGTCAGCTCTGAGCCCACCCTACTAGTAGAACATGTTTTCCAGCTGGAAAATCGACATACCAGGATTTCGGAGCTGAATATTCGAATGAGAAGAAAACATACAGGTAGCTTTGTGTCCAGGTCTAAAATCCCATGAAATTCAGCAACAGCCCAGCCGATCTAGATCAGACCTAGTTTCATTGATCCTGAGATAGTGCACAGCGGTCGATACATCTCGATCAGAACGCATCAGGCTGGCGCAATGCCAGTCAGTGGGGACGCCTGCGACCTGCTGACTCACCAATATACCACTGACATTGTGAACCCAATCTCTTGGAGTCTTAGACTTTATCGTGATTCGAATAACACAGATACCTTGAATGCATCCTCTGTCATGCCATTTTGAAATCAGAAAATAATATCTGTTTTGCCATTATTTCCTTACTAATTATATATCAAAGGTATGTTCAAATCAAGTCATTTAAATATATTAATAACAAACGAACAAAACATAAATTAAGTACAAAAACAGCAAATTCGTTTACTTATCAGAAAATGAATGAAAACATTATTGATCAAAGGTTGTAGCTTTATCAGTATACGTAGTTGGAAAAAACGTTTACTATCTGATTATTGCTATTGATAAACCAATTACGTATCATCTATCTTTGGCATACAACAACACGTAATGAGTTGAGTACAGTTTTTGAATAAATAACACACCAAATAATATGATAAAATTTATTTTAACTTGTTAAAAAATTCATCGTCCCTTCCAAATGTTGGACTATTGTCCTGCGCGTACTTGAAGGATGTTGGATAGAAAGTGGCTAAAAATCGTAAGCATTCAAGTGAATATAGTCTGGCCGGAGTCCAGTAGGGTTCGGGAGCTGCAGGCGGAGTCGAGAGTCGCGCTAAACATAGTGCTACCGCTTATAACTTTACCGGAATAGCCCGCACTGCACATGCCGAAATAGCGGACCAACTTGATCTGTTTCGACGACCGTTTTAGAAGCTCCTACCGGCTATAATCGGCTCTGGCTATTCTCTGTTTTAACCGACGTCAAATTATCATAGATATTGTACCAATTTAACTAAATTGAAGAGATTCAATTTTCACATATTCCGGTTATGTTTAAAAATGTTTGAAAAAGGTAAGTCGATTCAAATTTCTTGGAAAGTATAGGAAAATAAGTAGCGTAGTATTATAACGTATTAGCGTATATAATAGTAGCACCTTTTATTATAATATATATTTTTTTTTGCTTAAAAACCATCCTCGTATATCTAGGTTTATATTAAAAAAATAATTATGTAAATCGGTTCACCGACACATTTTGCGATCCATCTTTATATTATGGATTATCAAAACAGCCGACTGTTGTAATCTAGATATCACAAAAATATTGTCTTTAAAAAGTCAATGTAATGATGAGAACTCATATTTAATATCTGATTATAATTTGCTATTTATTTCGCGTCAAATATCGTGAAGGCCACAGAGCAATATCTACTTAATGACAATCGTCAATGTCTTTATAAGTAGCTACACGTTTGGAGCGGCGAGTGCGGGTGCACGCGAGAGGACGAGGAGCGCGCCGTGTCACCGAAAAGAGATCGCGCTAGATAACAGCTATTATTATTTTTATTATTATTGATAAGGGCTTTGTTGCTATCGACATCGTCGACTTAACAAAATTTATCTTATCTTCTTATTGAAACCCAAAATTGTATTTTGACAAGAAGCTACCAACACCGCCTTTCAACGAAATCGCAAAACATAACTGAGTATCATGAAAAAGTGGTAAAAATGATGAGAACGAAGATACATGAAGGGTCCACGAGAAGGAAATAAGGGATACATTCACATATCAAACAGAACGCAATAAACTCTGTAATACCTTAGAACTTATTATAAAATCTTCGTCTCCTCTCCGCACAATTATAAGTATTTTAAAGCTATAAGGATAATTATATTCCAAGAAAGCGGTTAAGGAGAACTTTGTATGTCATTATTTCCTGTTTAACACAAACAGGAAATAATGACATACAAAGAACATCGAAATTATTCCGTAATTTGTAAACGTTTTGAATCTATTATTAAGGTAAAGCCGAGTCCCCAGAGCTGCATAAACAAACTCTCAAAAAGTTATCTTATAGTCAGTGACATTCCAATCATATAGTTCAACTAATGTAAAACTGAGAGAAATATATGATAGTAAAATGATATAGTATATATGATGGAAGGCGGGACACGTGCTCCCCTCACAGCCCGACTGACAGAATATCCAACATTTACGATTTGGCAAGTATTGGACGTTCGACAATGCAATGCTAAGCACGTCCAAATATACCGCGAAGGGCTGCGTCACTTCCGGCGATGCATTTAGACATCCGCCCAGCCGATGCTTTCATTTTAATATCAGGACGCCCAACTATATACAGGATTAGCTGCCGGATACTTGCAACTTTGCTCCATTAAACATTTCGGCAAAGTGCGCATATCCGAGGTTCACTTTAGAAAATAAACCATTTCCTAACTCCGTACTTTCGGGTTACTAGGGTTTATGATCCATAATAAAACAACAGCCTGGTTAAGAAATAGTAAATGTTAATAATTATGAAGCAAAAAGCCGCATAACCTTACAATTTTGATAACAGTTCAGTACTGTATTCCAACAACATAATCGTCGTCCACAATAACAAAGTGATTAGAGCAGTCCTGGTGGACGATAGCGGAGATACCGTCTCAGAGACGAACACACACACGCATTAACCGCCCCGCAGCACGCAGCACGCATCACGTACGAGCTCGAATGAGGTCCACGACAGTAGCCGTGGCCCAGACCTTGCGGCGGGCGTCGCGTGCGGTAGGTCGGGGGTCGCTCGACAACGCGCTATCGATCTATCCCAAGCCACTCACGCTTCCAACACAACCATCGCTCACTTGTAACAGCGGATGTCATCAGCAACTGTGTCAATGCTAGAAGCACGGCTTACTTCACGCTTCAGGCTACCTTAATACCCCAATAACGTTACATTGTCGATTTCCGTGCCTCTAATGTCTCGTAAAGATATACCTGATGATGGGTTACGAAAAAATACACCTTCATTTTATTCATTATTATTATTTTGTTTATCTATAAACCAAGATTCAATTTGCTATAAGTATGTTGTTCTCCACGACAACGAGAACGTCGTACATCGTTATCGAAACACAAACTTTGCGATAAAATCTGAGATAACTAATTATAAAGCAGCATTGGGAATATTTATAGCAATTATGAATGAGGCGAGCAACAATAGACCGGCTTGTGTGCGGCCATTTCCATTTGGCAGGAATCCACCGGGCACCGACGGACACAACTAGTACATATTGTACGAGATGGCGGTATTTATAGAAATCGCCGCTCGTTTATTGTCGGATGATGCGGAGCTGCTTTATGAGCATTGTTTCTTCATCATTTACGTTGTAACTTGTAACTTATTTCTCTATCTCCATCAGAGACGCTTACGGCTTTGCATTGTAGTATCCAGCATTTGTAAACAAATGTTATTTCGAAAACAATGCGAGTTTTCAATTGTTTGTTAAGAATATTCTTTCTAAATTCATGATATTCGAATTTTTTGACATTATTTGCATTTCATTGAAACTCCATTCCCTGTCTGGTCCCCGAGTTCTAATGTATAATAATGTAGAATTGGAATGTCTAATTTGGAACCCAAAAAGATAAGAAATTTTCTTACAATACGAATGTTATTATTATGTTTATTGCTTTCTCCAATTGTACTAAATCACTATATAAACAACCAGTCATATCGAGCGTCCCACCCCCGCCCTCGCGCAGCTAGTGAAATGCGAACAATAAGGCAAGGGCAAGTTCGGAGGCGAAATGCCGCGCAACAACATCTGCCCACGCGGTGCGTCTACATCGCCCACTTGCTTTTCCCGACCTTTGACATCCGCCGTCAACCCTCAAAGGTCCCGCCCACACCTGCTGACTGTTACGAGCCTGACCTTCTCGATTCAGTCAATTAAACTTAACACAAACAATTTTCTTTTGTTATTTTCGTAAACTTTTTGATGTTTACTTTGCATTTCTTTCAGATTGTGCTATTAATATTTTTCCTTATTTCGATTACGTGATTTCTCATTAGGTACATCATTACGAGAAATTAGGTTTAATCAAGCATTTACGCACCAGAAATTGACCACAAAAATCAACCTATCCCCTTCAATACTGTCCGACCACAGATCAAGAGAGCCCCGCCGCGCCGGTAGCATCACGCCGCACGCGCACCACACAGCGGCTGATTCACACCAATTATTAACAACGATGACTTGTAATTGCGACTATCATTCGTCACTATAAATCTTTCCGCAATTATAGCTGCGAGTAAACACGGTTAATCTTCACTATAAATAGTTACACGACTAGTCTCGCAAAACAAATTTTCCTATGTAATGTATGTACTATATCTATCAAATTGGCTATTGTATAAACGACATATAATACCACTTTATAAAACGACCGAGAGAGAACGTCGATCTTATGCAGTTAGTCTAAGCGTCAACACACTCAATCAACAACAATCAGATTCCAATAGTGCATCTGAGAATAACAGGTCTAATGAGCGTATCAACAGGATAATCACCGAGGCAACATCATGCTAATGAGCAGGTGGAGCCGGGGAGGTTCGACGCAATCTGGTGTTAGCTGGTTCGAGCTGGTGCGGGCTGGTGCGAGTTGGTGCCGGTGACGTCACAATTGGACCGGGACGCGGCGGATGATCCGATCAACTGTACACTGTAATGTTGTGTGGACCCAAACAAGTCACCTGATAGCCGACCGAGCGGAGCTATGATTTATTGAATTGGAATTACGTACCGAGTTAGTAGTTTATTGTCTATTTTTGCTTTGTGTCTTTCACAGATAGTTTATATCCAAATTGGAAAGTTCAAATTCAACCAAATTCAACAAAACAGAGTCACCATTAGATAAATAAATGGTAGGGTTAACAATAGTTTGTGAATGAAATTTTAAGAGTAATAAGATTCTATCCCATGAGTGCGGAGTGGTCCGGAGTGCTCGGAGGCAGGTGGTCGCTTGAACTGTTGACACTTGTATTAGCACTTCCTGCCGCAGCCGGACTTCGCGCGACTACTATATATACTTGTTGTTGATGTTACCGTGTCTCATAGTTGCGTCATTACTACTCATTAAACATTAGTACATTTTGTAAGAATTTGAATATTCTTCTTGATATGACCTATTGCGTAATTCGCCTAATTTCCGTTTGGTTTATTGAAACATATCTTTGCTATTATATATATAGGGCACATCTTCGATTCACATAGCATTTTCCGACAATGACAACGTTGTATAATGTATACGTTGTATTGATAAGGCAGTTGAACCATTTTCATAAAATATTTTTAATCGAGAGTATTAACAAATGAAGCAATACGTTTAGCCACTTCAAAATATTCCTTTCAACCGACAGTCCACAGAGGTCACGCCGAGAATACCGAAACACAAAAAAGGTTATAATATATAAATACGTCGTCGTATAATATGGTAATTCAGCGGCGAATGTAATCAATTATTTAACACGTGTAACCGAATACGTTTCGTGTCAAATTGTGACGGATTAATGTCAAATTTCTCGACTTGTTAAAATGTCGATATATTATTTCGTAAATCAATACCAACCGTACTCCGGCGTCCGCTTCAAGGTTTCATCAATTTCTTAAATAAAAAAAATCTCGTAAACCGCAGCAAATTGAGCGTGGTTCAAAGTACATGTAAGAGTTTAATATTTTAATACGACCAAATTAGCACGCGAATAATCAAGGCTTATCGAATTTTATAAATATAATTACTCGTTACATTAAAATATTTTCGGCAATCGTTGCTTTTCGATGACTATATAAAAATTAATTGCCCACCTTTATAAATACCTTAAATATATTATAAATACATGAAATTATTACGTTCCTACGACTAATGGATAAAAATGGATAAGAACATGAATTATAAGCATGATTTTAAAATCTGTACCGATAACTCTTGTGGCACGTGGCGTCGTCCTTTCCTTCAATCGTGGCTCTTATTATGAAGTCCCAATTACTTCATCATAATTAAATTGACTTCTTGATAATATTTATAGCAAACGCTTCTTGAAAAAGTTCGCGCCGACTATTTATTTACTTTGTTACGCCATAATATACACAAACTTAACGTAGATTATAAAATCAGACGATGTAAGACTTACATAGTCTGATTTTATCTCGTCTCTTACAGTAAGAGACCTTATCACAAAAGAGAGAATTCTATCAGGCTACCTAGGAAACAAAGCACAGGAAAAATAACGATAATGTATAAATTATGATGATACGAGAAATTTATTAATTTACTTTCGAGACTATGAGTGTCTTAATTTAATGACATATAACAACCGAGAATTACTCTTCCTTATAGATATCTATATTATATCACATTGAGATATTTATCGCGAGGTGATCATCTGTATCGGCAATAAACCATAGCGCTCCGACTAGACGCCGTAAATTAACTCAATAATAGACCGACAGATCCAGCACAAATCGGATACCAATATAGTTGAGCTCTCGTCGACAATTTAACAATAACTATACGTCTAACACAACTTTGAGAAGAGAATAACGTCCCATATAAGTTTAGCGTTCAGCTCAAGAGTATTTTCGGGTTATTGGTGGTATTTGGGACATTAAAACAAGTATACAAAGACTGACCATCACATTTTAGGCCTCTCTCACTCACGTCCGTATTACCAATCTTCATTAATAAAAGACGATCAAATAATTTAAGCGCTCTAGAGTATTTTAATATAAGACAATAACAAGAGCTACCTTTTCCTTTCATTTCGTCAAACAATGATCTACATCAATAACATACAATCGGTAGCAATCGAGATTAATTGGGTGCTCGGGAGAGAGCTCATGACACATGTAACGCTTAACGAACACACACACCAACAAACGCTCAAGTTTGGTGAGCTGCGCATGCGCACCACGCCAGCGACCTTCCACGTTACGTAACAGTAATGTCGACAAAAAACTAAGTTATTTAAACCGCTTTGAAGTGGATCCGAACAATTTATCGTTGAATTTCCGTCTGTTATAAAAAGTAAGGAACTGTTGTGGGCCTTGACTCGATAAAAACTGCGTTTATTGTAGTCTGTCTTTTGGACTGAAAAAAGTGTTAAAATTATGATGCCATAGCTGTTTGAAATCCTCAAATATGGACGCGATACATCCAATAAGAACAGCAAGTATGGGCTCGCTTCTGTAATGAGTAGAGCTCCTGACCTACGTTCAGATATCAACGATTGCAGAACTTCTGCGCATGTAACTTCATTGCAGTCAAACGTCAGCTGCACAGCACAGGCAGTGAGCCGTGGAGCGCGCCGCTTCCGCGCCGGCGCATTCCGAAGGCATTCATCAAACTCTCAATGACAAGACTAATTGATTCCAATATTTTTATTAGAAACCGTTACAATTTGCAACTCCTAAACAATTGAGACGCAATTCATTGTTACAAAGATAATAAATCTAAGAAATAGAAGAATCTCGTTAAAGCTTGGTATGAAATGTAACATCCTTACATATTCATGGAGCACATTTGATGGTGTAGTTTTGCTTTCGTTACCATAAATCACTGCTAACGGCCATATTTTCAATATCTCGTTAGCCAATTGATATTCTTCAAACTAATTTTACACTATAGTATGTACAATTTTATTTCTTCACGAATTATACAAATTGGATAACTTTTAAGGTTGTGGTATTTTGTCGCTGTTTCCAAGATCAGTGCCATCGAGATTCTGATAGGCCAGTTATGTCTGTCGGAATCTGGTACTGAAAACTATGTTATGTGTAAACAATGTGCAGCTGTGGAAGCAAGGCTACTTTTGAATTTGGATAAAAAGTAGAGCCTTGAGGGTCGGGGCGCGCGGCGTGGGCGTGGGCGTGGAAAGTCTGGGCGACCTTTGGTGCGCGTGGGCGTCGTACCCTCGCCCGCTCACGGCGAAGTGTTTGTTGTTTCCCCGTTCCTCATGAAATTGCATAACTTGTGTGGCCATTTATGCCGCGGCCAGTTATCTCTAAAAGATTGGAAATGAATATTGTTGCTCAAACATTGTTGATTTGTTGCACCTTTTGTATACCATCCATCGACTTTTGGATCAAACTAGAAGATACCCGAACATAATTACTTCAATTGTTTTTTTAATCTTTTATTTATTTTTGAAACACAAACGAATTTCCACATCGTAATTTGTGTCATTGATTTTCCTCAAAAGTTAGCATCGATGTAATCTCGCTGCCTCTCACCTCCCGCACTGACGTACACACTGATATTATAAGATAACTCATTCATGTTTATTTCCTGCCATTTTACTTTTTAGATAAACCACGATGCAAAACGCTAAGCGCAAAATACTATCTCAGCTTTTCCTTAATTTATATTTGTTTATAAAAAAGTCGTATTAGTTAAAATCATAACACAAGAAGCGTTTCAACGGTTTATATTGTATGATTTAGCCTATTGTTTAATTTATAACATGACCTGCATTTCTATAGCCTGCAATCTACATCACCATAATTTTGACACCTCGTTCATTAAACCAGGATCAAAACTTTAAGCGGTATGGTTGCACATATAAAAACATACACACACCAACAAAATCATTTAAAAAATTTTACCTTAATAAAAATTCAATTTACATTTTAGTGACTAGTAAATATATAGTAAAAAGTGACCATATCAACTAAACCGACTCCATCACCAATGTCCCGTTGCCCGCCGACTGCTTATTTTCGCCTTCCGCGTATTGTTTCTTACACTTTTTTATTTAAGATGTTTATATAAGATTACTACAGTCACACGACATTGTGAAGGCCAGCCATTTTTAATAAAACTTCCAACTCGGCACAATAATTGACCATTAAATATTAATTCTTATTTCATATTATTAAGTCTGTTTTCAAAGAGTTAAGCCTTTAAGCTCTTCGAGATATATATTTTACTGTATTATTTTACTGAACGTGTCAGAAACGATGTACTAGAATTTATAATTGATCAAAAATGGGAGCATTATGAGCACAATGTGGTAAGTAACATAAACAAACTAGGTTCGGTTGCTTTGCTTGTGATTTCCGATGAAACGGAACCAATTGGCGAGCCATTGACGCAGATGCGGTTAGGGCAGTGACCACTGCTATGAATGAACTTTGGGGGAAATACGATGACAGGGAAAATGTGGTCACATAACCTGTATTAGTAATACTATTGCCTTTAACACAACAATTATAACATTTTAACTGTTAATGGAATAAACTGGTTTTGCGTATTATTATAAAGATACAACAAATTTGAGGCTTCATGTCTTTCTCAGAATGGAGAATCATTTACATTGTAACCGAAGTGTACCCTTTGAAGCTACTTCTTCTTGTCTAGACACTAGTTTATATCGGTCTACAAAAAGCGCGTGCGTCAATGTGACGTCAGGCTCCACTGAAGGTAATTTCAGTCTGCTTCTTCGTTTAAGTTAAATGGAACCTTCCACGTCGAGCTCAGCAATAATGCTGCAAAAACCGTGCTGGATGACGAGGCGTCATTTACCCACATCATAGGTGTTTTCTTTCAATGCTTTTACATAAAAAATTTAATAGGACCTAATCTACTAGTTCACAAAATAATTAGCGGGAAGTACGTTTGAGGAAAATCGTGCAGTTTAAAAATAGCAATAAATCTAATCTCTGAAGTTGTGATATGCTTAAATAATCAGATAAGGTTCGTTAACATGAAATGGAGCAGATAATGCGTGTATGTGAGGTGTCAGAAGTGGACCAGTGGAGCACTCGTCTAGCTCACGGAGCGTCCGGCCGGACGTCCGGGATCCCCCGGGAAACGGCTTACCGACGTCTGGTCGGGTCGTACACTACGTACGACCGGTACCGACGGTAGTAATCAAATTTGTCAAATAATGGCTCTTTCCAATATCAGGATTATTTTGAGATCTATTGAAAGGGTTTGCTTTGCAAGATTTTCTGCTTGACATAGTGCACAAACATCAAAATATGAAATACTTGTGTAATATCATGTAGCGGAAGATCGTATCGAACGACAACAGAATATTTTCTCATTTAATGCTTTATTCTTTAAATTATGTTAATGTTATTGTCACGTGCTACGCGTGTCCTCGCGCGGACAAAATCATTATTTTTCTTATTAAAAACACTTGTCACTCCATTGTCGTGTGCCATTCCCATTTCTTAAACAATCGTTTCCTCGTTATTTTTCATCATTAATTGTGTACCTACATTTAATTTCACGTAGACTGTCAACTTGAAATGTTTTAATGAAAGGCGTCAAAATATTTTCATTATAAAGCAAGTGCAAGGAAAACCTGTCGACTTGATAAACTTTTACTTTATCAAAGCCGAGCAGCGAGCAGCGTGGGAATTTTAATTCTGAAATATTTGGTCTAACCTCGATACCGTCACATATATGTTCATACATACAGAACGGGTTTGCATACAAAGCAATTTCGCTACCTTTATCATTTTAATTTGCCAGCGAATATAATTCACCCGAATAAAACCCAATTACGGTTGTTTTTTAATAAAAATTATAACCTATAAATACTAATTGACAGCAGTTTTAAATGATAAGATTGTCGCCAGCGGACAGTAATAATTTAATACTCGGAAACATTTATTACAGAGCACAAACATTGCAACAAGACACCGGATTATTTATAATAAAAAAAGGAAACACAATGTAACTGCAAAAGGGGTACCACTCAGGATATGTTAGAGCTGTGAATTGGATATTAGCAGCTCCAATACTATTATAATTTTAATATATTTGAACTGTTCTGTATCAAAAGGACTAGTGGTATTATCTATTAGACCAAGTGCTACCAACAGACGCGTAAAGTCATCATTATGTTTGATTGCTAAATCAGTACCATGTATGGTGAAATCGCTCTCAGAAAAGATCTCACGAACGATTTACAATACAGAAACTATCTATTCTAACATTTCGCTTCACTTACCAAGTACATAATATAAAGTTTTTACCGTTCCCATATATTAACACTCACAAAAAAAAGTGTTATTATTTTTATTCTTTCCGAGCAGAACATCTATGTCGTAAAAATCCGATCGGAATTTACATCGCGAAACACAGTTGTTTGAAAATATCACCTCAAACACAAGCCTTTTGAAACCAACTATACTTGTTTAGAAATTCAGATGTACTCGTATTATAAATCGGTCTTGGGACCATTCCCTATTCCCAAACTGGACACTTTCAGTCCTCCCTAGATTGCAATATTACTTCCTCGACTTTTCCAGACATTCCTTTTAGCTTTTCTTTAACTACCACTGAAAATATCACCGTTATCGGCCCACGAGTGTATAACTATTGTCACAGCCTTATCGAATGTTTGCCGGTGTGCTAGTCCGATACAAATAGCTTATCTTGCGAGCGCGATTTGCTATTTTCGACTTGACACGTATAACCGTTAATTAATTATTATGAATATCAGATTTGCAACAAATAGTTTGATCTGCCTATATTATTTAAAATATTATGTGGTTGTTTGTTTACTACACATATATCCACCATATTATGTTTGACGATTTAATTTTCTTTTAAAACAGTGCGTTTACTGTGAAAGTCCTGAGAGAAAAATGATATGACCAAAAAGTTTCCGATGTGTTAATCTTGTGTCTCAATAATCGTGCTAAATTAGCTAGTTAATTTCAGCATTTAGCAACCATTCAATTTTCCTTGAAATACTAACAATTGTAGAGTTAACACTTTTAATATAAGGATAATATAATATGTATGACATATACATTTTAATTCTTTTTAATACGTTCTATTCATCATCGCCGCGTTGCGGTTTGCTAACGCTCATGAATGAAGGTGTAAGTATATAGTCTATATATGTATGTATGTGTGTATGTGTAACCTCCGACTCTGTCAGTAGCCGGGGTGGTGGCGCGGGGCGCGCGGCAAGGGCACATCGGATGCTTATAATCAATTAGTTATCAGTAAACAAGTAATACGACGTTAGTTCTAAATCCGTCCGTCCGTATGTAAACAGACGCATAAAAATATCGCGTCCGAGCCGCGTAAACCGTTTGACGTCAGCCCCGCACCACTATTTATATATTATGTGTTATCACATTCACTCGGCTCCTCCTTCACCCTCCTTCACCCTCCTTAACCCAACTGCAACTCGATCATATTTATAATACATTGTACATCTATTAACATGTTATAAAAAAAGTATAGATTGGATCCCCTGAATCACACAAACACGAAAGTCGCATTGCTTGAAGTACAAGACAATACGTTGTATAATGTTGTATAATGATATTATCACCCAAGAAACGAAATCGTATTCGACGGTTTTCCGTTCGCGGGCCGCGGGACACAGCTATTTCGTTATCAATAAGCTGAGCACATGTGAGAACAAAAACAAAAGCACAAAAAGCGACCTTGGTGCTTGTATCTGCCAGCACTAAATGATGCAAAATTGTGAAGACAAACAATATTATTGTACTGAAATTCCAACACCTTAGTGTTTATGAATCGAATGCATCACTTTTTCGAAAACTAAACCCAAACAATCACGTTTGAAAATTAAATTTTAATTGCTGATTAGTGTTTGCTTATATTGGAGAAATATTCCTAAAACATCAATTTGTTTACCGAAAACAAACTATGACATAGACTGCACATGGACAGATTTCTACCAACAAGACCTGGTAGTGACGGACACCTTAACAGACTCTCCTACTACCCCTTATATAATACACCTGGTACCCTACCCTAATACCACAATGTATGAACTGCGCAATAGATAAAAGCGTACAGTCACTCCGCAGAGAAATAAACGTTTATTGAATTTACACTCATTGTAGACAACGAAGACAAGTCAGCATTAAACATTCGTAGAAAAGACAAATCTAGCACTTGATGTCAATTTAAGTTTGTAATTTTTTATACATTGCTAAGAACGTCTCCAGCTTAACACAAAATTTATAACCAGCCTTTAAAATATGTCGGAACTATTATTTTAGGAAGGGATAAAAACAATAAGAAAATCAAGTAGATTGACTAGGCACAGGGGAATATGTATTAATGTTATAATTTCCTTGTATTGGTGATCGACGACCGGCGACTATCGGCTTTGCTCAATTAAATTGTTTATAGTTTGCGATAAGAAATGTTATCGTCGTACCAAGTTATTGAGGCATGGTGACGAAACATCGTACCATGAAATCTTCTAGAATGTCTGACATGTCGATGTTAGGTGTTCTTGATGTCAGTTCGGCAAAGTTGATCAGCTTGGTCAGTCAGCAAGATTATTATTATTTTTATATTTACATAATAAGCGAAGTAGTTTGCCTTAGGTGTTTGATAATTAATATAAACTGGCACTCACGTGCCGGGTGCTAACGAAATTGCGAAATGACAGGTTGAATTAAAAACAAAAAACAAAAGCCGGACAAGCTAGATACCGTTGCTTTCGACCAGACGCGAATTCAAAAGACACGATAATGCCTAATAATATCCTGCTTTAGCAGACCACCGGGTAAAACTAGCTTCGCTTGACATCGGATTGAATCGATCGAGACCTCTGAGCCGTGTTGCCACGAACCACATTCATTACATTTTCAAATTGCTGAGGTCGCGGAATCTATTCGTGACCTTACGGACACGCACTCGAAGGCGACGTCATGCGGTCCATTGTAGCCGGTGAGCCGATGACGCGGGTCGCTGCTTTTTTGGAAATTAAACACGAATTACTGACGCGATCACGCGTCGAACGACTGCTCGAGTGAACCTCGTTCGTGAATAATTTACGGCCGACGTCCAAACGTCTCGTTTCGAGTGATGCCCATATCTCGTCCAAATTATTATCAAACATCCGGAAAGCTGCAAAGCATAAAACACTCCGATTGTTTACAGAGTACAAGGTTAAAAATAAGAAGTAAGCCGGATAGGAAAACATTCTCTGGGAGCGATTCAAATAATGAAGTAATTCGCGGCGCTATCGAGTGATAACCGAACGAGGATACGCACACGAGTGAGCGCGCGCGTGTAGCGACGCGACGCACACACGCGCCGCGGGACGAAAATAGCAGCACCGATATCGCGAATACACCAACACACGCCCACACCGTACGCCGTACGTGAACTGTAATGAAAACACATACACACGTCGAGTGCGCTATGAATAAGATACGAGTCGAAATGGAACCATGCGAGTTGTTTATACGCGGATGGGCCACTGCGCCAATTGCGAGGGTTAGTACCGGGATCGCGGCGCAGGTGAAAGCTTGCGAAAAAACTGGCTCCGAATCGCAGCGGACGAGATGGCGAGATAGCGCGCTAGAGGCTCGCGCGAGCGACCGCGTACCGGTTACGGCTAGTTCCAATAATAGGTCGTACAAGGAATGTAGAAAGATTGCGAGCTTACCTAAATTTATGACATACATGGCCTGGGAGCGCTCGAGCCTCTGCGCGTGCTCCACGGCCTGGTACAGTCCGGAATCCACTTTTAACACTGTACAACTGTAACACAAACGGTAAACACTGCGCTGAACGCAAGCATCATAATGTGAGGACACTGTCGCTGCCGAGGGCAGAAGGACGCGCTTACTTGCGCGCGACCGACGTGCTCGGTGCACGAACCAACACTGACTGGCTGCTCCACGCTCATTGCTCGGTTAGCGCCGAGCGCCTAGCGCCCGAGAGCGCCGCGCAGCGCTGCGCCCGCGCGACCACCCGCCCCATTCACCGCCGCCTCCGCGCCTCGACTCTAGCGCACGCAGCGCCGCAGCGCTGCGCGCGACAATGGATGACGAAACATCGCAAAAGTTCTAAATTTGTTGGCAAAATAATGATGATTACATCGTCCCACTGCAAACTATAAGTTTCCTAGAATCCAGTGGAGCGAAAGCCAGCGATAGATTTCAACGGAGGTTACCTTCGGTCTAGGTCACGCAAAGTTCACAATGGAGGAAATAAACAGTCATTAGTGCACTCGTTACGACCGCGGCTCACGCCGAGTCCGCACAATCCTATACGCGTGCGCGTATCTACAATATCGTATTAAAATGTTTACCATTTAATGTGATTACGTGATATGCACCACGTTTAGATGTGACCTAATATACGAATCTATTTATACGCTTCCTATTTACTCATTTTGACTCTTTGATTTCTTGGATTAGAGTCGAATGGTGCAACAGAACCTGATAATCGAGTAGATCAGATTCTATCCAACGGACAGGTCGTTAGCATAATCATGTGTATTTGGGGACTCAAAAAACTATTAGATAGAGAAATTGATAATGAAAGTGAAATCAAAACAGCTCTTAAAGTTGTCCAAGTGAAAAGCAATAGTGTCAATAGTGAAGCTGGCGGCACAGTGGTGACCTCGACTTTGATGTTGTCCAGCGAGCGGCGCGGGCGGCGCGGCGCGGGCGCCAACTCGCCGCTCGTACCAGGAACTTACTATTTTTACGAAGATGAATGTAACAAATTTTACGTAAGCCGATACACAGAACAAATTCATCTCAACTTCCGCAAATATTGTAAATAACGTCGACTGAAACACTCGTTCTAACAACAATAATAATTAATTAATAGATATGGACGATTTAAACTTTTAATTTCTGAATAAATAGAAACAAATACATATAGACCACATTGTTGTACACGAGTGGGACGAGACAATTTTATAATAAGTCAGATAGTGAGTAAAGGGCAAACATTTAAAAATAAACAAAAACACCGATATCTACACACAACAACAGAGTGGAATATTACAGAGACGACCGGTACAGAAACAAATGATGATATTAACATCAAAAAATTAACAATTCCTTGATAAAGTCTTGATATTACTGACCCAACTTCTTCAGGATCTTACAGTAGTTTCAAGGAGGATACAATAAGGAATTGTAATATAAATTGAATCAACAAACAACTGCTTTGTATGACGCAAATATAAAACGGTTAATCATGAAATACAAATTTTGCGGTCGTTGGGCGTGCTTCCTCTACTTGGATACATCAACAGCAAAACATTTGTAACAAGCGGTGTATCCTTATACATTGAAAGACGTTTAGAGCGTGACACGATAAAGGTAAAGTGAACAAATTATTTACTTCGTTAATAATTCGATAATAGTATTTAACGCGTTACGAGACAAAATAGAATCTGTAAGTCAATTACATTAATCTTCAGATGATCCTGTTGTCATAACCATTTACCAATCTTCTTTCCATTAAATCGACAATCATAATGTACATCGAGTTTGGAAGCAAATCGAATAGTTACTCCAAATTGAGTTTTTTTTTTTTTTTTTTTTTATGTTATGAAGAGGGGAGACGAGCTGGACGCACTCCTGATGGTAAGAGTAACGCCAGCCCATAGCCAATGCAGTGCTACCCGGAACTTTGCTATAAAGCCCAACTCCGGGCAGGGTTGCACTACACCGACGCTCCCCACTTTGAGTCATCAGATGTTAAGACTCATTAGCCCAGTAATTTCGCTGGCTACAGTGCCCTTCAGACCGGAACACAGTGACATTTTCACATCACTGTTCAGGCGGTAGAATGTCTGGCACTGTGGGGGTACCCACCCAGTCGGTCTCCTGCGAAAGAGACCTACCCCCGGTAAAATGTCCTATTACGACATGAGTTGTTGATTTTTCACGTATTGTATTTCGTATGATTTCTACGATGTGTATTGAGCAGCGAGCTGTCAGTGCGGCAGGCGGCAGGCGGCAGGCGGCAGGCGGCCGGCGCCCCGCTCACACAATTTATACGACTAGACGATATTGCTTTTTGATCATATCATGAGTGGGCCGCGAAATAGGGATCCGACTCATACGTGAGTGTGAGATCATAGTCATATTCAGATTTCATTTTCAGTCTACCACAACACCGAAAAGACATAAAGTAAATATTTCCTTGTTCTTGAAAGAAACAGAAATACATCATATCTCTATATCATAGGACACTATAACTCTAAATTATTTTCCAATTGCACGTTCCTTACAAGTGCACTACATTTTCCAAAGAGCTTTAAGTATTCCAATATCACAATCAACGCAATTCCAAACATTTACAGTTTTTTGAAAATGGATAAGTTCATCAACCCTTGTGTAACGGAATAAATAAATATCAATAGTTACATAAAGCCAATGATACACGTTGCTGCGTCGGCTGCGCTGACGAATGCTATTGGTCATCAGATAATTGCGCGAGAGCACGGACGCGGCGCCGGCACTTGTTTACCAAACACTGTCGCAGCCATGTGTTCGCACTAACCGTCAACTTGTGACATGCTAACTTGCATTACCCTTCATAACTTGGCCGATGATTCCTGGTTCACTAAGCTAGGTAAAGTGAGTGAATTTTATTTATATAACAAGTATTTAATGTGATAGCAGGTGAGCTGTCCGATTGAAGAATTGATCGTCACTATCAATGCAGAAACCAGGGTAATACTACACTTTATTATCAAAATATTTCGTTCATAAAACCACTGCTATTTTGGAATCGATGACAATTTGCTAGTGGAGCGCGGATATAAATGCAATGACGTTTATTCGCAAGTATTTCCACAGCGCCTCGCCGGCCCACACTCGCGCGCAGTCAAAACAAATCGTTCAATGAATAATATTTTTTTAATAGTTTTAGAAGTATGTCATCAGATTTCTGTACGAGACAATTTTCTGAGAAAGCAATTTATACTCAAGCAAGCGTTATGTAATAATTCAATTATTTTTAACTTTAATTCTGCTTGGAAACTATGTTTACTTATTTCAACCAATCTCTTTAAAATATTGAATTATAAATGCTAGGTTGTAAAGGTCGTAAACGAATATTTTCTAGACGACTAAAGAGCACTACATCAGATTGTTTTCGTAAACGAGGAGGGTAGCTATCTGATAGAAAGTAGTTATTCTGAACATCAGCAGTCGTCAAGGCCGAGCGTACCTGCCATTTAAAAAGAAATACACTCTTCTTGTAGCACTCTGCTTAAGAGATTCGAATCCTTTTGCTAACTGATCAGTTACTTT
Organism: Eurema hecabe; assembly: GCA_026213755.1. Taxonomy (NCBI): domain Eukaryota; kingdom Metazoa; phylum Arthropoda; class Insecta; order Lepidoptera; family Pieridae; genus Terias; species Terias hecabe. The sequence goes on along the minus strand of JADANM010006310.1, from coordinate 1,903,644 downwards.
GAAGACTTTTGTAAAATTCGGAAGACGGTATCGATTTGAAACAATAAAGTAACAGTTGAGTCACATTACGCAAACCGATGATGGGCTATTGGCGGTTAATTTATCCGGCGTCGCCCGTCGCCCGTCGCCCGTCGCCCGTCGCCCGTCTAGACGCGTCGCCCGACCCGTTACTCATACTAACGCACTAACCCGAAATAGATCTGAAACACTAACTACATCTGAAAGACTAACCTTTCATTTGTCAATATTATGTTCAATCGAACTGTTTGCCGCTCACACTTACAAAAGCGTTTCTAAGAGGTTCATCTAATGAGAAGTCACCGCTGGGACACGGAATTCGTAAGGCTTCAAAGGTTGCATTGCGACCTATTAAAACACGAACAGGGAGAAAACCGAATACATCCTATATTCGCTTCAAAAAAGTAGGGTGGCTAGCGGACATGAAAATCAGCTTTATTAAATTTCTAGTAGGTGTAAAATTTTCATACAACACTTTGATGTTTTCAAAATTTATTTTGCTCAATGTTTACTAAATTATTAAAAAACAAACACTACCCTGCTATGTATATAATATATAATTTATTATAAAGCTAGCTCACTAACAATAGGATGTATATAAAACGATTCAAATATCTTTTTCCCTAGTTAGTGTAAACCCGAATGTCATATCGAAGTATACTAAAAGTAACATCAACAACACCAGCACAGTATCAGATCAAATTGAAACATGGTGCTATATTGTGTTAGTCAATAAAGTAGCAATAACATCAATCGCAGTTCCGTCAGTTGGCAGAGGAGGCGGCGAGGGTGCGAGCGGCCAGGGCAGGTGATTCAGAGGGAAATCCCACCGGCCCGTGCCAACGGCCGACCTCAGCGCTGGAGCACGCCCGCCTCGCCGATACATTGCAATACATTTAATCTATCTAGTTGATTGCCGTTGGATATACGTTAGAAATAAAATATGCTACAGCTAACTAGCGACCCGTCCCGGCTTCGCTTGCATATATTATGCATGTATTGTACCTACATATTTCTTTTGAATCACTCTATCTATCAAAAAAAAACCGCATCGGTTGCGTAGTTCAAAGATTTCAGCATACATCCTTATGTATCAAGGATATAGGGACAGAGATAGAGAAATTGACTTTTGAAAAATAATGCATACATTCAAATTCTTATTAGACCAACATCAACATACAACCTAAGATTGTCTCATGCGTGAAGGTGCTTGGTTATACTATAAGTAAATTAAAGATAATGAGACTCGCTGCTTTATCCATCATACAACATATAACGCAATCGTATCGTATCTTATAGTATGCTTGGTTTTAAAACTCGATTTCGAGTATAATATTCGTCCCAAACGCTTTATAATTCTTAATGAAATGACGATTTAAATTAAATATACGGCGTATCATTATTCTTTAAAAATTTTCGTTTACCCCTTTCTTTCTTCTTTCAAAAGCACAACGAAAACTGAAAGCATGAGCAGAAAGGTGAGTCGCATGAACGTTATTTGTGCGAGGAATGCCGATTTGGCATTAGGCGAGTACATTATAATTATTCAAAAGTCAAACGCACATTAAGTTTTGATTTATTGGGACTATTCCCGACTTTACACGTGCGATCTGAATTCATCATGTCATCTTATAAGCAGCTTGGTTTCACGCACCAAACTCCTGATGCCATTTTGATATGTTCTCCGGAAAAAACAGATTATTTTATCTTTACCATCGTATCAGCAAACATTTTATTATTTAGAAATCATAAACATAATATGAAATTCAAGTACTGAGAAGCGACGCATTTTTGCACGAAAGCTAAGGTGGCCGGCACTAGGCAAATTTAAATACATGACCTTTCGCTCTTGACACGTTCTAAAGAATTAAATTAATACAATTTAGAAATAGATATATTTTTTAAACGTTCTAGTTTTCGCAAACATATCTATTATTTAAAATATTTCATATAAATGGGCGGAGTTGAACTAAGTTTCAGGCGACGATGTCGTAGGTGTATCCTACGACTTCTCCTCATACTTGATAAATAATAAATATTAAGTTCGCAATCAATGTAATCAAATTTAAAAAGAGCGAAACAATTATATTTATGTGAATATTTCTTTAATTATAAGTTACAAGTTGATACTTGTCAGGTTACCCGCTCAGATAATTTATTAACAGTTGCAACTACAACAATCGTGGACGATGAGACATACAAAAAAGGGATCTCAACAATTTCGTCAAAATATCATATCATTTACTTTTTTCGGATGCCCTTTAATCGTAAGAATATTCTTACGATAAAACTTTCTCAGAACAATTAAATGTTTTTATAACAGTATAGACAATTTAATTTGTAATTGTATATAAATGAGCTCTATCTTTATTTAGCTCTTCGAATTGGAATCTTCGAAGTAACCGTTACTGAGTGCTACAGATTCAAGTTTTAGGCTTCGGACGGAGTAGGAGAATGAATTCGACTTTACATCTGTGAACTTTGAACATTTTGAAATTTCTGTCTCGGGTTCGAGTTCAAGTTTATTTTATTTAAGTTCAATCTTTAGTTATTATAAGCATTGTAATGAGACATTGCCAGTTTTTCTGATACAAGTAAGTGTTTCTTATCCGGTTTATTCAAAGGAATTGCATTAGACCGTTTTTGTAAATTTTTCATTAGTGATTAATGTGATTTTAAACATTTTCTGTAATATTTCCAGGGGGAGGCGGGGGCACAGCTTACCTCGCCTCCCGCAACCCCATAGAAATGTACTAGTCCGGTAGGTTTGTCAACAATTTCAAAATATTATGAAATATGCATGATACGTTTTAAAATCACCTAACCTTGGCCACTATCAACATCATGAGACTTATCAGGCAATATTAACTTTATATATTTTTAGATATTAATTAATAATTGTAAAAGAACAGTAACTGGAAATTTCAGTGTAAAACTTCGTCGCATTAACTATTTATACAACGGAACACGTGTTAACTTCCATTTCAGGTTAACTTAAAAACGTTTAGAGATTCATTGGGCTAAATCCCACCTTGGCATTTGGATGTTACGGAGTACTTTTTTTTGGTGGGGAAATGCTCACGCATACCTACGATCCTGGGGGTGAGAAAGTAGGTTATGTCGGACTCAAACCGACTAAAAGCCCACGGTGTTCCACTGTTCCGCGCGTGACGGGGTCACGGGTGCTCTGGCGGACTCTTCTGCAGCCCCGTCAGCATGTTACGGAGTACTTACTCATTCAACTTGCCTTGGTCATTGTAGTAATGATGGCATAGTGTCGTAATTATTTTTTATATTACAACTAATTAGGTATTCCATTCACATGTAGCGTTTAATAAAGTTTTAACGGTTGTCAGAACATCAAGTACAGTTGAACAAATAATATAATGTTAGTTAGTTTAGTTTACCTTTCGCGGTCACAGCAGTTGGATTGACCGACATTGTTCACGAGTGTTTGTACAAGTTCACAATCCCACACGTACGTTACTCGACAAATAGTTACATATCGCCTATCTTTCAGGTCATTTCACAATCAGTTATATAGTTTGTATGTAGTATTTACATGGTAGATGTTAGTACATTCGGGAGTGGTGCGGCAGCGAGGCACGAGCGCTCGGGGCGGCAGCCGGACACCGACTGAAGGCGGGCGGCCGGTAGCGGTGGGCCCGTGGGCGCCCGGCGTGCCCCGACCTCAGTGGAGGGGGAAGGAAATACAGCCTCCCGATAATAATTATGTAAGTGTGAGGGTTGCTGCTATTTTTAGACTGGAATCCTTGAAAGCGTATAATAAATGTGCAATTGAGTTTCACAAACAACGAATATTGGATTGTATTGTTTGTTTATCGAGTACCTACCAGTCGCGGAGTGTGGAGCGTGGAGTGATTCCCGTTTGCGATGTGAACGTGTTTTAACGAAGATTTTCCGCAGCCGCAGTAATTAAATTCTACGAAGCTTTTTGTTTCGTAGCTTTTTTTACAGAATGATCGACACTTAATTGCAAACACGTGCCAATATTTTCCGAGATAACTATTAATTACTCCAATTTAATTGATTTTTATTATATCTTCATTAAACATAAAACGTGTTTCATATATTTCTTTTAATTTGAACAAGTTGTGGTTAAAATGAGATTTAACCACACCTAGATCAAATTAAAAGACTCATTATCCTGAAATATGATGATGATTATTGATAAACTGAAGTAATGAGTCATTCATAAGTAGATAATATTAATTTGAAAAATCAGCTGCATCATGACAGTAAAGCAAATTGAGACTCACGTAAAATGATAAAGATTTCCAATGCGATATTATTTATTAACATTTTGTCTAGCACTTAAATATGAATGATATTTGAAAAAAATGTCACCAAAACAATAAATAAATCAAAATAAAAAATATTTACCATATTCATGAGATATTGAATTTCATGCGAAATTTACAAAGCCGCGGCTTAGGAAAAGAAAAATACTACTCGAATTGTGGGGATAGGCTTGTCGCCTGTCGCCTGCCGCCCGTCGCCTGTCGCCTGCCCCACCCTCGCCGGCAGGATCCTGTGGGCGTCTGTTGACAAACTGCTGCGTCTATTTTAAGCCAGAGCCACGCCTTTGAATCTGGGGGGAGGGTAGCACGGGTGAGAGGGGCGCGGGGCGCGGGGCGCGGGGCGCGGGAGGCTTCGCTGAGCGCCCTTGACCTCCGTTTCCAAACAACGGCAGTCACAACAACGCCACAATTTCGGTAATTCGTCCTGCTAATTGACACCTAAAGCTTTTAAACTAAAATTTTCTTGGCTCGGCTAATCGAAGGGCATTCTAGCAAGAATTTCGTAGAGATCCAACCAGCTTGTAAAGAAATCAAACCAAAAATTAATGTACGTAAAGCTCTCTTACAACGAATGAACTTAAATTAAGCTCATATCGTAAGATCTTCAGGGTCGACAGTGACTTTAACATTTAAAGAAGGAATCTCTCGTAACATTTCATTGGCGAACAGAAGGATAGTTTTTACCATTTGCTGAGAATAACCAATGGATGAGCACCAAATACACCTAAGGAATGGTATGGTTGTCTATAAGTACGTTATCACGGCTCGTGCCGAGTCGCACGATAGCGCGGCGGCGTATCTCAGCCTAATTAATACAATTACAGCACACGAGTTATCGCCCCGACGCGTTTGATTAATTGTTATAATATATCCTGTCTTAAATCCGCTTAATTTCATTATTTTTTCAGCACCCTGCGTTACGTCGACACGCGTCACCTGATAAAAGGATTATCTGAGGCTGGCTCTTGGGCTGGTTTTTCGCAAGATATAAATTGGATGATTTCTCGTGTCATTTTGTTACTACCGATCTAGTCACGAATATACTTATTATAGTATTATTTATTATAGTATAGTATTTAGTCCATATTTCATTAGCTACAAGAGTATTAAGTTTAGTACTGTCCGAAAATCGAAGATCGCATCTCTACGCGACGAGGCACGATCGCCATATATGTATTGTTCAATATCATTTTAAAATGGCTACACGTGAACCACAAACATTTATGAATAAATCAATATTAACCTTTTATTTTTATTCCACAAATATTGTTATCTCTGATTTAATGGTAGAATAATCGTATATAACAGGAATAGTTGTCATATAATTTTCCTGAAATCCCAAATCGGGTCATGAAGTCATGAATTACCTTTAAACATTAGGCAATCAGTCGGCGGTGATTAGTGACTAACACGAGCCGCGGAGTAGCAACTGCTAGCTCAGCAGAGTCTTATCAATACATCGATAAGCACCACGTGTAGAATGGTCAAGGCCGGGGGGGCGTCGAACCGGCGGGAGGCGGGAGGGTGGTGGAAGGGGAGGGGGGCGCGAGTGCGCTCAGGGTGGCGCGGAGGACCCGGGCTCCAGGCGAAGGGGCAGCCTGGGGTGTAGAGGACGCGAGCGCACTGGGGCTAGAGTTATTTATAATAAATCAATACCGCCAGCGACCGTGGCCTTGCGAGCATCGATCGGCCGTGAGACGAGCCCCCCAGCGCGCCCTGCCCCATATCACACGTTCTCATATACCTACTATCATCCGAAATATTTGCGTTTATTATCGTTAACACAAATCTTTGGGGACTTAAAAGAGTGTTTAAAAAAAACTAGGCAGCGTTTACGTATTACTTCATAAAATATCGAGTTCTGGAGTAAAAATCCTGCATCTATTGACAATGTAATAAAATGTTAAGTTACTGTAACTTATACAAATGCTCATTCGTAAGTAACGTAAAGTAACCGTGAGAACGGCGATACGATTTCTTAGTTATCCCTGTACCGGGAGTATAGCCACTATTAAAATTCTAGCAATTTTTTTTTGTATTTTATAAAATAAAAAATATAGGGAATACAAAATTGTAAGACGGTAAGTATTGAACCATGGGGTTTATTACCCACCATCTATATTATATATTTAAATAGTAAACTTATTTTATTAAAATATTAACAAACAGATTTTGCTGGCGACCTCATGAAATTTGCCTTCTAGTTCCTCATTTAACAACTTGGTCCAAAAAATAAAAACCATATCAAATATAATATAATAAATACTAAGAAACTATTAAATGAAATTAGTCTAAATTATAATATTAGTATTTGTAATATTTAATCTATAGAAATAGTCACCCTGTGACACTTAACATTTTACTGTGAAAAATAAATCAACTCACCTGAACTCAGTGAGGAGTGTGCCGGATCATCGGCCATTTTTAAGCAGCAATCTACAAAGAAAATAAATATTTACTTTTATCTTAATTCTTTACATGTATTTCGAAATAGACTAGCTCTTTCTGAAGTTTGAACTTATGTAAAAATTGTTTTTTTTCTTCTCAAAATTAATATTATTAATTAATAATATACCTATTTCTTTTCAAACCACAATATGCATAACAATAGAAAAATACATTCCTCACCATTTTAGTAACATATTGTGGGAGACTGGTGCCTAAACTAAGCTTTTGGTTTTGTCACGAGACAACTGACCATAACAAAATGAGACAAAAACTAAAATAATACATTGTGCTCACAGAAAGTTATAAGTCAGTTTAGAGAGGGTGTTAGTATTATATCATATAATACATATATATTATTGGTACACACAATATAAAAAATATTTATTTAACCTAATGAGTATTATTTCATTAAATATTGGTTATTGTATCACTTTACTAATAATGTCAAAATATATTGTGAATTTTTAAAAAAACATTGGACATGGGAAATCATACTTGTAAAGTAGCCGATAACTCTACATTTGTTTAGGACATTTATCTACACAAAAGTAAGTCTAGGTTAGCTTTTCTAAAACTTTTTAGCCATTTAGCCATGATTGTATTTTTTAATAATATATATGATTGATGAAAGCTTGACTCAAGAGGGTGAGTTTGCAACACAACATGGGCTTTGAGTTCAAATAACTAACTTATAGTTTCTAACTTGATTGTTCATGGTATAAATATGTTTCATTTCAAGGGTTAATAAATCAGGTATCCTAAGCTTTAAATTTTATACATTATCATTTAAATGCATGTAAGTATCTAAAAAGTAGGATAACAAAAATGATGACTTTCAATCAACAGTAGAAAGGGTATTTCACAAATTTAGCAACATGATTATAAGTACTGAGTTAATTTATCAGAATGTTATTAATCTTATCTTAAATTTTAATTATTGTAAAAGTCAAAATATGTGGTGTTGTGGCGCACCTAAATAATATCATTTTTTAAATATATATCTGTGAATGGTTTGGACGATTTCTTAAAGAATACCTGAACATAATGATGTTAAGTTTACAACTACTCAAATATTAGAAATGTGTGCATAACTATTTAGATAACTAGATATATAAGCAATAAAATTGCTTTGTTAAAAGTTAGATTTAAGTTTTATAAGCATATAATAAAACGATAATATTAAATCTAAGTAAGAATATAAGAAAAATAACCAGTTTAGGACCAGCTGGAATCGAAGATGTTGTTCCCGATGTAACACTGCATTCACTTATAATAACACTATAATATTTTTCATAGTATGCACGTACACATAGTTATACTTTATCATCAACACTCTACTGTTAAAATTTTCCTAAACTAAATAATGTAATCACATCAAAACAAGTCAGATTATTGTTTTGACCACATACTGCAGACTTTGACGTTTATATTAAATAGAAGAAGCATTGAGAACATAATATTCTGTTGTCTATTTAAATATCAATGCCAATGACCTACTTTTAAGCTTTTTCATTGGCTTATTAGAATCTTATAAGGTTACTACGCACAAAGCAACCAATTGCAAAGTACAAAAGTGACAACTAAAAAGTTTGTAAACTGACTTACTTACTGATACGTTCACTAGATTTTATTAACAAAAAATGGTAATGCCTTTTAATATCTGGCCTCTATGCACTTCTGTGTTATAGTTCCCACAATTCTTCTATAAAAATAGATGGTCAAGCAAATTTAGATAGATTTGCTTAAAAATTAACATCAAGGAGCTACGTATAAAATAATTATTGTCTGTAATAAATATGACACTGACAGTCAAATATTAGCATCTGTCAATTGTCATTGGTATATTTTGACAATCCTATTTGTTTTTGCGAATTTGTGATCAATCAATCATATTTATTATTTTGATATACTT
>JADANM010006310.1:1877339-1889789 GCA_026213755.1 Eurema hecabe | reverse complement strand
AGCTTTTTTGTGAGTCATCATTGTGTTATATCGATAAAAAATAAAATGTTTAATGCTTTATTTGGTAAAAGGAGATCTTCTCCGGTTGAAGGTGATACTCCTCCAATTCCCGGACCCAAAGCGGACAATGACTTTGTAATGATTGATCCTAACGCATCAAGCGGTGGGGGCCTGTATCCAAGTGTCACTGGGGCACCCGGATTTCCTGCTGCACCTTATCCTCCAAGGCAAGCACCGCCGGTTCCGGGACGTATTTCGCATCGCGTCGACCCTACGTTCCATTACTTGCAAGGTGTACCATTCGTGCTATCGAAGGAACTACAGATGTCCGCTAACAAGGGTGCGTTTGCTACAGAGATTGGTGACTTACTGGCGTTTTTAACAAGCAGATTAAATATGACAGGATATAATTATGATTTTTCTGCTGAGAGAAGTGTTCTAAAAGAATGTTAGTTTATATTAAGTCAATTAATTATTATGTATAAGAATTCTGAAGTTCAAACCTATACAAGTATGTGTTCTGCTTTCTAAACAGAAAATGTGTCCTATACACATGTAAAACTTGGAGAGGAAACCTTTGTTCTGTATTATAATGTATAGTGTAATAATCTAATAAAATAAAATATTCCTATTCTAAAAAAAAAAAAAAAAAAAAAAAAAAAAAAAAAAAATATTTAAACGTCACATGACGATGTCAGAATAGAAATACGTTATATATGTTACAGTTAAAACTAGATAGTAGATAGAACGCGTTTTTCCTAGTTAGAACTAGTTTTTACTTAATGCCATTGTTAATACTAGGATTGATTAATGTCTGAATATAATATCAGTTAAAACTAGTTTCTGCAATACAAAATGCGTTTTAATGCTAGCCTAACCTAACCTAATATTTGTTTCAATAAATATTTTTAGAACTTATATCTTGTTTTCAATCCCAAATCCCTCTTTCGTTGCGTAGAACTGTAGCTGACGGCATATTCGCACACAAGCTGATGACCAATAAAGTTGAATGCCCGGCATTACTTAGTCTCTTTAGGTTCCGTGCACCAGCTAGATGTCCCAGATACAGAATAACCCCACTGTGCCCACCTCTTTCAAGGACTGTCCTCGGGGCTAATTCGCCCATTGCGAGGATGTGTCAAGTCATAAACTTATGTAGTGAACTTGTTGACATTAACTGTGATGGTGCTGGCAAATTTCGCAGAGGCTTATTTGATCATCTTTCTAATATTTATAAATAATGTATATAATGTTTTATGATACCCTTTTATGTAAAATTTTTAATTCTGTGCATGTTGTGGACGCCAGTAAGTATGGCGACATTATACGAAACGAAAAATCTTAAATTGTAATATGCCTATATGTTTTTAATGTATGTCATGTTGGCGACCCTTTTATAAATAAATAAATAAATAAATAAATAAATCAGTTTGTCTAGCGCTAGTTTTATCTGAAAATCAAATATGTTTGTGGTAAATTCCAGTTTTAACAAATAATATCCAGTTTTAACAGGCATTAAGTAATAACTAATTTTAGCTAGACAAAACGAGTTCTAGCGAAAAATGGGTTTTAACTGTAACATATACATATACAAGCGTCTCGAATCTCATGTTCAATTTGTTTGTTGAAGTGTAACCTTTGCCTGTCACAATGGCGGGCGGCGCCGCGGGGCATTGTGCGAGAACAATGCGATTTCACGATATTATGCAAATACCGAGTTTCTGGCTAATTTGGCTTTAATTATATTCTTAGTAGAGTATTTTTGGAGTCTTTTTTCGCGGTCAGAAATATAAGAGTAACCTTAGATAGTGGCATATAATGTGGTCATTATATGCCACTATCTGATAATTTGAGGAATTGGCTGAGGCTTAGTATGTACTATATAGATAGATCAGAACTTTGGATTAATACATTCTACACATTTTCTTTATTTAGTTAATGAAAAAAATTCTTGAGGTGCCTGGAAGAAATCACTACAAGTGATAAGGCTGCCCTTATTTCATTCATATTGTTCATATTTATCGTTATAATCTGGCGAAAAATAATGCACATCGATATATGAAAAGAGATGACGAGCCAATTAAAGTTTTAAATAGAGTTATCTCTTTCACACACTAGAAATGAACATATAAGGAATTGCCAAACCTGTGCTATAGTTCTATATGTAAATAAAAAATAAATAGGTAGATATTGGCAAGTGGAACTGAGAGACATAACTAGTTAATTATATACCTACTAAAATTATAAGATAGTTCCTATTAATTAACACTTGTATGTAAAAGCGTGTATGAAACGTCGGTGGAAAAATAGCTTTACAAGTTTATAAGTAGGTACCAAAGTATGTTTATGCCATATCTTGCAAGCTGAATTTGGTCCAATTCCCAGGGTTTTAATGAGTTGAAATTAAGAACATATCGGTGAGGTAAATGACTATGCAATATTGTACCTATTGCTTTTTTACTGCAATTTATTTTTTAACATTTTCGTTATCTTATGTCCTTGCATTTCTCATATTATTATAACATAAAATCTTTATTTGGTTAAGTAGATATTGTATAGGTTATCAAATAATTAGTAATTTAATTATTTCTATGTACCAAACGAAAAGACGTGGTAACCATAGTGCGAAGTAAATTTATTTTTTGCTTTTTAGTTTGAAGCTGAAATAATTTACTTAAAAATATTTTTTATGGAAGGTACGAAACACTAAGAATTACTTTCCTAATAGACAACAGAGGTGAAACAAACAAACGATTCAGTCTCGTATATATTATAATTATTATATAATATTTACTTATTTATTATACGGGGTTAGTCAGTTTAGCGGCCATTCATGGTAATATTAATTTAAAATTATGTCACGTCTCGCGTAAAATGTTATTTTTAAAACAAACACGTTTCAAATATTGTGTGTTAGCAGTTTTGTTGAAACGGTATGCTTTACAAAAAGTGAACTATGACCATATATATATTTCTAAATACTTATATTGTTATGATATTGTTAAACCTTTTTATAGTGTGCAAATCCTCATACGATACCCTTGGGTCTTCGGGAAAGGTTGAGTTGATACGTCGGACTTGTATAGTACGCGTCACGAATTTATAGCGGTGAACGAAATTTACACAGAAGTCAAAAATAAGGTATCGAGGTAAAGGCGCGGCGCGCGGGGAGCGTGATCGTCGGGTACGCGAGCATTGATTGGTTCCCCAGTCTTTCTCGCTCCAATACGTCAATTACGAGCGCGATTCTACCGATGCGCAGCTATTCTCGTCCAGCGTTAAACATAAATGACGCGACCTATACATTTATATTAAACTGTACACGGTGTGCAAAATTAGCTTAAAATCGGTTCAATAGTTTAGTTTTTAATCGGGGACAAACAACGTTGCACGTAATTTATAAATGCATATTATGATAATTCATTAAAACAAATAAACTTATACACAAACGAAACGAATTCACGGGTAAACCCGTGGGTTTGCGTAGATTATATATTCTCTCATAGAAATAATATAAAAATGCTGATGCATTATGCACAGATTATAAAGTAAAATGTTATTGCAAGGCTAGCAAGTAAAATAAAATCAATGAAATGTCACAACGGCTTATAATATTATTATCTTCATTTGGGAAGGTCCGTATTCATTATTTATATTTATTTAAAGATTATCTAAAGTGATTTTAAATCGATCTAAAATTTTAAATTAAAAATAGATTTGGCTGACTGCATATTATATAAGATTAATGGATTTAGGAATATATGTTTCATTGTTGAGACCAAGAATGTTTTTCCCTCATTAACGAATGAGTAAAGTTTCTTACTTAAAACCATAGTTTGGTAATTAACTACTTTTTATAATATGATATATTAAGTCTTTAAATACTTTTAAATAGTATAAAAAGTAACTTTACTTTGTTTTACAACTAGAATTTACCTTATCTACTAGTTTCTAGCCGGTTGTTCTCTGTAGAAACTGCTTTCCGAACCCCTGATATATTTGTTTTGTATTACATACGATGATACAATCTTTTGTTACTACATGTGGATTATAAATTTGACTTTATCTCTATTATTAATAATGTTCACTGGTAAAAAACAACAGACTAGTATTCATGTAAAATAATACCTACATACTTCGTTGTTCTTCGATGAAAAATATAATAATTAAATACGATTACACGCCAAGATGTGGTTTTTCCATCATCTTAGTACTTGCATAATGAGATCAAAATAGGTCAATCGTTTTCTTAGTAAACAATAATTGAAGGCACGCTATGTGGTAGACTGGTAAGAAAAATCTTTGTCAATGAATCAACTGTTATTTATTTATTTATCTTATACTAGCTGTTGCCCGCGACTTCGCCCGCGTGGACTTTCATATAAACTTTCACCTCCCTTCCCCTTATGACCCTTTTTTCCAGTTAAAAAGTAGCCTATGTTTTATCTCAGACTCTAGAACATCTGTGTAACAAATTTTATTACAACCAGTTCAGCGGTTTGGCCGTGAAAGCGTTAAATTATAAAAATTTTCAACCCCTCTTTAAAAAAAAATTGCCTATGTCCTTCCCCAGGCTCTAGACGACCTGCATACCAAATTTCGTTCTTGTCGGTTGAGTAGTTTTAATATTTGTATGGATTACTATTCGTATGGATATGTAAATCGCAGGCTTATAGTCACTAGTCAATGATTTGTACCAGGCAAACAGAACTTGCTTAAACACAAACTTATTATATAATAATATTATATTAAATTAATTATTGGCTTTAATAATAGTGTAGCAGCTTGAAAATATTATTGTTTAACAATGTTTATATAAGATACAATTCTAACAATAACTTAACATCAGTATTCAGTGTGAAACATGTTCAACATTCGGTCCAAAATATAATAATCTGTACCAATAGTTTTCTTTATAGCCAACAGCTTTCATTTGTACTCATTGCCAAGTCACTATAATTATAATATAAAGAAAACTATTGGTACAATGATTAAAAGTTGATGTATAACTACAAAATAATTTGAATAGGACTTGTCTTCTATGCGATCTCAAAACTTTTTACGATGGAAAGACTGCATCGAGAGACTTGACGTTTTATTACAATTAATGTGTATCGTGGTATTATCTCTTACCGCTATAAGACGGAATTCAGTGACATATCTCTTTCTCTTTTTCATACGCTCTCTTCCTATCTAAATTAAGTCGTAAATAATAAACTTCCGGACCCGTTGGCTAATGTATGTTGTACACTTGTTAATGCATCAGGTAATACGCGTAATAACCATGAAATCTGTAATATAGAGTAATTGACATAATTGAGACAGCATCCCATTATGCGTGACGTTGGCTTTCCGATTCACTTATTTACTGATATTGTTATTTACGATACAGGAGTTATAAAATATATAAGTACAAAAATCATGCGAAATGGGGAAAAAATCGAGGGTTGTAATTTCGAATTCTCACCTGCACTCAGTTGGACAGCTTACAAGTGACGTCATAGTGCTGAATCTTATTATTTTATGCTCTTATATCGTTCTAGATAGGTCACCTGGTGGTTCAAATGACCCATCATTTTTTCAACATGGGCCTGTATTCTATTAGGTACTATATTAATATTGGTATGAGGTCTAAAGGGTATAGGTTCATTTTAGGCATGTGCGCTTGTAGTGTGTAGGTACTTTTATGTAATGATCGGTGAACTATCATGTTCAGAGGAAGGTTAACTCTCCTCACCATGGGGAGGATCATCAACCAGTCGAACCAATAGTCTCAGTCGACTAGGCGGCTGTTAGGCCCCAATGATTGCATACGAGAAGATGTATTTGCGCTTAGTCTAAAATATAAAAGGAGAAACTGATTGACTGGCTGACATATCAACGCACAGTCTAAACGACTAAACTTAGGCACTTGAAATTGGAAGGGACGTAGCTTAGGTACCGTAGAAAACTCCCACACTAAGAAAGGAATTCCCGAAATTCCCACGGGAACGGGATCTACACGGGTAAAACTGCAGGAAATACGGCGAGTATAGACTAAATGTCATACGCGCGATTCAGAACTCTGCGCATTAGTAGCCATTAGCTTAAAAATATCCAACTCTAGTCTGTCAGTAACTCTGTTAAACTTCTTATATATTATTTCTGTCTGTCATCGGAATAATAATGTTAACTATACAACAAATAACAAATGTGTTACAAATCGAAGGCTTTATACTATACGGGTCAAGGCCTGCCCCTGACCTGATGGTAAGTGGTCTATTCCGCATCATCTGATAACGGCCATATTTAATAGATCTTAGTAATTTGTATAAATAATAGATAAGTTAATTAATTTATCAAATTAAAAATAAAATTTCTGAGTGTTTTAAGGCCAAGTTAATAATAAATATTATATCTAAGGGATAATTTATATCTTACTAGCTGTGCCCGCGATTTTACCCACGTAGTTCCCGTTTCATTGGCAAAATTTCAACTAAATCGGTCCAGCCGTTTTTGCTTGAAAGAATAACAAACATACAACCATTCTCACAAAAATTTAACGTTAATAATATTTGTAGGACTAGTTAAACAATTTTTGACAGCCATTGACTTTGTATGTGAACAACGTTATATTGTTTGTATAAAGTTATCAAAGACGATTCAAAACAGTAGCGTTTTATTTACACACCGCAAGCCGCACTCGCTTTTACTCAGTGAAAATATTTAACAACGTGACTGTAATATTTATTAGCGATTTGTTTTACGTAACACGGTACACATGCATGTATACGCGACTTTGTGATCATTCTGTATCCTCTTAACATTATTAATGATTAAATACCAATAATATTATAGTTAATAGATATGTTATACACCAACAAATCAAACGAAAAAAAAGTGTTCCGCACAGCAGCAGAACACATACATACGAGTCAAAATGATAGAAAAGAGATTAATGATAAAACCATCAAGAAAAAGAGAGATAGTTAGTTTCGTCAGTTGCGCTGTAAGACGTACTAATTAGGATGTTTTTGCGTCTTCAAAATTTGCGTTTATAACTTATCTATTTTATTAATTAGATTATTAGATATTATATTTAATATCATTGATAGATACGAAGAAGATTAGCATTGGACACTGTTTTCGAGACCTGCGAAAGTCTGCTATGTAATGTTGCCATCCTAAAATATTGACTATTGCCAGAAGAGAAAATCACAAGTGTGAAACTACCAGTCGTTTCGATGCTAATCAAAAAAAGTTAACATTTAAATTCTTATATTATAGCTTCAAAATTCGCGGGTTTACTTTAATTATCGATTCAGAAGATTTTGTGTAAAATATTCACAAACTTTCTCATTTTAATACAAGTAGGTAGAAGCGATCTGATTAATAATAATACCAATTCATAGATAAATGTGGGTTTACAGTTGTTACTTAAAGATTGATCCAACATCTTAACCAATTCTTTGGTAAGCAAAGAGCTTCACTACAATAGTATAATTAAAACGGCTTGTTTAAATACATTATTAAAATATTTATATTTTAAATTGATCTATATATTATGAAAATAAAATAAAGTCGCTTTCTGTTTGTCTTCGTTTAGACCTTTAAAACTACGCAACGGAATTTGCTATAAGTTTAATTCAATAAGCAGTAGTAAAAAAAGGACGTCGTGACATGTCCCTACTTTATCTATTAGATACTAGATGTTGCTCGCGACTTCGTCTCCGTGGGATCTATTTCTATTATTATGTTATAGTGGGTCAATCTTAGAAGATAGACATACTCTGTTGCGGACCTCTATTTAGACCATATTATTTTTGTTTTGTTGTGAATAATTTTCCCCGTTTTTTCCATATTTTCCATTATATCTTCGCTCCTATTAGTCGCAGCGTGATGTTATATAGCCTAAAGCCTTCCTCGATAAATGGTCTATTCAATAAAAAATAATTTTTAAATTCGAACCAGTAGGTCCTGAGATTAGCGCGTTCAAACAAACAAACAAACTCTTCAGCTTTATAATATTAGCATAGATTAAGATATTAGAATCAGTGAAGGGTTGAGATGCCATATAACAATTAATGTGTTCAATAACTTGTGTAATTAACTGTACACTTGAGAACAAAAATACAGCACATCACATTTATCGTGCCGGTTGACGGCCAAGGTCACTCGATTAATAATTTGGACTTTGAGATGTTTCGTTTATTTTCAAGTTAATATAATAACATTTCGCAGTATTCAGAATTCATTTGTTTGTATCTTTGTAATATTTCGCGATGGTTAGTTCGGAGAATTGAATAAGTTTTATAAAACAAATCGTTTTTAAGAAGGATGATTGTTCTTTTTGGGTGAACTTTGGACTTTGATGTCTTTAACCATGGAATTCTGTTTTCAAATTATACATTTAGTAAAGAAATATTGTTTTTTATTTCGTTTGCTCTAAGCATACGTAGGAAAAGTCGGAACTAGTCGTTGATATAAAAAAATAACCTTTAGTTTGTGAGTCAAGCGCGTTAAAAATATTTAGCTTCAAATATTAATATTTAAAACAAAGATAACATTACCTATATTAAACTGTGACAAAATTAAGGGCAGGATTTTTTATTAATAAAATTTTTATGATTATTACGTATCTTAATATAGAAAATTGTTTTAAAATACTCGATGAGTACAATACTAAAGCATGCGTTACACACACGTAAATAAGGCATGACACTCGTAAATTCGCGATAAAAATGTTTCAATTACCGCCCTTAATGGTTTGACGTCATTAAAATTAACTGACACAACAGCAGTTTAACTAATTTAGATTAAATCCATAAGAATAGTTTTTTCAGTTAAAGCAGATTTGCCTGATAGTAATTGACCACCTCCAGTCATTAACAATCGTGAATACATAATATTATAACTCACGCAAATGTGTTACCAGCCTTAAAAATATAAGAGGGAAATGGGACTCTGGTGTCCCCACTCAGTGAACGAGAATCGAGACGCAGTGGCCAGTGACATCTTCAAGCTTCAAAAATTAAAAAAAAAAGTATAATAGAAGTAGTAAACCAACTCGTTACAAAAAAAATTGTGTTATAGAAGGTTCATCAAAAGGGAAGAAAAGGATTCGTTGCAAAGGTAATGTATCAACCCAATAAAAGTTGAAATAAGAATTAAATATTCCTCATACCAGTCATAGATACTATTGGTTGAAGCAACGGTAGCATTTTGTCAAAATTTAAACAGGTTTCAACGTTACATCACGTCAGGCAATGACGACCTACATTCTACTGACCTCCAGATATGATTCTTGAATTAACACCATCCTATTGATTGTATATTGCACTAGCCGCTCCCTGCGGTTTTACCCGCGTAGCTCCCGTTCCCGGGGCAGTACCGGGATAAAAAGTATCCTATGTTTTAATCCAGGGTATCATCTATCTACATACCAAACTTCAACTAAATCGGTCCAGCCGTTTTGCTGTGTAAGAAAGACAAACATATAGGCAGACACACTTTCCCATTTATAATCGTAATATTAGTATGGATAAAAGCTAACGACATCATATTACGTATGTTTGTTACTCTCATACATAAAATTACTTAGTAGATTCGGTTGAAATTTGGCATGGCATTAGTCCCTGGATTATTTCATAGGATATTTTTTATCCCGGTATTCGAATGGGAAGAGAAACTACGTGGTTATAACTGTTGGTTTGATTGGCCTGATTTATGCTTACACAAATTTTGTATAGAGTATTATAAAGTGCTTACATTTTTTGTTGTTATAAAAAAGCGGTAAATTTTATTACAGAAGGATGTTCTTAACTCGACTTACAACCCATTTTTAAAGTTAAAAAGTAGCCTATGTTATATCTCAGGCTCGGGACCATCTGTGTACCAAATTTCATTACAATCGGTTCCGTGGTTTGGCCGTGAAAGCGTCAAATTATAAAAAGCTTCAACCCTTCGCGCAACCCTGCACGAAAGACAGACAGACCGACAGAGTTACTTTCGCATTTATAATATTAGTATGGATAAGATGTCATATACAACACGTGGCCTTATTCATATACAGTATTAGGTTTCAATAAGATAGTATCTGTGCGATATGCAAATGAATAAACTCGTTACTTCATGTCGGGTTTTCCGTGATTTACCAAAATTATTATCTAAGCTAAGATATTGTTTGCAAGTTTTTGTGGCAGTTTCGTGCATCTAAGTAACGCGTATAACCTTTGAAAATTATAAATGCAAAAGTTATATTTAAAGATTTTTGTTGGTCTTTTACGCAAAAACTACTAAAATAGATTTGACTGTTATTTAACACGCAGGTATATTTTATTATTTTATTATTTTATTATTAACATATACACAGTACTTTTTCTAGTTTCATATCCAAGAGGAAAAATTCGGTACATTACATATAATCGGTAGAAGTTGGACCAATTGGATATGAAGATAGGTACTACCACTAAAAAAGGGCTATACATACCTAAGAAATGTCTTCAAAACGTTATTACATCGCGAAAATCCGCAGGATACAGCTAGTGTGGATTTGTAAAATAAACAAGCAACAAATATAAGTCTGGCTGACTGTATCTCAGAAACGGGTTTGACCGTATCGCGATAAATCACCTTTTACCGCGTGCGTCATTTCACAGTAATGAAGATTATTTTTTCTGTAATAATTTAATGGTAAATAACAAGGCTTTTGGATTATCCTTATAGCTTATTTAATAATGTACTGCGGTATTATATAAAAAGCTAATTATTAGTAGGTATACTAGCTGTGTCCCGCGGTTTTACCCGGGTAATACCCATTCCTGGGGGAATACCGGGATGTAAGCTATCCTATCTTTAGAGTTGGATCAAACTGCACATCGGTTAAGTGGTTTAGGGGTCCATTGAGGACACACATTGTGACACGAGATTTATATATATTAAGATAAGGATCTTACAGTATTCTCCGAAGACTTGGTATATTGAAAAGTATAAAAAACAAGATGGCCAATCGCGACTTCGTTCACGAATCCTACTTGTAACCATATATTATTATCCTACACCTCTTTTTTCTCTGCTTAAGAACTTCCCTAGTACTTCGAGGTATTTTCTAGAAAAATATGTTTTGTCCTAAGATGGAATAGTAATTGGTAATAGTTAGAAATAACACGGATTAATTTTAAAAATTCAAACTTAAAGGTGGTACTGCTTTTCGTCCAAACCAACGTCAAGTATCTGATGATATCTCGTCAAAAATGTTATCGAATTTTGTATGGTAAGTAGAAATGGAAGCTTTATCTTTAACTAAATTTTCATTAATAAACAGCATTGAACACTAACTCGACTTGCATCCCGTTTCGGCTTTGCACGGGTACATAAAAATCAATAATCATAATGCTTTCATAATTGATTATTTTGAAAAACAATACATTCTATAATCAATCAATGTGTCTTATCAGTTAGATATCAGTGATTCAAGACTCAAGAGAATTCTTTATTTATAGTAAATACATGCAAGTAAACCCACAGGGCGTGGCTTGTTATTTTATATAAATAAGGCGATCATGCTATCGATTTATTTAATTGTTGTTTTCTTTTGATATAATTACAATCGTCAATCAATTATTTATTATTATAAATAAAAATTCCAGACATAGGTACAAATATTCCTCTCATTTTATACTAATTTCAAGAAATATTTATAAAAAACGAATGCCTGTGTATATGTATTATTTATAACATATAGTATATGCTATATTAAAACAACCTTAACAAGTAGAAAACAACTCGAACACATTTTTCAAGTACGTCTTATTAACGGAAACTAACAAAGCTATTTTAGGAGCTATATAAAGTTTATTACATGGACAACTATTTTTAGAGTTAAGTTTTAATATTATAGATAGTCTAGAATCTAGATGGTCGGTACAAGGTCTATTTAACGCATTTTCAGTTCCTTGAGGACCAGCATTGGCCCATTAAAAGGGGATATCATATGAAAACATTCTCACAAATTAATGTTGTACCACTAATATTTTCGATGGTAGTTGGTTTCGAAACGTTAATTTCGGAACTCCAAAAAGGCTAGTACAATATAATTTACATTCTTTCGTATTACTATTTCTTTCATACTATAGAAAATGCAAGCTATAAAGATGATTAGGAATTATTAATATTGTTATAATTGTAATTTACATACAAATCATAATTATTTATGTAAACAAATTATTATTGTAATCTTTACTCGCACATAATATATGAATAAAATGGGAGTGTCTGTTTGTAATATTAAAATATCGTTGGTGATATCCTGAAACCGCGGAACTAGCCTTATTCAAAACGGCGTATTTGAAAAATTAACAAATTGTTGCTTGTTTATTCTATATCTATAAATTCACACGAGCTGTATCCTGCGGTTTCTCACGCAGTTGAAATAACGTTTTTAAAATATTTCTTAGGTATATAGCCCTTTTT
>JADANM010006310.1:1864724-1877239 GCA_026213755.1 Eurema hecabe | reverse complement strand
GGGGCGCGTGATCGTCGGGTGCGCGAGCGTTGATTGGTTGTCCCAGTTGTTGTCTTTCTCGCACCAACGAGCGCGATTCTACCGATGCGCAGCTATTCTCGTCAATCGCTAAACATACGTGACGGTTACTATACCCGTGAAGTCGTCGGACGGAACTTATCTATAACTAGATGTTGCTCGCGACTTCGTCCCCGTCGGATCTATTTCTATTATTATGGTATAGTGAGTCAATCTTAGAAGATAGACATATACTGTCGCGGACTTTTTTTAGATCATTTAAAGAGGAATAAATCTTTCATACATATTATTTTTGTATCTTGAACCGTTTTCGCAGCGCACGCAAAGGAAGCCCTCAAAGATGAATAATTTTCCCCGTTTTTTCCACATTTTCCATTATATCTTCGCTCCTTTTAGTCGCAGCGTAATGTTATCAATTCAATTCAATAAAATAATTTTTCAATTCGAACCAGTAGGTCCGGAGATTAGCGCGTTCAAACAAACAAACAAAGAAACAAACAAACTCTTCAGCTTTATATATTAGTATAGATATAGATATAGATATAAAAATGAATCGCAAAATGTGTTGGTAAGCGCATAACTAGATAACAGCTGAACTGTTTTACATCATTCTTTTTTTACAATATAACTGGATGTATGAGGATGGTTTTTAAGCAGAAAATGGTAGGCGTATAATATAATTGCGTTGGGCCAGCTGGCCCAACTAGTAGCTAGTCTTTAATACTAATATTATAAAGAAGTAAAGTTTGTGTGTTTTTTAAATTGTAAGGGGTAATCTCGGGATCTACTGAACCGATTTTTAACCTTTCACCAATAGAAAGCTACATTATTGCTGAGTGTCATAGGCTATATAAAAAAAGGATTGTTAACATTATGCCCCACGAAGTGGGTACGGGTCAGCTAGCTTCTAATAAAAATATGAATATATACTCAAGTAGTTAGTAAGAATTGAGATGAATTACATCCACGTCTTAGATATGATATAATTACAGTATTTATGCAACCGTGACGTGCAGTGCCGAGGTCGAACAAACACACATACAAACATACATATTATTATTTATATATTCTATAATTATAATGTGTTATAATATTAATATAATTAGCGTCCTTATAAATAAGTATGAATTAATATTATATAGGTATGGTGTGGTATCTAATATCTATTAGTATAAAACCCCAAACAATTGTACTAATGAAGTAGTTTTATGACAAAAGTGGAGCATATCATTTCTGGCTTCGTTATTATTGAAAAATTTCGCTAACCACACAATTTCTTTTACATGTTTAGCAAAATATTCATTAGATTATTGTAAAAATTGCACCAAAAAATTCCATAAGATCGTCGCTCTCATGGGTTTTATTAAAAAAAACATTTCACGTGAATTTCAATATCCAATATTAAAAAGTAAAATTTTGTGAGTATAGATGTTTGTTACTCTGTAACGCCAATACCTGAATGGTTATGGTTGATATATGACCTATGTAGCGACCGCTTCTAATGCGCCGAGTTCTGAATCGCGCTTACGTTTGTTCGAGACTTAGCATATATACTATATAGACATTAAGTAAAAACTAGTTCTAACTAGGAAAATCGCGTTCTATCTACTAACTAGTTTTAACTGTAACATATACATATACATATATAACCGTCTCGAATCTCATGTTCAATTTGTTTGTTGAAGTGTAACCTTTGCCTGTCACAATGGCGGGCGGCGCCGCGGGGCATTGTGCGAGAACAATGCGATTTCACGATATTATGCAAATACTGAGTTTCTGGCTAATTTGTCTTTAATTATAATATGCTTAGCTGACTATTTTTGGAGTCCTTTTTCGCGGTTCAGAAATATAAGAGTACCCTCAGATAGTGGCATATAATGGATCACTCTCACATTCCTATTAATAAATGTTGAAAATTATGTGACGATCTTTGATCATATAATGTATGGATGTTTGCTACTATAAGTAAAACCTACTAAAAGGAATTGGCTGAGGCTTAGTATGTACTATGTCAATAGATTACAACTTTGGATTTAAACATACTACACATTTCCCTCATTAAGTTAATGAAAAATTCTTGAGCTGCCTGGAAGAAATCACTTCAAGTGAAAAAGGCTGTCCTTTTGGCTTATACTAACTACATTCTTAACTACGTTCATATTTATCGTTATAATTCGGCGAAAAATAGTAAACATCTATATATGAAAAGAGTTGACGAGCCAATTAAAGTTTTAAATAGCGTTATCTCTTTCACACACTAGAAATGAGCAAATGAGGACTCGAAAGCTGTGTTATACTATATATTATATATAGTTACATACATATATTTAAATAAAAAATAGGTATTAGGTAAGCAAGTTGAACTGGGACACAGAACTAGTTAATTATAAATAAAAATAATAAAATAGTTCCTTATTAATTAACTAACACTTATATGTAAAAGCGTGTATAAAATGTCGGTGGAATATACAAGATTTTTTCATCTGTTTGGTAACTGTACGTAACGTATGATTAGGTTAAATCTTGCAAGCTGCATTTGGCCCAATTCCCAGGGTTTTTATGAGTTCCCGGGATCCCCACTCACTGCGGCGGAGCGATTAACAGTGGGGTTTTGGTCGGTAGAAGTCCGACATAACCCATGGTCCTTCCCCGAGGTCCATGGGTATCCTATGAGGATTTCCCCACTATAAAAAAAAAAAAAAAAAAAAAAAAGGGTTTTTATGAGTTGAAATTTAGCACATATCGGTGAGTTAAATGACTATGCAATATTGTACTGTTTTTTTACTAAACTTTACTTTAAACACTATCGTTATCTTATGTCATTATATTTCTTAAATTTTTATATTAAAACATAAACTATTTATTTGGTTAAGTAGGTTTTTATATAGGTTTTACGATTTCCGTTGTGTGAAATAAATCTATTTTTAGATATTGCAGCCGAATTTTTTTTCTTAAATAATATTTTTTCCTGAACGGAAATATATATAGAAATTAAATTACAACAGAGGCTAAACAAATAACCCTTCAATCTAATAAAACTAAATATTTATATTCACTACACTTACTTTTTATTTAACCTCCAAGTTTCCAATATTGTTTAAAACAATGTTGTTATTTTAGTTCAGTTAAAGCGATACGGGGTTAGTCACTTTAGCGGCCATTCATGGTAAAATTAATATAAATTTATGTCACGTTTCGCGTAAAATGTTATTTTTAAAACAAACACGTTTCAAATATTGTATGTTAGCAGTTTTGTTGAAACGGTGTAGGTATGCTTTACAAAAGTGAACTATGACCATATTATATTTTAAAAATCTTTATATTATCGTTAAACTTCTATATAGTGGGCTGTGGGCAAATCCCCATGGGTCTTCGGGAAAGGTTAAGTGATATGTTAGACTTGTACCGACCAAAATACAGGTGTGTTCGCTTTTTCGCGAAAGGATTTTCGCTTAAAGTATAGTTCGCGTCACCAATCTTTAGCGCTGAATGAAACCTGCGCAGCAGTTAAAAATAAAGTATCGAGGTAACGGCGCGGCGCGCGGGGCGCGTGATCGTCGGGTGCGCGAACGTTGATTGGTTCCCCAGTCGTATTGTCTTTCTCGCACCAATACGTCAATTACGAGCGCGATTCTACCGATGCGCAGCTATTCTCGTCCAGCGCTAAACATAAATGACGCGACCTATACATTTATATAATAAAAATAGCGATATATTGTGATGTAAGCTATCCCATTTTTTAAATTGAACCAAACTGCACACGGTGTGCAAATTTAACTTAAAATCGGTTCAGTAGTTTAGTTGTTAATCGGAGACAAACAACGTGACACGTAATTTATAAATGCATATTAAGATAATTAATTAAAACAAATAAATTTATACACAAACGAAACGAAATCACGGGTAAAACCATGGGTTTGTGTAGATTAAATATTCTCTCCTAGAAATAATATAAAAATGCTGATGCATTATGCACAGATTATAAAGTAAAATGTTATTGCAAGGCTAGCAAGTAAAATAAAATCAATGAAATGTCACAACGGCTTATAATATTATTATTATCTTCATTTCGGAAGGTCCGTATTCATTATTTATATTTATTTAAAGATTATAAGTGCTTTTAAAATGAGCTAAAATTTTAAATTAAAAATAGATTTGGCTGACAGCATATTATATAAGATTAATGGATTTAGGAATATATGTTTCATTGTTGAGACCGAGAATTTTATTTCCCTCATTAACGAATGAGTAACGTATCTTACTTAAAACCATAGTTTGGTAATTAACTACTTTTTATATGATATATTAAATGTTTAAATACTTTTAAATAGTATAAAAAGTAACTTTACTTTGTTTAACAACTAGAATTTACCTTATCTATCAGTTTCTAGCCGGTTGTTCTCTTTAGAAACTGCTTTCCGAACCCCTGATTATATATTTGTTTTGTACTACGTATCGTACGTATACGATCTATTGTTACTACCTACATGTGGATTATAAATTTGACTTTATCTCAATTATTAATAACGTTAACTGGTAAAAAACAACAGACTAGTATTCATGTAAAATAGTACATACCTACTTCGTTGTTCTTCGATGGAAAATATATTATTAAATACGATTACACGCCAAGAGGTGGTTTTTCCATCATCTCAGTATTTACATAATGAGATCAAAATAGGTCAATCGTTTTCTTAGTAAACAATAATTGAAGGCACGCTATGTGGTAGACTGGCAAGGAAAATGTATGTCAATGAATCAACTGTTATATATTTATTTATCTTATACTAGCTGTTTCCCGCGACTCCGTCCGCGTGGACTTTCATATAAACTTTCACCTCCCTTCCCCATATAACCCTTTTTTCCAGTTAAAAAGTAGCCTATGTTTTATCTCAGACTCTAGAACATCTGTGTAACAAATTTTATTACAACCAGTTCAGCGGTTTGGCCGTGAAAGCGTTAAATTATAAAAATTTTCAACCCCTCGCGCAACCTTTTGGGGGTTGATTAAAAAACATTTGCCTATGTCCTTCCCCAGGCTGTAGACCACCTGCATACCAAATTTCGTTCTTATCGGTTCAGTAGTTTTAGCGCGATGGAAGGACAGACAGACAGAGTTACTTCCGCATTTATAATATTAGTATGGATTACATATACGAAAATCACAAATAACAAACATCAAGGAGTACATATAGGTAAATGGCAGCCTTATAGTCACTAGTCAATGATTTGTACCAGGCAAACAGAACTTGCTTAAACACAAAATTATTATATAATAATATTATATTAAATTAATTATTGGCTTTAATAATAGTGTAGCAGCTTGAAAATATTATTGTTTAACAATGTTTATATAAGAAACAATTCTAACAATAACTTAACATCAGTATTCAGTGTGAAATATGTTCAACATTCGGTCCAAAATATCATAATCTGTTCCAATAGTTTTCTTTATATTATAAAATTTGCGTTTGCACATAATTCCAGGCAGCAAGCAGCTTTTAATTTGTGCTCATTGCCAAGTCACTATAATTATAATATAAAGAAAACTATTGGTACAATGATTAAATGTTGATTTATAACTACAAAATAATTTGAATAGGACTTGTCTTCTATGCGATCTCAAAACTTTTTACGATGGAAAGACTGCATCGAGATACTTGGCGTTTTATTACATTCGATACATCTTTTACCGCTATAAGACGGAATTCAGTGACATATCTCTTTCTCTTTTTCACATTCTCTTCCTATCTAAATTAAGTCATAAATAATAAACTTCCGGACCCGTTGGCTAATGTATGTTGTACACTTGTTAATGCATCAGGTAATACGCGTAATAACCATGAAATCTGTAATATAGAGTAATTGAGATAATTGTAACAACATCCCATTATGCGTGACTTTGGCTTTCCGATTCACTTGTTTACTGATATTGCTATTTACGATACAGGAGTTATAAAATATTATATACAAAAATCATGCGAAATGGGGAAAAAATTGAGGGTTGTACTTTCGAATTCTCACCTGCACTCAGTTGGACAGCTTACAAGTGACGTCATAGTGCTGAATCTTATTATTTTATGCTCTTATATCGTTCTAGATAGGTCACCTGGTGGTTCAAATGACCCATCATTTTTTCAACATGGGCCTGTAGTCTATTAGGTACTATATTAATATTGGTATAAGGTCTAAAAGGTATAGCTTCATTTTAGGCATGTGCGCTTGTAGTGTGCAGGTATTTTTATGTAATGACAGGTGACCTATCATGTTCAGAGGAAGGTTAACTTTCCTCTGAACCATAGGGAGGATCCTCAACCAGTCGAACCAATAATCTCAGTCGACTAGGCGGCTGTTAGGCCCCAATGTTTGCATACGAGAAGATGTATTTGCGCTTAGTCTAAAAATATAAAAGGAGAAATTGATTGACTGGCTGACATATCAACGCACAGCCTAAACGACTAGACGTAGGCACTTGAAATTGAAAAGGAACGTAGCTTAGGTACCGTAGAAAACTCCCACACTAAGAAAGGAATTCCCGAAATTCCCACGGGAACAGAATCTACACGGGTCAAACTGTGGGAAATACGGCAAGTATAGACTAATGTCATACGCGCGATTCAGAGCTCTGTGCATTAGTAGCGGTCGCTTTAATGATTTAAAATATTCTACTCTAGTAACTCTGGTAAACTTCTTATATATTCTTTCTGTCTCTCATCGGTATAATAATGTCTACCAAATAATGATTAAACTATACAACAAATCACAAATGTGTTACAAATCGAAGGCTCTATACTATACGGGTCAAGGCCTGCCCCTGACCTGATAGTAAGTGGTCTATTCCGCATCATCTAATAACGGCCATATTTAATAGATCTCAGTCATTTGTATAAATTATAGATAAGTTAATTAATTTAACAAATTAAAAATAAAATTTCTTAGTGTTTTAAGGCCAAGTTAATAATAAATATTATATCTAAGAGATAATTTATATCTTTCTAGCTGTGCCCCGTGATTTTACCCACGCAGTTCCCGTTTTGGGGAGAAAAATTTCAACTAAATCGGTCCAGCCGTTTTTGCGTGAAAGAATAACAAACACATCCATTCTCATAAACTTTTAATTTATAATATTAGCAGGATTACATTTTTATAAAGAATTTTTGACTGCCATTGAATTTGTATGTGAACAACCAGTTAGCAAACAGTAACACAATGTTTGTATAAAGTTATCAAAGACGATTCAAAACAGTAGCGTTTTATTTACACACCGCAAACCTCACGCGCTTTTACTCAGTGAAAATATTTAACAACGTGACTGTAATATTTATTAGCGATTTGTTTTACGTAACACGGTACACATGCATATATACACGACTTTGGGATCATCCTGTATCCTCCTAATATTATTAATGCAAAAGTTTGCGGGGATGAATAAATAAATAAATTGCAAAGATACCAATGATTTTATAGTTAATAGATATGTTATACACCAACAAGTCAAACGAAAAAAGTGTTCCGCACAGCAGCAGCACACTTACATACGATTCAAAATGATAGAAAAGAGATTAATGATAAAACCATCAAGAAAAAAAGACATATTTAGTTTTGTCAGTTGCGCTGTAAGACGTGCTAATTGGGGTGTTCTTGCGTCTTCATTTTTTCGGTTATAACTTATCTATTTTATTAAATAGATATGTTAGATATATTATATGTAATATCATTGATAGATACGAAGAACATTAGCATTGGACACTGTTTTCGAGGACTATGAAAGTCTGTGCTATGTTATGTTGCCATCCTAAAATATTGACTATTGCCAGAAGAGACAATCACGAGTGTGAAACTACCAGAAGGTCGTTTCGATGCTAATCAGAAAAAGTTAACATTATAATTTTTATATTATAGCTTCAAAATTGGCGGGTTTACTTCGTATTTGGCATCGATTCAGATGATTTTGTGTAAAATATTCACAAACTTTCTCATTTTAATACAAGTAGGTAGAAGCGATCTGATTAATAATAATACCAATTCATTTATTTATTTTAGGAACGCCAACATGGTGTACATTCGTTCAACAATTACAATAATAATATATATTATTTATAATAGAATGCAGCCACACTTATAGGCGTCCACGACATGCACACAAATTTATATAATATATGTTATATTCATAGATAAATGTGGGTTTACAGTTGTTACTTAAAGATTGATCCAACATCTTAACCAATTCTTTGGTAACCAAAGAGCTCCACTACAATAATATAATTTAAATTGGTTATATATAATACATTATTAAAATATTTATATTTTAAATTGATCTATAATATAGTATAAAAATAAAATAAAGTCGCTTTTTGTTTGTCTTCGTTTAGACCTTTAAAACTACGCAGCGGAATTTGCTGTAAGCTTAATTCAATAGGCAGTAGTAAAAAAAGGACGTCGTGACATTTCGCTACTTTATCTATTAGATACTAGATGTTGCTCGCGACTTCGTCTCCGTCGGATCTATTTCTATTATTATGTTATAGTGAGTCAATCTTAGAAGATAGACATACTCTGTTGCGGACCTCTATTTAGACCATTTGAAGAGGAATAATTCTTTCATACATATTTTTCGGTATCTTGAACCGTTTTCGCAGCTCACGCAACGCTCGCTCTAAGATGAATAATTTTCCCCGTTTTTTCTACATT
This sequence comes from Eurema hecabe, assembly GCA_026213755.1. Lineage (NCBI taxonomy): Eukaryota > Metazoa > Arthropoda > Insecta > Lepidoptera > Pieridae > Terias > Terias hecabe. The sequence goes on along the minus strand of JADANM010006310.1, from coordinate 1,868,530 downwards.
TTCCATTATATCCTCTCTCCTATTAGTCGCAGCGTGATGTAATGTAGCCTAAAGCCTTCCTCGATAAATGGTCTATTCAATAAAAAATAATTTTTAAATTCGAACCAGTAGGTCCTGAGATTAGCGCGTTCAAACAAACAAACAAACTCTTCAGCTTTATAATATTAGTAAGTATAGATTAAGATATTAGAATCAGTGAAGGGTTGAGATGGTTCATAATAATTAATGTGTTCAATAACTTGTGTAATTAACTGTACACTTGAGAACAAAAATACAGCACATCACATTTTTCGTGCCGGTTGACGGCCAAGGTCACTCGATTAATAATTTGGACTTTGAGATGTTTCGTTTATTTTTAAGTTAATATAATAACATTTCGCAGTATTCAGAATTCATTTGTTTGTATCTTTGTAATATTTCGCGATGTTTAGTTCGGAGAATTGAATAAGTTTTATAAAACAAATCGTTTTTAAGAACAATGATTGTTCTTTTTGGGTGAACTTTGGACTTTGATATTGTCTTTACCCATGGAATGCTGTTTTCAAATTAAACATTTAGTAAAGAAATATTGTTTTTTATTTCGTTTGTTCTAAGCATACATAGGAAAAATCAACACTAGTCGTTGATATAAAAAAATAACCTTTAGTTGGTGAGTTAAGCGCGTTAAAAAGATTTAGCTTCAAATATTAATATTTAAAATAAAGATTACATTACCTAGATTGAACTGTGTCAAAATTCAAAGGCAGTATTTTTTATTAATAAAATTTGTATGATTATTTTGTATCTTAATATAGAAAAATTATTGTTTTAAAATACTCGATGAGTACAATACTAAAGCATGCGTTTTAGAAACGTTAATACGGCATGACACTCGTAAATTTGCGATAAAAATGTTTCAAATACTTAATGGTTTAACGTCATTGAAAGTAACTGACACTTACAGCAGTTTAACTAATTTATATTAAATCGATAAGAACAGTTTTTTTTTTCAGTAATAGCAGGTTTGGCTGATAGTAATTTTAATGTTATATGCTGTCTGAACGAATATGTTGAACGCATGCTATATCCTTTTATAAAAAAAAAAATCATAAAAACTATTGTCAACGAGACATCATTCACTGTGATTTTTGTTGAAGGATTTTAAATAAATAAATAATTGACCACCTCCAGTCATTCACAATCGTGAACTCATAATATTATAGGCCACGCATATGCGTTACCGGCCTTAAAAATATAAGAGAGAAATGGGCCTCTGGGGTCCCCACTCAGTGAACGAGAATGAACGCAGTGACATCTTCAAGCTTCAAAAATTAAAAAAAAGAGTATAATAGAAGCAGTAAACCAACTCGTTAGAAAAAAAATGTATTATAGAAGGTTCATCAAAAGGGGAGAAAAGGATTCGTTGCAAAGGTAATGTATCAACCCAATAAAAGTTGAAATAAGAATTAAATATTCCTTATACCAGTCATAGATACTATTGGTTGAAGCAACGGTAGCATTTTGTCAAAATTCAAACAGGTTTCAACGTTACATCACGTCAGGCAATGACGACCTACATTCTACTAACCTCCAGATATGATTCTTGAATTAACACCATCCTATTGATAGTATATTGCACTAGCCGCTCCCTGCCGTTTTACCCGCGTAGTTCCCGTTCCCGGGGCAATACCGGGATAAAAAGTATCCTATGTTTTAATCCAGGGTATCATCTATCTACATACCGAACTTCAACTATATCCGTCCAATCGTTTGCCGTGTAAGAAAGACAAACATATAGACAGACACACTTCCCCATTTATACTCGTAATATTAGTATGGATAAAAGCTAACGACATCATATTACGTATGTTTGTCGCTCTCATACATAAAATTACTTAATAGATTCGGTTGAAATTTGGCATGGCATTAGTCCCTGGATTATTTCATAGGATATTGTATCGTGGTTACAACTGTTGGTCACTGGTCTGATTTATGCTTATACAAATTTTGTATAGAGTATTATAAAGTGCTTACATTTTTTGTTCTTATAAAAAAGCGATAAATTTTGTTACAGAAGGATGTTCGTAACTCGACTGATTGTGTTTTTTGTATAGATGTTATGTTACACTATTACCCAGCCAATTACTGTCTGTTTCTAAATCCATATTTCTTATAGAGGGAATAATCCTCTTAAGATATCTATGGACCTCGGGGAAAGGGACCAAAAACCCCACTGTGTTCCGTCTTTGCAGCGGGTCCCTTACCCGCGCTTTCAAATGATTTTTCGCAAAATTTCCTTTTTATCTTACAATGACTTATATACTACTAGCTGTCGCCCGCGACTCCGTCCGCGTGGACTTTCATATAAACTTAGACCCCCCTTCCCGCCTTATAACCCATTTTTTTAAAGTTAAAAAGTAGCCTATGTTTTATCTCAGGCTCGGGACCATCTGTGTACCAAATTTATTGACAATCGGTTTCAACCCCTCGGGTAACCTTTTGGGGGTTGATTTAACAAAAAAATAGTATCTGTCTGTGTACCAAATTTCGTTCTAATCGGTCAGTAGTTTAAGCGTGATGGAAAGACAGACAGACAGACAGAGTTACTTTCGCATTCATAATATTAGTATGGATAAGATGTCATATATAAGACGTGGCCTTATTCATATACAGTATTAGGTTTCAATAAGATAGTATCTGTGCGATATGCAAATGAATAAACTCGTTACTTCATGTCGGGTTTTCCGTGATTTAACAAAATTATTATCTAAGCTAAGATATTGTTTGCAAGTTTTTGTGGCAGTTTCGTGCATCTAAGTAACGCGTATAACCTTTGAAAATTATAAATGCAAAAGTTATATTTAAAGATTTTTGTTGGTCTTTTACGCAAAATCTCCCAAATAGAGTTGACTGTTACTTAAAACGCAGGTAGATTAACATATATACAGTACTTTTTCTAGTTTCATATACACGAGGAAAAATTCGGTACATTACATATAATCGGTAGAAGTTGGACCAATTGGATAAGAAGATACTACCACTAAAAAGGGCTATGTCCCTAAGAAATGTCTTGAAAACGTTATTTCAACTGCGTGAGTAACCGCAGGATACAGCTAGAGTGGAGATATAGAATAAACAAGCAACAAATATAAGTCTGGCTGACTGTATCTCAGAAACGGGTTTGACCGTATCGCGATAAATCACCTTTTACCGCGTGCGTCATTTCACAGTAATGAAGATTATTTTTTCTGTAATAATTTAATGGTAAATACAAGGCTTTTGGATTATCCTCATAGCTTATTTAATGTATCGCGATATTATATAGAAAAGCTTATTATTTTTAAATAGGTACTTATTTTTTCTGTATATCGATCTTAAAGTGTTCTCAAGAGAATTCATATATTGAAAAGTATAAAAAACAAGGTGGCCAATCGCGACTTTGTTCACCAATCCTACTTGTAACCTTATAATCCTACACCTCTTTTTTCTCTGCTTAAGAACTTCCCTAGTACTTTGAGGTTAAATCTAGAAAAAGATGTTTCTCCTAAGATGTAACAGTAATTGGTAATAGTTACAAATAGCACGGATTAATTTAAACATTCAAACTTAAAGGTGGTACTGCTTTTCGTCAGAACCAACGTCAAGTATCTGATAATATCTCGTCAAAAATGCCATTCCATTTCGTTTGGTAATAAGAGAAGGAAGCTTTATAATTATCTTTATCTAAATTTTAATTAATATACAGCATTAAACACTAACTTGACTAACATCCCGTTTCGACTTTGCACGGGTACATAAAAATCAATAATCATAATGCTTTCATAATT
>JADANM010006310.1:1851941-1862051 GCA_026213755.1 Eurema hecabe | reverse complement strand
ATACGTACACGTTTTCTTTTCTATATCTTTTATTCGTGAAACTTCATATAAGGTTATGTCCTGGCCCCAGACCACAAACTTATCTTGGTGTATCGGTGACCATATAATGTCCATTTTGCTAGTCGACATGGTATTTACAAGATTTTTGAATAAACAACACAAATAGCCTCTTAATTTTTAATTTTAACTTATAAGTTCATGTTTTGATACTTTGGTATTCAAATAAACAACGATTCATCAATAATCATGACATTAGACAAAGAATGACATTGACATTTTTAGTTTATTCTTCTGGCAATGTTTTGAATAGTAAAATCTACTTGATTTTTTAATAGATTGTTGTATATGTGCATCGAAAAGGCTCCGAAATTTAAAATTCTTTCAAATTCAAAGGATTTAAGTCCACTAAATTATTTAATGTTTGAAAGTGAAATTCAAATTGTATACAATAGTGTGTCAAATTATAATATCATCTTTAACTATAATAACCTATATTAGCAAGTGGCAACACTGACAGATTGTCTGATTTTGAAAGATCAAAGAATGTCTGCTGTCTGCATTCTCAATTCTACGAATGCGTAAACGGGAATAACTAAATGAATGCCCAGTGACGAAATAAGTGAAATTAAGTGGTGTTTTGAAAATTTGTTAGAACACAGTTGGGCTACAGTCATCTCAGTGGTTCGGTAAGTAATCAGTAGCGTATTGGAGTACGTGAGCTAAAGCCATTTTGGGTGTTCGTGTTGTTTACTACGGCGGCAACGCCTCTCCTTCTCCCACAGTTTCTCGCGCATTGTCTTGCGGTTCTCACGCGTTCGTCATTGGTCCTGACCTGGATCGCTAGCGTTAATGTGCAGCCGGTAGCTTGGTAGTTGGTACTGTTAGGTCGATGTGCAGTCACTATCTAGGTAGCGAAAAGCGGTCATTGTCTCGGGAGTGATTAATTGTTTTTAAGCCTTCAAGTCAGTGAGGTAGAGGCATTCACTACTTGAGATTCTTATTATGGAATGTTCGGGGTGTTCCTTGGTCTCCTATGAACAGGAGTCAGTTGTGAGTGCTTAGTAATGTTTTCGGCGATAGCATATCAACTATCCACATCATTTTTGGAAGAACAAAAGGTATTTCCAATTTATTTTGCTACCTAGGTAAAATAAATAATTTAAAAAGTATTTTGTTAAGATAACTCTTCATTTTATAGGAAATTGCAAATCAAAATGAAAGCTTATGTTTGACCTTAAACGGTTGCTTTTCAAAAACATCTGACATTGAACTAAGGTTCAGTTGAGAAACACTTGTCTTTTTTATCTTTAAATTTTTATAAATGCTTTCCCTGATTTTAAATATAAATATACTTAAAGGTAATTAGTAAATAATAGCTAGAAAGTGTACAAAATAGAAAGGTATGATTGTGCACATGATTTGTATGCGGCAGTTCACACGGAGGCATTGTCCCAAGTTTCTATTTCACAGCAACTCAAGTGTGAAGAGTTTTGTGTTCGTTCACACTCATTTATCACTATTCATTAGACCAGCATGTGATGTCTGATGATTCAATTTGATACACTCGTTATCTTTGACTATGAGTTATAATCAAATTCATTTTTTTATTTACAATGCTTAATTATACAACAATATCTTATACTAATAATACAAACATGATTACTAGCCTTATTAGTATAAGGTGATCTCTTCCAGGCAACCAAAAAAGAGAGATATTTTTATAGTTATATCTATTTTAGTAGACAAATATGTAAAAGATAAGATACAAATATGGCATCTTAAGATAACACATATATGATATGTATTTAACACAAGAGACCCACCCTGGCTTACTCATGTTCATGTTTAAAGAAAGAATTTGATGCATAAGGTCAGACAGTCCTCTGAAAGTGACTTTGTTTTGTTTAATAAGTCTTTGTTTAGTTTTATTCACAAATAATTCTTATTTTTGTATAAGGAAATAATTTCCATTTATGTCTCACTAGGTAATGTTTTGTTTTCTAAGTAAAATTATGACTCAACTTGGTGTGGAATAATAAAAAGTTTTAGAATCAGTCGTCATACTCACTTTTTTTCTACCACTCTAAATTTTTGTTACTAAAAGCCCGGCTCTGGTGTATATTAATATTTTGTATGATAACACCAGGTATTCAGTCAAAATTTCAGCCTGAACAATTCAGGTTGAGTTGAATTGTATTAAATTTTTTGATGTTGTTTTGAGTTACTTATTAATATGAGACTTATTTGGAGTAACATCTTAATAAGTGAGTGAGTCCAAATAACACATTAATATGTGTTATATCAAGAATTTTGCTGCGGGAAATTTTATATTTTCATATTCATAGAAATGTTGCTATATATCGGTTTTTGGATCATGAATGGAATTTTTATAATTTGTTTTTCCTTCTTTGTTATTATTGTTATAGATAATGCTTGTGTGTAAAAAAGATAAACTTACCACTTGAGGAAAACATACAGCTTGCATGTTTATTTCTTTTTTACATTTGTCAAGGCCTTCAAGTGTATTGTCTTGATGTGTGGTTGTTTTATACCCTTTAATACAAAAAAATACCAAAAATCTACTAAACAAATTTGTTAAAAAAAATTGGCAAACATACATCTGAAATGCACTAAATGCAACAAATCTAAAGATATAGGCATTTTCCTCATTTGACAGAAATGAAAATTACAAGGGATTTTCGAAATAAAAAATGTTTTATTATTTTTACTGTTTTTTATTACGATTGCAGAAATTAATCGTTAAAGATAATTTATGTGACATGGACTAGAGATGTAATTATTATTTCAATGTAACACTGGTCATTGTATTCACGATTAAATATTACATAGTATAGAATTGTCGCTTTCGATACAACTTCCTTCATCCAGCGCGATGACGCAACCAAAGATTATATTGATTTCAGATGATGCTACTGATAAGGAACACGATAAGAAACTTAGCTCGTGCTCGTAAAAATATGTACATTAAAGTGGCTCTCACTTTTACATTCGATTTCGAACGAATATCGATATTATTGGCAATATTAAACGAAATGGTCTTCGTTAAATTACAATATCATGATGCAACTGCGAATTTAAAGATTCGAAAGTATGTCCGTGTACAAGTCGGTTGTACTTCTAACAGGATGGTTAAGAATTCTTATAAGTTACTAGCTGTTGCCCGCGACTCCGTCCGCGTTTACTTTCATAAAAAAATCATTCCCCTGGAAACTGGATAAAAAGTGTCCTATGTCCTTCTCCTGGTTCTAAACTACATTCCCACCAATTTTCAGCCAAATCAGTTGAGCCGTTATCGAGTCATAAATGGTGTAACTAACACGACTTTCTTTTATATATATAGATAATGTTAGATTATAGATACTTAGTATATTTCGTATAATTAACCGATCTATGTTTTTGTTAATTGTTAAATTCATGATGAATTTGCAATGAAAATTATTAGTTATAGTATTATTATATAAACACTACCATTAGTTATTGTAAAACATGCGTTCTTAATAAACTTAAAATTTTTATATTGGTTCCACCAGTAGATTCTTAAATGTTTATTAAGAAAGATCCGTTTATCCGTTTAGTTTCAATATCTTCGGTCACTCTATCTTACTTATCTGATAGAAGGTTTACGTAAATTGTAGTACATACGTACAACATGTCGGGTTAACGATCTTTGGATTAAACAAACTACTTTAATTGACAAATGTTATTACAACTCAAATAATTCACATTCGCTCAGGACACGCGACAGTGCAATTTTAGTTTTTGCGAATTGCAATATTTGTGTTTTATTGTTTTTTAATGATTACGTTTGTTTCTTGTAAAGATCGGATTTTTTAATTTTAATTTGTACGTAATAATGTACTCTGATATATTTCATAGTGATATAACTTAGGATTGCCATCCGTCGGAGTTTCCACGGATGAGCGTAGGAGCGTCTTCCGGGGAGCGTCCGGGTGGGGTTTAAATTGTAGTCCGGGGAAAAACCCGGACGCTGGATCGCACGCACCATCAAACCCCTGCTGGCACATGAAAAAAAAATTTATTGAAATGTCCAGAGTTACAACTCTAAAATCCGGGGAACTTACGCTTCCGTTATGAACATGGCAGCCCTACATTACGCCATTAGCTAGTTGTTAATATGTTCCATCTCTACTTGATTGAGATACTTGTTAGTAGCATTGAATATATTAGAATCATATCCCTAGAATTAGATTGAACTCCCAACTCAACGCAGCATTTGCGTGTCGAGTTAATGAAGAGATCAAGGTCAGTGATTCATGGTCCTATTTCGGCTGGATCTACTTATTCATAACTAGTGAGTCACTCACTTGACTGGCCTACTACGTTGTGATAACGGAGGCTTTTCTGTGACTAATGCCGATATATTAGTAGCTAGCTTATTATTGTTTAGCAACATTTGCTTTGGTTTTAATAATTGTAATGTGTAGTTGTAGTGCGAATTTCCAAACGTTCTTAAAAACAATATAGGTTTAAAAGGTCTTAACTAAAAAACAAAAGATAACAAAACAAGAAATGTTTCACGTTTAACTGAATTTCAAAGTCGGTATCTTTCCAATCTCAGTCTTCTGATAATCTTGATAAAGACAGATTATAATATATAAGAAATCCTTTCAACAGTGTAGATTATTTTGAATTTGTTAGAAATCGACCTTATCTGAAAAACTGACTTGAAAAAAGAAACCCACCATTTTTGTCCATTTACCGCACCCACCTTCAATACATGGTGTATTGAACAATATAAAGTAACGACTTTTCTTCATATAAGCTCTAGTCATTAGCAAAGAATGCACAATCGCTCTGCGGCTGCCAATTGTCGCGCAACCTGAATAGTTCCGTTACTCCAGGGGTTTTATCGCCGGCTCGAGGAATTCCTCAGAGCGCATACCGAATATTGTATATCACGTGAAGCGCTTTTTGCTTTCCAAATAGATGAGTGCTGCTGTTTTCATTTTTCATTTAGATTTGGTTTTTAGACCTAAGTGGTTTAGAACTGTATTTTCGTATTACATATATTCTCGATGAATTGTCACGCTAACATCGATTACCTATATATACTAACTTTGTTGAATCACTTTGTTCTTTCGTGTTGCATCTTTTGAATTTTCCAGTTTTTTGTTATGTTGCAAAATATTTTAAACTTTTGTTTATTTTAATTTTAAAATAAAGTGTGTTGTGTGCAAAAGGTCACTCACAATCACGCTTAATCCAGTAGTTGCAGTTTTTATGCTTTGTCTGTTACGTGTAACCAAGTGTAATAAATACAGAAGGAAATTCCTCATGAAACATACGAAATGCTAGCAATATAAGCGAAGTCGCACGCTCTCTCGTTAGAGAGCGTGCGGCGGACTAGACCCGTTGGTCTAGTCCGCCGGGACCTCATAACCAAGTCTATGAATTCCTCAGAGCCTCGAAGCCAACCTATACATATTTTACAGCCCCACTATTTGGCTCTGAGCTGTGGTTATTTTACTACGCCATTACGGCTTTACTTTGGCGTTCGAAATAATGTATTAGTGTCGCAGTATTTTGACTGTCGGATGTCAGGAAATAAATGATTTTTTTTGCTTTAATAAGCTCTTCGAGACGCCCTGTACGTATCGCTCATGGGAGAGCGAACATTTATTGTAGTGGAGAAATTGTTAAAGGACCTCGGGGAAAAATCCATATACTACGTCAGACATCTAGCGATCAAAACCCCCCCACTGTTCCGATTCACAGTAGCGGGTAGGGGTCACGGAAATTCACAGGGCAATTGAACCCTACAATTCATCCAACTTTGTTTGCTTATAGAGTTTTATTACTATTAGTATATAAGTACCGTTATTACTGTCAGCGAATAGGTCAAGAAACGACGTTTGTCTAGTGTGTATAATATTGGATGACGATCACGAACGACGCGGCGGCTGCGCACGCGTCACTTTCGATTCACAATTACCATACAGCCTTATCGGATCGATGTTTTATCGCGAGGCACGTATCTCTGTGCGCTTGCGTCTCGACTCGACGCGCCTTGACGACAGCTCTCGATAATGCGAGGAATTTCCAAATGATAATGAATAAGTTTTTCGTCAACAATGTAGAGTTCGGACAGGAAGGTTGGTTGTTGTTTGACGTTGATGTATGTTTTATAATTAAGCTCGGTTTTGGTGAGTTTTTGGATAGGTAAGAGATTCATTGATTTCTTATCAATGTAGAAATAATTTGATTTATGACAAATCACAAAAAAATGTTTAGGTTGTATTTTAAAGTTATATATTAATGTAGGTATAAGATAGAAGTTACCACTCATGAGAACATACCTATTCAACCCGACCAGGTAATTATTTGTTGAATTTACTGCAACAACAATAATAAATTAAGTCGCTAATCTATGTTCATCACCACGGCACGGCACAAACTCGATTCCGCAATAGCAGTTCCGTGTGTCGGTTCCGCGAGTGACAAACGAACGAACAAAGGGACAGACCACTGTGTAACACATACACTGTATTGTCATGTTAATTGAATTAACACACGTACTTTTGTACGCGACTCAATTGAACTCTTTTTTTCAAGGTTATTTTTTTTAGATTCTTTGTTTTTTAAATACATATATTGTATCTTATATGACTATTAGCAGTCATTGGTTTTTGGAACTTTATTTTTTGTTCTTAATTTCAAATTATTTTAATTCATATAAAAATCAATGTTTATTTTAAGTCGCGAAACAAGACGCTCCTAGCATCGGGCTCACAGGGACTGTGTTCTATAATTTGGGCTGATTAACAAATGTCATTATTTTCTGTCTAATCTAAGAAAGGGATAATTATTAACTATTAAAATAGCTACTAAATAACCTATACAAGTTATTATTATTTTAGTCGTAAAGTAATAATTAATAATACATAAAATTGTTGGATGTTTAATTAGGTAAATACCATCGTTGGCTATTCACTCGACCTGAATTCTAATAAAACAGTAAAAACCATGTCCATTGTTCGTCTAATTAATAAGGCACGGTGTATACTACACGTGTAGCGCGCAACGTACGCGACACACGGTAGAAAGTTGACGACCAGTGTGTATCACCCGATGTGATAATCAGATCGACGCACCTACATCCCGAGTTCATTGTTACATGTATGGAAAAATTATTGTTTGAAAAAACTAAATTATGTAATATTTTTTTTTTCGATTGATACGTGTAATTTTGTACTTGTCTAAGTAAGAAAAAAAGCATACGAAGGTATGATAGAGTAGGTATGGTAGAAAGTACGGTCGAATTGTGGAACCATATATTTTTGAAGTCAGTTAAAAATTTACTAAACTTAATTATAAATTATTCTAAGCTACATGTTTCCGTGTTATTCTTTAAAAACAATAAAAATTAATATCAATCGCCAATTATTTTGGGGGCAATGTATTTTTTTTTAAGTTTGCCATATCCAGAGGTTACCCCCCACGGCGTAAAAACTCACAATCTCATATACTTTATCTCTTAATAACATCCTTATTAACAAGATGATATCTTATTAATATTAGCATTATACATGAAAACCCCCATTTAAAGTGTTATTTCATGTTCGCCGCACTTATCTGCTGACCATCGGGACAATAATTATCGCATTGACAATGCAATCGTTATCAATCATCTCGATAAAGCCCATTAATGTGCTGGAATTACTTGGGTACGTTATAATCTGTCCAAATGTAATGTAATGTAGAGCTTTCAACTAAGTCAGACAGTCAAATCATAACTGTTTATGGGGTTAGTTCGATATTCTTTAGAGTTTCTTTAGAGGTGATAAGTTTGTGACAGTATTTACTTTGCACTGATTTCAAGATTATGAAGTAACTATTTAATTATTTCTATATACTATGAAAAATACGTATTCCTGTGTACGAAGCCATTATTATTTGTTATTTAGTTTATAGTTTGACATCTGCTTATTTTTGATAAAAATGATCGTTTTTCAATTACTTAATAAATACGTGATAAATAGTTATAAATTATCATAGTATTAAGGAAAACATAACGAATAATCTATTTAAATATTATTATTATTATAAACATGACAATGATTAATCTAAATAATAATTTTCGTGTCATTTCATGATGGAATATCTATTAATTATTATTATTCAAAACTCACCCTCTCATTATCTTATAAAATAAAGGCTAAAACGGGAGAAGAGGGTATTTACAGATTAGTTGTGGTCATCGTGAGGTCTTATTCGTGTGGTCACAACCACTATTTATGAGGTAAAAAACATCGTGAATTGAAGCACCACCAAATGTTGAGTCCTGTTGCTGGCAGCTAGCGCGTTAATAAGGAAATACTGAGAAGATTCGCTTACACGATACAAGTCAATTAGTACAAATGAATGGAGATTAAACCTTGAGCCGGCGTTCATCGTTAAATGCACATTTATCAAGTGTTTTCCTTGAGAAAACTCCCGAACATTCAACCACTACTTTGGAAGCTGGTATCTGTTACAGTTCACAACTAAAACAGATCTACCTAATTGATATAACTTGACCTTTGTTCCCTATTTTAATAAGTAAATAATGATAATATTTAATAAGTAAATTAAATAATTATAAATTTGAGCAAAAGCCTATTCTAGATCCTAGACATCACTACTATATGTTTTTTATAAAGTAGGGGTCAAACGTGCAGGCGAGCCACCTGATGAAGGTGGTCATCGCCTCCCATGATTAGACTTGTCCTGCAGCTAACTATTTTACTGTTAATAATAGCCAAAATTGTAAGCAATAAACTGTTTTAATCCTTGCATTCATTCGTTAGAAAGCCTACCATTCTATTAGCATACAAAGCTATACGTTTTCATTCTGCGTTCTGTAATTTCTTCAGAAAGTGAGAAATTGTGACTGGTACACAGTACCTAAGGCAGTATTGAAGGAACAGCTTAACAATGTAGCATCATCCATAAACAAAACTATTGCTTTGTGTCGACAACACTTTGTCTAGGACAAACGTCCGCGGCGCGTACCACTCGCTAGGGTTGAACGCTACTAGTTTTTAGAAATAGATTCAAACTTCGTACTTTGCAGAGATAATTATAATTGTATAGGTGTTATTAGACACATTTTAGTGGTATCTATGGTAATATTATTAACAGTTAATGTCAAGATACCCCACGCACTCGACTGAGTACTGGGGGGCTTTAGGTCGTATTGCCTCGTGCTAACGAACATAAGCCTTGGACCGCTCCTGGGTTTTCCCCTTGTACAAAAGGGAGGTAAATTCTATATCTATATATCTACTCTATTTCAAAATTCTGTACGCTGATGAAATTGCTCAATAATTTTTTATTGTGTTTAATTATAAATGTTTTAATTGAATTGGTACCACAGACTACAGTTCCAATTTGTTATCTAACTCTTAATGACAATTCGTTTCGTCGCTTTAAAATTTATAGAATTGAAGTCAAGGTTTATATTATCTTTTTTACAGCTTTTACTATGTATTTAGTTCGAAATTACTTGTTTTATTGTATCGATTAAATTACAAACACAAAATGGTCTGATATCAACAGCCAGCCAGAATGCATACCCATGTCACCTCTATAATTATTTTTATAAAATTTATAACTAAAATAATTAATAACTAATATTCATTTTTTAATTATTTAAAAAATAAATATTATAGAAGTGGTGCGAGGCAACCCTACTGCGAAGGGATTACTTCAGCCTCTCATTAGTCCAGAAGCCCCGGCGCTGCGCGAGACGTAACTAAATAAAATTATTATTCATTTCATTTTACCGTCGGCTTACCTCCAATGTCATTCGATTGATATAATATTATGTTACATTTGTTATGTAGTACAAGTTCCGATCTATTCCCGTCGATACTTCAGCTAATCTATATCGTTTGTGGTATAAAATGAAAGAGCTTATTTATAAGTTTATTCGCGCTTATCTCTAAGTGGATTTGAATATAAAATCAATTATGATAAAGTTTATAGGCTATTTTAAATTAGGATAGAATATAGTAAATTGTTATAATATTTCCATATATTTTGAAAGAGGTTGTGTGTGGTTTTGGTTGGTATTCTATTTGGCTTGGT
>JADANM010006310.1:1775832-1809006 GCA_026213755.1 Eurema hecabe | reverse complement strand
TCCTAACGCTTGATGTCACTGTGGTTATTTCTTCTTCCTCTGCAAACGATTAATTTTAATTAATACATAAGCTCTATTTTAGGTAACGAAAACACTTATACTCGAATACACAAACGATACTTTATGTAACAGCTTTGATGGAACGTGTGATCGTATTAGATTAATGGAGTAACGTTTGAGAATTCGCAAAACACAGAAAACGGCAAGACATTACGATGACTCTTAAAGCTATTAGTCAAAAACACTGTTATGGGGCGCGGTTCGAGTTACGATGCGATATGTACACGGCGCGAGGGCTGTGGGGGCTGTGGGGGGCTGAGGGGGCGGCGGGGGATGGGGCGGGGCATGCTGGCGGCACAAGCGCAGGCCCACACACACACGACTCACGCGCGTCTCGCCTCCCGTGGAATGTTTACGCCAGCGCCGACACGAGGTCCTCGAACGCGTCGTCCGCGTTGCTCTCGTCCAGGAACTGCAGCTCCGACACGGCCGGCATCGTGCGGCTGCGGCCCAGCGCGAACTGCGCCGGCGCCCGCGCGCGCACCTTGCCCGTGTGACCGCTCTGCCCCGTCGCCTGCCCTGACATCTGCCCGGCCGGCCTCGGTGACGTCTGCCCCGAGAAGTACGCCTCTACCGTTCTTTTCTTCTCCGTCACTTCACTCTGTGATATGCCACCCTCGTATAGCTTAGGAACGGCCAACAAATGCATCGATTTCGTCCGTGCGACAACTTTTCGAGGCGAGGGTGCCTTGGGCGCTTCGAATCTGTGCCAGGAGCCGGAGCGAGCGAGGGCGGAGCCGGGGCTGGAGCCGCGGCTGGCGGGGGACTCGCTGGAGAATATGGACTCGCGGGAGGCGGCCAGGGCGGGGCTTCGAGATCCGCTCAGCCGGTGAGCTTCATCGTGCGACCGGGTCGGGGAAGCGTGAGGGGAAAGCCCGGGGGCGAGGGGCGGGGCCAGCCGTACCTGTGAGCGGGCGGCCTCACGTTTCTTCCGTTCTATCTGCGAAATGACGTCATGCTTGGGCGAGGACAACTTGTCGAGAGCGCCGCGCAGGCTGTCGGCGGCGCCGCGCGTGCGCACGCCGGCTGTGATGGTGGCGGAGCCCCGCACGGGCCCGCGCATCACCTTAGTGACGACGCTGTCGTGCTCCGTGGTGACTCCGTCGTCGCCGTTTTGATACGCGTGAGCTTTCGCTTTCGAAGGGTTGACGGGCGTCACGCGGGTCGTCGGCGATGTTACGTAGTTGGGAGGATTATTTTCGTTGATGACCACGTCCGGCAAGTAGTCCACTTTGTGCGCTTTAGCCTTCTCGATGTCGGGGGTTTGCTGTAAAGGTATAAATGTGGAGGCAGAGTTGGGTGGGGTGTAGTCTACGATGGTGTAGGGCGCGTGCGCCGGCGGCGCGGGGGGCGCGGGGGGCTTGTGCGCGGGCACGTCCCGCCGCTCGCTGGACGCATCGCGCTGATGCTTCTCTCTTATTTGCTTCTCATAGAACTCGATCTGCAACTGTTGAGCGTCAATTTTCACAGGATAAGCGTCGTTGCTTCGATACGAGCTTGTGTTATCGATCTTTTTAACCAGTTGCGGAGCAGCGAGGTTATTTAGGCTCGGAATAGGCTGTATGGGGTAGTTGTGCGTGTGGTGCGCGTGAGTCGGGGGCGTGGGTGCGCGGTATTCGTAAGATTTAGGTGCTGGTGGCGCGATATACTTATTATTGTAGTCGGTGCTGAAATTGTTCGTGAACCCTGTTACTTGTCTTTGTTTTTCGCTGTCTATTTGCTTAATGGTATCTGAAAGTGGAGGTATGTACGGTGCGGACGGGTAAGCGGGCCGGTGGTCGACCGACGGAGAGACGGGCATACTGGTAGACGGGGGACTCCACACGTGTGGCGGGGCGCTGGTGGGGGACAATATTTTTTGCGGCGGCTTAAAGGCTGACATTGGGGCGTGCGAAAATTGGTTTACCGGTATAGGCCTTGCGACAAATGGTTTCACTAGCGTCGGTTTCGTCGGAGACAGCGGGACGGGCGGCTGCACGCTCTGCTGTTGAAGTTGTTTTGTAGCAGGCAGTACTTGTGTCCGTAATGAGTCTCTGCGTTGAGATACCCATGGGGGCTTAACTATTTCGGGTGCTGTATCGTTTATAAATTTACGCGGCCTCGAAATGGATGTTTGAGAAGTATCGGCAGCTTGCCAGAAGCGTTTGGCCGAGGAAGCGCTAGAAGATCTCACGTTCTCCTCGCGTTCACGGTTTTCAAAAGTATTTTTAATATTTCCAAACCTGTTGCTCCAATTGGCCTGACCTACGGGATGCCGACCGTTTTCCTCATTTTTCTGCATAAAAGCTAAAAATTTCTTATCATTTTCAGTTTGTGGCCGAAATTCGGGGACGAGTGGCGCCTTATTTTTCGAGTCATTCTCATCATCAAAGTTATATTCGGCGTACGAGCGACCGATGTCAATGGTGTTAGCGCGTTTCATGCGGAGGCGTCTGCTGTTACTATTGGATCGGTTAAGGGGCTTCGTGTCATCGACGGGAGGAGCTGCAAAGTTGTATGTAGGAGGCAGAGGACGGTAAGCTAACCGCCTCGGCTCCTCAGGCTTTTGTTGAATCGGAAATTGAGGCCGATTTATGGGCGCCCTTTTTATTGGAGCTGGTGCTTCTTTTTCAGCTTTAGCATCAAATTTATGAGCTATGGCAGCGATGCCGCCTTTTGACTCGGTTTTCCATCGTTCCAGTGCTATTTTTGATGGCTCAGCAGCGTTGTCAGCAATTGAATGTCTAAAGAAATCTGGTTTCCGCGGCGCGGCTACACGTCTTTCGACATGAACATCTCTGTGCACTTTCGGTGTGGGTTCATAGCTGACGCTGTGAGTCACCGGCTGCGGTTTCTGTCTAGATTCAATAGCATCATGGTAGCTGACCTGGTCGTCGACGCTCTGTTTTCTTTCTGGTGTGGTCGACTCGTTACTTGGAGCGCTAGAAGAAGTAGATGTCGTACGTGGTTTTACTGGATCGGGGAGTAGAGTGTCCCTGTCTACCATGCGGCGGGCTTCTTCCAGCTCCTCTCTGGTGACACCGACGGTGTGGCGAGCGGTGCGGCTTCTGCGTCGCGTTTTGCGCTTACAGCCGTCGAGTCTGTCGGCAGCGTCTAGAGCGTCTTCGAGCCTGTCGGCGAGAGCGAGGAGCGCTCTGGCTTGGGGGTGGTCAGCTGGAGGCGCTAGCGCCAGCCGCAGCCGCTGGAGTGAGCGGCGCACGTCCGCGACGACGTCGTGCGAGGCGGTGCCGAGGCCGGCGAGCAGGCGCTCCCCTCCGCCCTGCAGCAGCCCCTGCAGGAGAGGGAGGAGGAGGGACTCACCGCGTTCTCCGCTCTGCTGCTGCTCCTCTGTCTCGACGGTCTCGATGGTCTCGCCGGCGGCGGCTAGCGCCTCTGTTACTGCGCTCGCGCACGCTGCAAGGTATTGAGACATTTGATCGATTTATCATTGTTTTCATCAAAGTAAGTTTAATCACTAGTTCAGAGAAGGTATTTATATTTAGGTAGTTTTATGAATTGTGTTTATTCAAAAACGCTATTAAAACTTTTACTGCGTAACATATACGAGTATGGAACAAGTAACAACTTAACAATGCTAATTTTGACAGATGCCTCACCTTCTTGTTCCGCCATGAGTGTCCGTATGCGCGCGCGCAGGCGACGCCGTGCCTCGTAGTCAGTGCACTCGTCTAGCTGTAAACATCATATACACTCGCCTTTATAACCTTTTTTATAATAGGTAGGTACCTATACGGTATAGGTTAACCTAACCTAACATTCTTTTAACAATATTTGATATGATATATGATTATTATATCGTATTCCTTATCCTTTTTATTGATTGTTTATCAAATAAGCCCATTGTTGCTTTTAGACATAATTTTACTATTCTTGTATAATGACTACTACTTACTTGTAGAACCTTCTTCTACTTAAAGAAACCTCCTAACTAAAATGCATCCAAATTTCATTCAGAGTAGCCTACGTCACAGCATAGTATACTTATAGCATATAATATATTCTTATTCATATTATGTGATTGTTTGTTTGTATGTCTAAAACGTTTCCTACTAATTCTACTAATATTATAAATGTGAAATTTAGTCAGTTTGTATGTACGCGATATATGTTTGTTATTGTTTTACGAAAAACGGCTGGACCGATTTAGTTAAAATTTAGTTTTTACACATAGGATACTTTATATCCCGGAATTGCCCCGGAAACGGGAACTACGCGGGTGAATCCGCGGCTAGTGTCTAATAAAGTATAAGTAAGCTTCAAAACTACATAGAAGAAAAGTACGTCAGTCGGTCAGTAAAATGAGCTTATTCATATAATAACAGTGTAGTTATCACTTGCGTGTTGTTGCACAATTACCGCTATTGGCATGCTAATGAGACTTTTGAACAAACCGCTTTCTAAACTATTGTGATATATTCGAAATTCAGTACTTTGTTATGTTAAAAATGAACTGTTCGTTATTGAAATCCTTTGTTATGGGACTAAAAAGGAATGTAAAATAACATTTTTATCAAAATAGCTTATGAATAACTAAAGTGAAAGTATAATTCGTTTCACCCTGTTAACACACAAGTGTATAAAGCTCATACTTATCGTTGAAAAGTTTTTTGTTAGATCATAAATTTTACATAAGTTATTTTTTTGAGTGCACATTGATGTACAATGTGCACTCAAAAAATAATATACGATCGATTCAGATTTATTTATATAATAGGGGGCAAACGAGCATGTTAAGTGATCAGAAACGCCAGTACTCGCGATGTCACGAGTGTGTTTCCGGCCTTTTAAAATTTTAATTGTTTTAATTATTTAATTAATTACTAAATTAATATAACATACGTGATCAAAGCCTCCCAAAGTCCTAGAGGGAAACGTCTTTTTAAGAGACCCCTTAAGTATTGATTATATTATAGAGCTTAGAGCATGCTACAACTTATTTTTAACAAGTCTCAGAATGAACTCACGAGTTTCCGTAGCACTCTCTCGTCCCAGCACTGCTCGATGTCAACGTCTTCGAGCTGACGGGCCTTGTTACTGCTCTGCACTGTCTCCTGTAATGGAAAAAAAATATTACATAAATGGATGCAAGTGCAAGTGTCACATTATCTGGTTATGTACATAGGATCTATATCCTTAAGCATAATAGTATGGCTTTCTATTTAAAAAGAGTTTTTCAAAATCGATTTATTAAATCCAGAGTATGGGTACCAATAAAATCTTACTAAACTGCATTTCTTCATTATAATATTAGTATTAATTACCACCATATTTTTCATACTTTTTGTAAGAGATAAATTATATACATATATGAAAAAGAAGAACGCTATTTTAGAAATAGCCTTGCTAACTACAAATAATTTTAATTTCTCCAATGCCAAGATAACGATGGAAATTGAAAAATATTACGTCAAGCTTCTCCTTGTCAGTAAACTAAAGCTTAAAAATACGAGAAATATGCATTGGCGCCGCGCTAAGGTCGCCCTTCGGCGTGGTCGCTATTTTTACTGACGAATCTTTAGAAAACATCATAATGAGATCTTAACGAGACGACATATACAGATATATCACGTATATGATATATGTACGAGGTGAATACTTTGTTTTTAGTTTACTTATATGATTTGCAGATCTTCTAAAGCGATAGTACAGCATATAGTCCAGTGTTACAATACATAATTAGATGAATTATAATTTGTATTAGGTTAGTGTCGCCTGATATAAAGACAACATTAATAGCTAAACGAGACAGTAACCCAAAATAGTGTACATATCATCTTACTGAATTTAACTTATCTAAATCGAAAGCGGTTGGGATATTAATTTATTAGGTTCAATATTTATAAATTTTCACTCTTATTATTAACAAAAGGAACTTTTAATAACACTGAAATTTCCTATATCGAGAAATGCTTTCAGATTATTCATATCATACAAAGTTAAATATGTATATTATCATGTATGCATTATAGAATTTGTAGACTTCCTCTTTAGTATAAAAGAAATATTATAATGACTACATTTTCTAGCTAATACTAATCTCTTAAATGTTTGCCACTGCAATAAATATTTGAAAGCTTACAACGATTTTATTTCAGATAAAACAACAGTTGCATAACGTAGTTTATTAGAAAATAATGTTATCCGAATCTGAGCGTGGGCGCAGACGTCAACACTCATACAATACGGAGACCTTGAAACCACGAAACTTGTAAAATTTTACGACCCAACTGAAGCTTTTAAACACTTATATTGTTTGATTTGTTAATAGCATTAGTTCACGATTGTTTATAATAAACTTTCGAAAGCGTCGAGTGGTCTGAATAAATTGTATTGTAACTTTTCTTAAAAGAGCAATTATCAGATTTTCTTGATGGATATTCTCTGCAGAAACTGCTTTCCGTACCGGTGGTAAATGCTTTTTAATACCATGATTTCAAAGCGTATATTATAAGTAGTCTAGTTAAATGAAGATATACGTACTTTAATTTAAAAGTAAATTTTCCTAACAAATTCTGAGGAACGTAAAGCTCTATTTACTTGACCTAAAGACCCGTTTCGTGAGTAAATTCGAGTGAGTATCGAAATAGACGTTTATTTTGGAACAGAAACGCAGTATTCGTAAGGACACGCCTATATTTGGTTGTATAAACAAAAAGCGGTGTTGAAAGCCACCGGTTTAACCGTGCGAAGGTCCTCGTTCATCATCGTTCCCATAAGGTCATCGTTCCCACTGTCCTTGCATTTTAAATATATATTCTTGTACTATTTTATGCTTTTTAATATTTATTATTGCCCGCGACTCCGTCCGCGTGGACTTTCATATTATATGTATACTTCGACCGCATTATCACCTTATATGGCTTTTCTTCAGTTAAATAGGAGCCTTTGTCATTTCTCAGGTGCTAGACTATCTGTGTACCAAATTTCATTACATTCGGTTCAGTATTCGTGAAAGCGAGATAGACAGGCAGACAGACAGGCATACTTTCGCATTAATAATATAAGTATGGATTTAGTAAAGAATTTTATAATGAAGGCGACGTTTTTTCGTATTAAATTATGGTTAAACATGTTTTTTTTATTTGTGCATAAATGACATTAATGAATTTTTATAATGTATTAATTGAGGTTAAACAGAATAAGGTATTTTTTTTAGGTTTCTTATGGGTTTGTTAACTTCTTTGAACGACAATCTTTACATATTGTAAAAATTAAAATTTTTTATTATTAATATAAGATATTAATCTTACGAGAGAATACATTAAAGAAAATGTTCTTTATTTTAGGTTATGTTAAATCAGCATTTCAAAAGACGGCTTTAAGAATTGTAAGCGATCTCTGACAGACACATTACAATGGAGTATGTAATCTGGTTAATATTGAAAATTAAAATATATCAAATATTTTAGATTTTTGGCCAAGTTTGAAACCATCCTAAATGACCATTTGACCCATATCGTGTTCTGTAATAGATTTCAGCGTGGTTAGTTCCCGGATACCTGCAAAGATCAGTGGGGCGAATGTTTGGCAGGTCACTGCGCAGTATTTATAGAAGTTAGATCATCGGAATGTCACTGTTTACGGACGAGGGTTCATGACGAGAAGTTTTGTAAGGCAGAGAGCTATTAGGCTGAATTGTTCCGGATCACTCAGGCTTTTTTTAATGAAACGAGCAGGCGCGTCTACCAATGTTAAGTGTTCAGCGCCGCCCATGAGCACTCGCGTCGTCACGACTGTGTTGCCGTGTTAAGGACAGGTACGCTCTTTTTCAAAGGTCCCCAAGTCATATGTCTTCGTGAACACTGCATGAGAAAGGGTGGTACTATCTTCTAAAAGAAAACCGACGTCAAATAATGGCGTTTTATTAGAAGTGTTATAGCGTTCCGTTCGGTAAGTAGGAGTACCTTTTCTATTGTCACAAACACTCTTTTTCCCCTTTTTTTTAAAGTCGCGGCAACGCGTTCGAATGGACTTCGTGTCTCGTAAGAGCTGTGCGCTTGTGATTGGTGGAGATGGTAGCTTATCACGAAATAACCTCCTGTTTTGTTGCCCACCATCATATAATACAAAATTAAAATAGAACAATTAATATCGCTATCGTCACTGTCTTTCAACTTTATCGATGAATTCAGGTGATCCAAATAATTTGAAATAATAATTAGTTCCTGGCTGGGCGCCAGCTGGGTCGCCGGTCGCCTAGTTAGCTCCCAGACCCTTGATGACAATTAATTTATAAAAATACTACTTAGTCACGACACGTGATTTTTACCGAGAAGCTAATATGTATAGTAAGCGTCACGAATCTTCAGCGCTGAACGAAACCTGCGCATAAGTCAAAAATAAGATATCGATCGTTGGGTGCGCGAGCGTTGATTGGTTGTCCCAGTCGTGTTGTCTTTCTCGCACGAATACGTCAATTACGCGCGCGATTCTACCGATGCGCAGCTTTTCTCGTCCAGCGCTAAACATAAATGACGCGTACTATACCAAGTGAATCGCGCTTATGATATTTATTTAAAACTTAGCATATATGTATACAACTCCTCAATTGGTCAAGGCCTGAGAAAACTATGTTTTTAAAAGTTAAACAGATTTGTTGAACAATGCATAGTGTTCGAGTCTGTGACATAGTTAATAGCTACAACAGCCTGCCTTTGGTGTTAATGCCTAGTTAATAACTACAACCGACCTTTTATATCAACAGGAAATCCTTAAAGGATACCCATGGATCTCGGCGAGAAGATTATCGGATATATCTGACTTCTACAGAAGATCTATAGATCACGGGACGTCATTGCACGGGATGTTTAGTGACCCTTGCCGTCATAGTAATTATTTTTCTTATGGGGTCTAATTTCGGTGTTTTGTCTTAAATTCTATTGAATAAAAAACTCAATAACATTTTTCATTTAAGCCTTGAGCTTTCTCGCCACGGTCAAAGGAACTCCTGTCTAGAGATCATAATAATGTTAATGATGTACGTTTGTTCTACATAATACACATGTATGTCAATTTCTTGTATAATGTAAATTAATGGACCGCTCGGGGTGTGACTGCACGCGAGCGCTGTGTTCATTGCATGGTACATGGCTGGGTATCTAGAATGATTATAATGAGTATTCTTCATTTATTACAGTTATTGACTGAACGTTTTCATTACTAAGATTGAGAAGAATTTAAAATTACGATAATCATTTTTAATGCACACTAATATTGTAAATGCGAAAGTAACTCTGTCTGTTTGTCTTCACGCTAAAACTACTGAACCGATTAGAACGAAATTTGGTACACAGATTACTACTTTTTTTAAATCAATCCCCAAAAGGTCGCGCGAAGGATTGAAAGTGTTTATTTTACGCTTTCACGGCCAAAGCGCTAAACCTAGGTAGGTCTAGAATCTAAGATAAAACATAGGCTAATTTTTAACTGCAAAAAAGGGTTATAAGGGGAAGGGGGGTCAAAGTTTATATGAAAGTCCATGCGGACGACGTTGCAGGCAACAGCTAGTCTTGATATAAATATGGAATTATGTTGAGGTTATTCGAAAATGATTGCAAAGTCAGATTTAAATACTTTTCTTATTACTTTCGGTTCCCGAGATTAAAAATATCATTTGTATTTAGTAGTTTTTTTTCGAGTTCAATATCATCATAAACTGTTTAAATTATGTTAAATGTCATTATAAATATTGTTTTTTTTATAATGTAGGTATGATTGAATGTTAAACTAATAACAATATATAGAAACTAATAAAAATACACTTAAGTTAATTAGACTACCTACCTAATAATTTCAAATAACTTTATTACAGCTTTATAGACTTAGATCTGCTGTCCGATGGTCTACGCAAATGATTGTTTCAAATTCAAAGTCGAAGTCAAAAGTATCTTTATTCAATGAGGCTACATAAAGTAACACTTTTGAATCGTCACGGTATTACAAAACATTTACCACCGGTTCGGAAGGCAGTTTCTACAGAGAAGAACCGGCAAGAGACTCTGATAGTCGCTCTTTTTAAAAAATAAGAACATACAATTGTAAATATAAACAAAAACTCGACTATTATAATATTTAATGTTTAACATACAGTACATATTTTCCATCTTTTCTCTTCGAACTCCTTTTTAAACTAATGTCAATAGACAAAGTAAGGTTAGGAAGCTTGTATCTAATTTCGTTGTAAGACAAAACCGGGCGTTCACTGGCGTCTATAATTATTCAAATCCCGATTTAGCGAAGTGGGTCAATCTACCTGCGGGCTAGTTGCCGCTGCTTCAGATACGGAAGGAACACTTTTATTTTAAGGCTACTGGTATATAATACTGGTTTCTTTCAACCGACTTCAAAAAAAAGGAGGAGGTTCTCAATTCGACCCGTATATTTTTTTTACTATGTTTGTTTCGCGATAACTCCGCCAATTATACGTATAGGTTATACCTCAAGGGTGGTCTCATTTAAATTTAATAATAAAAAAATAACCCCCAAGGGTGGAAAATTGGCGATGTACTTTTTTATACGCAATATCTCCGCCGATTATGAAACACTAATATTATAAAGGCTTAAAAGCTAAAGGTGTGTTTGTATGTTTGTACGTTGTTTACACTGAATCGGTTTTGAAGCTATTGGACTTATTTGACATTTTTTTCTGTGTATAATAACTGTATCGTTTAGTATAGATTTTTAATCTTAACTCATTATATATAACTTATAATTGACCCTATCGCAATGATTCTAAGAACATAAACATTTGTATTTTTCATTTTCAACCGACCGTTTAACATGTTATATCTTGCGGAATTGAAAATTTTTACTTTGAAAAAATAGTTTTAAGAGTGTAACATACATATTGCGTACCTACCTAAACAAATTGACGCAAAGTTGAAAAACTAACAACTTAAAGAAAACCCAACATTTTTCCGAAAAAATCCTGAGCTAATGGGCCTGCAACGATCCGATCTATTAGCTATAATTTTTACAGCTAATTCCCACACGCAATCAGTGGTACACTGTATTTATTTAGCGAGGAGCAACACAGAATTGAGTTATAAACAATGTTGTTCGTAATAAATATAGTTTGGTCCAATGCCAGCGGCTGAAGACCTCACTGGATAACGGATAACATTTCTTTGTGAACTTGTCGTGTTAATAAATAATTTTTACAGAAGTCAACTCAGGGCGTTTCTTGCTTTTCTCGGAATATTGTCAGGGAATGATTTTTAATTTAATCTGTGTTATCCTACTAATATAATAAATAAATATTATAAATACCTATATGGATTTATGTTTGCTATTATTTCGCGCAAAACGACTGGACCGATTTAGTTTCAATTTTTTATTAGTTTATTATTTTTTTAAGAATTTTAAGTGCTTCGATTATGTCTTTTTATATCGTTGTGAATGGCTATTCTGACGTTGACTGACAAGTAAAATCGTAAAATTTTCATAAATTGGAATCTTTATTTGATGTTTGTATGTGTAAGAGGTTAGTGCATTAGGAGAAAGCTATTAAAGTGAGCAAACAGCCAGCCCGAAATAGCCGGTCTTGATAATATTGATGGACTTTTTTCTTTAAAATTTTTGCATATTATGCTAGGAGTATATGTTCTATTGAAAAACACACACCTATTCAAAACAAATTTCTTTATAAATATTTAAAAAAAGATAAATTAATTTTGATTTTCATTCTTCAGAACCAGCATCAAATAATATTATGTCAAAAAATAATTTGACCTAAGCAGGAATTTAATTATTTACCTAGAAATAAAATATATACTTACCTACTCTTTTTTATGGGAAGGACTAAAAACGTAATCGATTATCTTGCTTCTTCTAAACGTTACGTTAGTACGACATACGTATATGGATTTATTTATTTCATTAATAAAATAAATAAACGGAGAAGTATTTTTATAATTATTATCTGTATCGTAAGCACAAGCTTATGACATTGACATCGTTTGTCAAAAGTTTAATAACTCGAAGATAAGAATTAATCGAAATTTCACAAAAACCGAACTTTTGTTTTTACCGTAAGTGAAAGAGGTTTCGTTTCGTTAATAAAAACGCAATATCCGACGGCTTATATCGAAGTACTTATCTTTTAATGTGCTAACAGGAATTATAAGGATCTTAACTTATTTTGCTTTTGACAGTTAATGTGACATTAAAGTTCGGAAAAGTTGGCGCCATTTTTAAGCATGGACTTTTTTAACGGTCTATACTTTCTATACAGTTTAACAGCTAATAACAAAAATGAGCAGATTTATCGTCTAAAATCAACTTTTGTAGGAGTATTTTATATGTAATATTAAAAAAAAAACTAAATAAGGTTAAAAAGGGTATAGAATGATGTGTTAAGACCGGTAGATTGATTTCAATTAAAATTAAGTGTTAATGAAATATCGTAAAAGTTAGTCAACTAGTGACATTTCACTTTTTTTTAATATAAAACGCTGTCCTAAAAATTAGTCAAAGTACAAAATTAATTTAGAATAAAATAAGGTTAAAAGTGTACAGTAACAGGACATTTGTCACAGTTAGTTTGTGGTCGATAGTAAAAATTGTAATTGTTTGTCATTGTCGGTTCGTCACAGCCGAGCGGGATTGTGACATACCGACGAAATACAATAAACAACCGTTACGTCGCTCATTTTGATCATACCGGGCTTTTCAATACTTTTCACTGCAATTATAGGTATTTTACTAGCCTTTCCCCACAATATCGGGATATAAAGACGTATCCTATGTGTTAATCCAGTTCAATTTCCATTTGTCTAAATCCAAGCGTCATTACATCACAGGAGAAATGCAAAAATGTTTGCTAATGACAGTCTTTACCGAGCTAAGCAACTCTAAAGTCATCTTAGCTTTCTAAATAAACAGACAGATTACAAAATACCGTTTTATCAATAGTTTTGTGACGTATTTAAAAGTTTTTATAATGTCTATAGTGTTGTTGAGATCAATATAGAATTTGAAAAGATAAAATCCATCTTATACAATTTTTTTGAATCCGATATAATACTGATTGAAACTGAAAATAACCTAAAAAGATATTCTCAAATGAACGTCCCCTACGAATACTACAAATAAATTTAATAGGTCTTATTCTATCTATCTTTGGTTACACTGTGGTGATAAATATATTGCTAGATTAAAAAAAAGATCTATATTAAAATCGGTAACGGTAATATCGTGGTTAAATCGAAATAGTTTCTCCTAATATCAATTTTAAACTGTTGCTTTTACCGGCGGCAAAAAGCGTAGTAGTTGGAACGGAAATGATGCGGTTAATCCGATATAGATTTTACGATTGCGATCAAATTTAATCATTTTTGCAACCGCCCTTTTATATTACACAGATAACTTATAATCTTCCGAGATTTTTGGAATTAGGTAATCGTTGTAGAGTTAGTTTTTTTGTAGGTTATGGACTTTTTATGAGTATAATGTTGTTTATAATTAAATGATAAATGTAGTATGTTTAGAAATAGTTTATCACGATTAAAACTTTGATGAAAAAAAACAGTTAAGATGAAATTACGATAATAGAATGGGTAATTGAGCATTATGAAGAAACAGCACAATATTTATACTTGTTTAAAGTACATTAAATATTATATAGGATTATTTTACAAAACAATCTATTAATTAAATAATTTAATGTTTATTAAACTATGCGATATTTAAATAAAAAAAAAATTACCTGTTATCAACCTTAAAATAATGGCAATCCTTATTTCACTAATCACGATTATCCGATTTTTTTAATTCTTTTATTTACGATTTTTAAATTTCATATTGCAGCACTGTTGTGCGCGCTTGTCCAGGGAAGACTGCGCGCGCAGCGCTGTCTGACGTCATGAAACCAAATATAGTCTGTGCAGCGTTTCCCACCATTTTCGTGTAAAGCGCGCGTAAACCATAGATAATAAAATTCATTTTTATTTGCGCGAAGTTGAGACATACGTCGTTTGGTGTTCCGTTTCACGCCCGATGTTATTTTTGCCGGCGATTTTCAGTGTTTCCCGCGTGTCTTTAAACGGCAAAGAGATCGCGCACACTTGTATTGGCTTTTGTTTACTATCGGTGTTACAAGAAAATGCCTTAAATTCTTTCGTAAGCTATTCTTTTCTAGGAATTCTTAAGCTCGGTAAGCGAACGTTTTTAGGGCGTGACGAATTCTTCTGTAATATAGATGTCAAATAGTCTTAAATTTATTAGTGACATATTTCCGAAGTAAATTTCGATGATATAATATTTATGTTTAACCTAAAGTGGTGTTCAAGCATATTAAAGACGAAGAACAAGATGCTTTGTCTGTTTTTAATGAAAAAAAGGAACAGATCTACATTTTATTGTTTTTTTTTCTTTGTTTAATTACCAGTGAAATAGCAACCTCTTAACTTAAAAATTAATGTCAAAAAATTAAGGGGTAACCATTAATT
The DNA here is from genome assembly GCA_026213755.1 of Eurema hecabe. Lineage (NCBI taxonomy): Eukaryota > Metazoa > Arthropoda > Insecta > Lepidoptera > Pieridae > Terias > Terias hecabe. Next base: position 1,794,499 of record JADANM010006310.1, on the reverse strand, counting down.
TACCGCATGGATTCTAATTTTTTTTATCTATTTCAATAAAGTGGTATTACCTTTTTGTTAGTATTGTTATAATATAGGAATATTAAAAACCGCATCAAGATCCGTTTATTAGTTGTATATGTGCAAGCTTAGATAGTGATATTAGTTGGCTGTACGTCATACTATTGGGTCGACTGGGTACTAATTGCGCCACATATCGGCAAATCGACACGTTTTCTTTCCCGCGTGTTGGAATCAACTCGCGCGTGGCCATATTGCGTTCTATCTGATTGATGGATCATTTTTATGACACCAATTGAGCGCGCGCGCGCATGTTTCTTATACCAATGATCTAAAGTAATATTTTACATGAGAAAGTTCTGTATGTGTGTCTGTACTGGTTTTCCGATTAAACCATTGATATAAGTTACCTTCGAGAAGAAATTAAAAGACAATCTAACTAACAATGGGTTAGTAAACTCCAGAAAAGCTTTTACTAATTTTAATAAATTCAGTTAAGAATATACACAAAATAGATTAACATTCCCGTTTAGTCTATTTATACAAGAAAGTTAGTTAGGAACTGTTTGAGTTAGATTTGAAAAAACTTCTCCAATATCATCTTTAGGAAACTGATTACGAAGTTTTATATTGAATCGTCACTTTAAATCTCTAAAATGCATGTCACACGACCATGACTTGACGATTAATAAACAAAACACACGTGTAGTCGCATGTGGAGGACATTATTTGTTCCTCCGTCGTAATTTATTCGCGTCTTGGCGCAGTGCCTGCACTTATGGGTACTACGCGATAGTTCCTGCTTTCACACAAAGACGGGGAAAACGGGGTATTTAGCTTGTATTGGACGGCATGAGAGAAAGAAAGGAAGAAACATTTGCGAAACAATGAAGTGCTTATTATATTATAAAATAACTTTTAACAGGCAAAAGATTTCTAAAAGGCTGAAGCCTGAAGGAATCCGGTGTTAGCATCGATTTATAATAAGATTAATATCTAACTGATAAAAATATCAGTTGATTGGTCCTCGTCTTGTCTTGTTTAGTATTTTTTATTTAACCTGTTGCTAAGGTATCTGGACGATAGTGTAGAATTCTGTGAAGGTGGCCTTTCCGCTACAATAAGACGGGACACAGTAGTGTTTTAGTAGATTGAAGTCCGACATATCACATAACGTATGGTTGTTTCTTTGAGGCCCGAGAGACATCCAGATTACTGGATTTGCCTATCATAAAAAGACGAATCTAGACTTCAAGCTTTACTATGAATACTATCTAGTCTGTAACGGAAAGTAGACAGTTTTTTTTTATATTTTATCAAGTCAGTTATAGAATTAAGGACAAGAGAAAAATTTATCCCTTTTCAGAAAATTACTACAGTCCATTTTACAATAATAATTTATACAAGGTCTTCCCAAGTTACGCATCAGTTAAAAAAGCTTTCCCTGCGCAAAAAGCACCGGCCAATGCACTTGTTTTTGACCATATAAGGCAAGAGTGATCTACGAAGTTGGCTCGGGCGGGGCGGGAGTAATGACCACATGCGGAGCTGGGCGGGCGCCAACAGATGGCACATGACGGGAGGCAAGTGGACACGGATGAGGGGGGAATGTCTGATAAGCATATCACTGGTTTTTTTCATATCTCTTTCTTTGATCGCGTAAATTGTCTCCTTTCCAATTTTAAAGGTATAGGACACATTGCAAAGGCTGATTAAAGATCAGAGTTTCTTGCCGGTTCTTCACTGTAAAAACTGCCTTCCGACCCGGTGGACTATTCAAAAGTGTTACTATACTCGTATGTAGCCGAGTTGAATAATGTTTAACTTTGATTTAAAAAAGGCACGCGATTTTTCTGTTTCATAACTGCTAAGCGTTCTTAAATATGGAACTGCCAACTCACTCAAAAATTTTAGCAATATCAGACATATAAAATATACAAAAAGACTGGGTTGCTCCAGACAAAAGGATCAATCCAAACCAAAGTTATCTCAAAATGTGGGTATTAGAATGAACACGAAACCTAATCATCAATCCTTTTTCACTTAAACCATAACATGAAGTATGTATTCCACTATTCTTATTTATAAAAACATCAGAGCCTAATGGAAAAAAAAAGCACCAGAAAAACTGGTCAAAATTTTCCCTATATTCCGCAACAGAGATCGTGAATTTCTCATTTCTAAAGATACATGTATTTACATAGATTTACACGTAAATATGACTCATCATTTAATTAAAAGCATATGGCTAATATTCCTGGGTTTCTAGACGTTAAGGCCTCAGTAATAAGGGTGGAAATGCAACAAATCAAATAAGGAAATGTCTATTTCATCGTCCGTGGGAAATGGGAGTGCAGCCAACTTGCATCGGGTAATTTTGGTCTGGACATTGACTTTTTATTTTGGTGCAAGCGTGTGATTTACAGACGTTCTGACGGGCTGCTGTTTGATTAGCGTGTGCTTGTAGACTTGGCTTGAGAGATGACGTGTATTGATTGATGAGTTACTATGTGGAATATACCTGTTGATTGTATCCAACTCAAAGTCTAGGACAATTTTACCTGTTAGGTGTTGGTTTCCTGGGAGCTTTAACAACGTTCTATTACTTGTTGTATATTAATATTAAACGAAGTTTTTTTTTTTTTCGTTTTTTTATGATTAATAAACAAACATTTCACCGCGATTTCGTCTGATGGTAATCGAAGACACGACATAAGAGCCGTCATGTTTGCTTAGGAGCCTATTCAGTCTAGCCTCAAAAGATCCAAACCATAATCCTTTGAAGAGAAGAATAGAAACATAGGAATTACAGCACCTGACTAATTAATTATTAAGTACATTTCGTTACGACAGAGAAAATAGAACATTAATTAACGTCCAACTTTAACAATTGTTTAAATAAAGCCTTGGAGCTAAATGCCCTGTAGCCACTGACCTGTCTCACCACCACGCCGCCCGGCCGCTCGGTGACGTAGCTCTGCATGCCGGCCATGAGCACGGTGGCGCCCAGGAACTTGTTGAGGAGTGCACGCGCTTCACTGTCCTCGTTGGAGTCGCCCTCCTCGATCACTGAGTAAAGGTGATATGTTTAGTATACGACAAGCTTTATCGTACACACATGAAGGTGGCGAATTTTGAGATAAATACTTGAGATTTTGTTATAAAGTGAATTACTTTGAAGGATCTGTCAATGAATAGTGAATTTTTTTTTTAATTCAACCCCGAGAAGTGGTGAAAAAACAAAATTGCTTTATTGACAAATCGTTTTGGATCAATTTTAAATATCTTAATTTTTTTAATTCTTTTTGGCTCATAACGGTTTAACTAGTTTCGAATTGTAATTTTAAGTATTTAATAAATATTTGAAAATAATCTCGCTGGTATTATTGGATTCTTGTACTGTTATGATTTTTTTTAATTTATTTGATTGTTTGCTTGCATAAGGGCAAAAGTAGTCGACCGTTTGAAAAAAAAATACACTCAACGAGGGTTATATGGTATTTAAGATTACGCTTAAGTACTTGGTTACGGGAAAGCAGAACAAACCATGGTATGCTGTTACCTCACCACCACCATAAATAATGTCCTCAGTATACAACCAATAAATAAATAAATATTTTCAGGACATTTATACACAGCGCCATCTAGTTCCAAGCTAAGCCGAAGCTTGTGTTATGGCAACTAGATAACGGAATAAATTACATATACATACTTTTCTTTTGTAAATACATACATACAATACATAGCAACACCCAGACCACAGAAAAATACAAATGTAAATTACAAATATATTTATCCGGTGTGGGAATCGAACCCACGACCCTTCGCGCAGAAAGCAGTTGTGTTACCACTGCGCCAAGCGGTCGTCCATATACAACCAACTGACCGATATCAGCGTTCTTCATCCTCGTGAGTATATCCTGGACTCCGGTGACCTTCGTGGAGCTGTCCAGGAAGGAGCGCTCCGTTTTACCACTCCTGGTGGTGGTGGTAGTGGTACGGATGACGTCACCGATTTGTTCCCTGGTGGTCACCACGTCCTCCACTGAGCCTAGGCTTTGCTCGCTGTCCGTGCGGGCTAGACCTGGGAAATAAACAAATTATCCCGGAATTAGAAATACGGGGCTTATTTAAGTAAGAAAACAGTTCAATAGTGTCAAAATTTTAATTAATAAATTCACGACGAATCGAAGTGAAATGTTTTTTTCTGCTTTTGTTTTATTCAAATGCAGTTTCATCGAGACGTAATAATACAAAGTATTTGTAAGATATTGAGTAAAAAGTAAAAACTAAACTTTCAGACGTAATTACACGTACAGTATAATTTTCTTTTTAAACAAAAATATGTATCTATTTACCTTACTGACAAGTGTTGTACTGTATCGCTTATTAGGTATTTAACGAATGAAAGGAATATCTGTTAAAAATCTTCTCCACAGACAGAGGACATACTAAGAAACTCATCAGACTGATTCGGTCAATTAACTTCACCTTTTTAATTATTTACGTTTGTAAATAAAGCTTAAGAGTTACATCGAGTGAGCTCTACTAACTAATTAAGAAAGTATTTTACGTATTCGTTATCTTTCTTTGAACTTAAGAACCCGAAGAAATATAGTTTTAAAAGAAGGAGGCCTTTCAGTTTTTAATATTAAATAAGCTATTACGTTTTTGAAATCACATTATAAGTTTCTATTGTTATTTTATAGAATAATAGCTACTCGCCCTGACTTCGCACGCGTATATGATGAATGTATTATATGTTTAAGGTAGAAACCTTCATTTTGAATAACTCTATCTATTAAAGAAGCAGAGACTGGCTTCCGAACCGGTGGTAAATACTTGTAATACCATGACGATTCAAAAGTGTTACTACATGAAGCCTGGTTGATTAAAGATACATTTGACTTTGGCTTTGGCTATGACATACCAGCATGACCCGAGGACTCGGAGACATTGTCCTTGACGCTGGTGGTGCGTAGGATGAGACCTGCCTTGGGGTACGCGCTGCGCTCCGACTTTGTAGTCTCACCTGGTTGGAAGAAGCAGTCATTACTATAGAGCTAATTAAATACGTAATTTAAGGATTGTAAGTGACCAGTAAGCTTGACTTATATGTTTTTATAATCAACTAATCAATAAAAAACTAGAAGAAAAAATAACAACTTTGAAGATTTCCGTAAAATAATAACAATATTTGAAAGCTAAAAAAAGGCTTCTAAAAAGTATTTTAGAATGTTTACATAATTTTGTTAAATACGTAAAGTAAATTTAAACATGACTAAATAAAACCGACTTCAGTTCGCGTAATTCTCGGTTCATTTATCTATACTAATATTATAAAGAGTAAAATTTGCGTGTTTGTTGAATTGTAGGGGATAATCTCAGGATCTACTGCACCGATTTTAAAAATTCTTTCACCAATAGAAAGACACATTAATGCTGAGTATCGTAGGCTATATAAAAAAGGGATTGTTAACATTATGACCCACAAAGTGGGCACGATTCAGCTAGTCTATAATATAAAAATAAACCGCAAAATGTGTTGGTAATCGCATAACTCCATAACAGCTGAATCGAAAATACCTAAATTACATTATATATAATTTACCTTTTTACCTTTATATTTTACCTAAATTGATTGAAATAATAGTGTAGTCATAAGAATATTTATAATAGTGAATATATTAAATTTGTAGTAGTCGGTATACAGTTAGTTAAAACTGAAAGTGTCCGCCGTCAAGTCACGGTGACACAGCACTTTGAACACTTTTACTTGCAACTCAAAACAGCTTATACAAGCAATGTTTACTTATGAATGACTATGTCCGGTGCACTATGATTTGAAAGTTTCGAAGACTCTTTTGGGTGTTATTGGAAAATGTTTAAGTGAAGCGTGTGTTTTATGTGTCTATATGTATTAAGTAATATTCTTAAGAGTGAGATTTATATGTTGAATTGACTCAAAAACTTGTAGAGAGATACGAAAATCTATTTTACCGTTGAAAAAACTACATTTACTTCGGGACTCGGGAGTCACATTCTATTCATATTCAATTAAAATAGGTATGAAATTATTATATATATATCTATATCCATACTAATATTATAAATGCGTAAGTAACTCTGTCTGTCTGTCTGTCTGTCTGTCTGTCTGTCTGTTACGCTTTCACGCCAAACCTACTGAACCGATTGTAATGAAATTTGGTACACAGATGATCTAGAGCCTGAGATAAAACATAGGCTACTTTTTAACTAAAAAAACGGTTATAAGGGGGAGAAAGGGGAAGTTAAAGTTTATATGAAAGTCCACGCGGACGGAGTCGCGGGCAACAGCTAGTATATATATAAAAGAAAGTGGTGTTAGTTACACCATTTATAACTCGATAACGGCTCAACTGGTTTGGCTGAAAATTGGTGAGGATGTAGTTTAGAATTAGGAAAAGGACATAGGATACTTTTTATCCATTTTCCAGGGAAATAATTTTTTTATAAAAGTAAACGCGGACGGAGTCGCGGGCAACAGCTAGTTATTTATAAATACAGTTTTACTCACTCGCATTCTTAATAAACTTCTCCGTAAGAGACTTGACGGAGCTCTGTCTGATAGTCTTCCTATCGTCAACTCTACGTTCAGTCTTCTGCATCTTGTCAGTTCTCTTCTCTAGCTTGTCAATCTCTTTTCTACCACTCTCCTTCTTTTCAGTTCTGCGTTTCACTTCTTCAGTCTTCTTGTCACTCTCTCCCTCAGTTATTCTTTCAATTGTCTGCTTTGACTGCTTGGTATCGAATGTGTCGGAATGTCTTTCTATTTTGCTTTCTTGAATTTTCCTGTCACTGTGAGTGAACTGGTCGAGAGCGGCGCGTTCCTCTTTCTGTTAAACAAACACAAACACTTTAATTGTTTTCGGTTCGCTAATGTCGCTGGAATTATGTAAACGTTTGTGCGTAGCCCGTGCAACAATGAGATTCAAAGCAAATTCTCAAAGTCGGAGAATGTAGTTTGATAAACATTTTATTAGTACTCTTTTATATAACACGGCATATAAAAGAGTACTTTATTACTACTAACTATACTTTTATATAAGACGACCGCTTGGCGCCATTGGGTGCGATTCCCACACCGGAAAAATATATTTGTAATTTACATTTGTATTTTTCTGGGGACTGGGTGTTGCTATGTATTGTATGTATGTATTTACAAAAGAAAAGAACGCCAAAAACGAAAATATAAACATACACAAATTATATATGAATGCACAGTAATAAAAATATGTGTATTGTGCTCCTTTAAGAGCGCCTGGCACAGTATTAATGTCACAGCATAAGCTGCAAAGCTCATATTCTGCTTACAACTAAAGAATACTGTATTAACTGTATTTCGATACGTATTATATATAGTAGAGTGAAACACAACAATGGCAATAGTTGTATAAAACCATTGATTAATGGTGGCGTCAAGAAATAGAAATAATCAACATTTAATAGAGCTTTTGCCTCAATAAAGTTTCAGGCGCTTGTGTGTTCATTTAACTGCATCAATTTATTTATTCCTTATATTATCATCGACCCTTTTAAATTCACAAGGATTAACTAAATTTAACATTATAATAAAATAAGCACTAACCGTAGTAACTTCGCTGTAAGTAGTACCGGTGTCGCCACCGAACTTCTTAGTGGTAGTGATGGCAGCCAGCCCGTGGAGACGTGACGGCTTCTCCCCCTGGGTCTGCAGCAGTTTTTCCAGGTCTTCAGGCTGCGTGGAGTACGCTGTCACGGAAACAGTCCCCTGTGGCTCGCCGCCGTTGCGCGAGTGGAACTCTTGTCTAATCACGGTCCCTTTCACTGGTTTACGTAAATAAATCACTGTATCAATGCTGTCTGGTCGAACGGAACGGGTTGAATAAAGTTTGGTAACAATTTTTTGCTAGTGGGTGCAATGTTTTTTGAGCAAAAGTTAACACTGTAATAACGTTATAAGTATCACAGTGAAATGCTAGATGGAAGCTGAGATATATTGTTTGTAATTAAGAGAGGGTTTTTTTCTACAAATACTAAGTATGATAAGTCTTTTAAATTACAATGATACACGACTAAAGAATTTCTTAACCAATTAACATAAGAACAGCTGTGTCAATGTTTGTCGTGATGTGGAATTATGAGTCGTATCGTATCTTATATGAATAAGATACTCGTAATAATGTGATGCATTATAATTTTAGCTTTTTTCGTATAATATAAAGCATGTACAAACGGTGACATATGACTATGATTAAACTTGCTATTTTACGTATTTTTATGTGTTTATAAATTTGTATGTTTCCATTTGCTTTTTGAATATATTAATAACGCCTACAATATTTTATAATCTGGTATAGATTGTAAAATATGTATACCCTGATAATCAAATGTCACCTAGACGTAATAATGATAATATTATCATGTCATATATTATGTATTACGTGAAAGTATAAAATAAACAAATAAACTCACCTTGATAATTCGTCGCCCCATTCCTCAACGCTTTGATGCCAAAAAGTGGTCTTCCGTCTGCGTCAAGAGGCCCAGGACCGTAACTAGACGTGATCACATCTATGGGTTTCGTGATCGCCTTCGATGGACTGCTGGCCCTGTACTTCGGCTTCTCTGTCTCAATTTTCTTGCTGCTAAACGTTCTAGTCTCCGATGTCACCTTCTTAAGGTTCCTGTTAGTCACCCAAGATGGCTTTTCCTCCTGCACTTGCTTTTGCGGTACCTTCTTTCCAATATCCACTACTGTTTTTATAATGGTTTCCTTTTTGGTTTTAGGTTTCGCGTCAGGGCTGGGCGAACGCTGACTAGTTATACGTTCAGATACATCCGGACTGCGTCTTTCAGGACTCGGCGATTTTCTTTGAGGACTTGCTTTGCGTTCCAGGATTATTTTATCAGCTGGCCTTCTTTCTGGACTTTCTTTTCGTGGCTGACTAATCTTAGTGACACGGTCGTAACTTTTTTCACGAACACACCTTTCAGGTGAAGGCGATTTTTTTCCATTCACTTGGATCACTTCAATGATGTCTTTGGAAGAAGTACGCTCACTGTAGGTCTTTGATGAATGATGCTCAACGCGGCTCGTTTCAATACGTCGTGTTTTAGCTTCCTCTATAATTGGCGCTTTCTTAGTTTTTGCTTCAACAACCTTTTGTTTGTCACTGTCGTTCAGTCCAACTTTCTTCATATAAGCTGAAGCGTATTCGCTAAAACGATTTGCTTTTGATTTTGGTGCTGCCTTGCTTGGTGAGACAGGTCGTGTTTTCTTATCGGGACTAGATGGACGTGGTGTTTTCGGAGATGGTGTTGATAAAGTCGATTTTTGATGCTTATCTGGACTGTGTGGTCTCGTTTCTTTATCTTTAATTATTTTACTAGGTTCTTTTGGGTGGCCGTTCATCAACGGTTGTTTGGGTTGTTCAGGTGGTTCAACGACATTTTGAGTAGGTGTTATTTTAAGTCGGTCAGGTGAAGACGTTTTGTGGGGAGTTTTTGGCAGACGCTCGGGCGAATGGGGCTTATTAAATTTCGCCTGACGGTCTGGAGATCGTGGCAATGACTGTCGTTCCGGTGATTTTGTTTTAGTCGTCTTCGTAGTTTGTTTCGTGGTCCTAGTAATTGTTGTATTTTTTTCCGTCTCTACCCTTTTCTTCGCGACACGGATTTGCGCTCGAATGCGTCGTCTCTGCTCATATCCTACGACCTTTTCCAACTAGAAGAAAAAATAAATAGATGAGAGCTTATGTTATATAGTTATTTATTAAAATTAGGTTGAATTTACAATAGCCAACTTACCATTTGTTCAAGGAGGTCCAGGTCGAAGATATCCTCAATGCAGGGCTGATGGTGTTCGCTGCTGCGGCGGCGCTCGCTGCTCACTGACGACCTGTCTGCGCTGGTCCTGCGAAGTTCTACTCCAAACTTGCCACTCCCTCGTCTGCTGCTGGTCTCAATTTCTTCAACAGTCCTCTCTTCTTTCATCTGACTTGTTTTCGTCGGACGCTGGTAACCAGGCACCTTTTCCGTCTTTTCAGGTCTATCTTCGGGATGCACCTGCTTGGGTGAGGCAGGTTCTGCAGCAGGGAAACGAGATAGAACCTTTTTGGTAACTGTAGTTGTTGTTGTTACATGTTGAATAGGTGATTGTGTTCTTCTCACTGGAGACTCTGCTCTTGGTGTCTTTGGCCTGGTGAAGGGCGACTTCCTGCCGGAAGCTGGCGACGCGTCTCTGGCCATTGGAGATAATGTCCTATTAATCGGTGATTTTTCTCTCACGATAGGTGACATAGGTCTCGGTGATTTTTCTCGTGCTATGGGGGAACGGGTTCTGCACACCGGTGATGTATCTCTTACGTTTGACTTAATTTCAGGAGATTTTTCTCTTGGTCTTGAAGTCTCTTGAATTTCTGTTGTTTCGTATGCAATATTTATATGTTCAGATTTTTGTTTTTCATTTTTAATATCAGTATTAAGTTTTATTGACTGTACTGCATCCGTGCTTGGTTTCACTTTTTTAACAACACCAATATCTGTCAATTTTGCAGTTTTTGTTGTATCTTTTGTTTTATTCGTGGTAGTAGCAATATTTTCAAACAACGCTTTCGCCTTCTTAACTGCCTCACTGCTTCGCAAGGTTGTTATTTTAGCAGGTGTTTTCTCAGCTATTTTCGGTGTAGTTTTCGTTTTAGGCATTTGGCCGTCTATTTTAATAGTTGTTTTATCATCACGTTCATTTGTTAAAGATGTTTCTTTTAGACCATCATCGTGTACTTGTGTAGTAACGACTTTCTTTATATCTGTTTTTGTTATAGTATCATCAACGTTTTCAACAATTTCCTGCATTATCTTATCATGCTGTTCCTTAATTTTTCTTTCCTTCTCTTCTACTACATACGCATCGGATAAAACTTGCTCAGCTGTTTTAACAAACTTATTTACTTTATCAGAAACACTAAGTAAGCATTCGTCACTTTTTAGTGAATCATCGACATTGGTCAAATCGGGTCGTTCGGGTTTTTGAACGGGCTTCTGCTTGGTTACTTTAGTGTTTTCAGCAGTTTCAATAAAGAGATGAGCTTTATCATTGACACTCAGTTTTGTATAGTCATCTTGATAAATTGTATCTTTATCAAACTCTTCAGCTATGTTGCGGGAAGGACTCGTATCTTTAGGTCTAAGCGGACCCTTTGCAAACTTGTTAACTTTTTCAGATACCGATAAAAGACATTCATCCGATTTCAAGTTCTCGTCTATAAAGTCTGAGTGTTTTCTTACTTCAGTGTTTTTAAAGCGAGATGTCTCTTCAGCCTTATTTGTTTCTGTTCTCTTAGTAAATTTAGAGACTCTATCGTCTACTTTTAACAGCGATTCATATTTTTTATCAACAACATCGTACTCGTTTCTCCTAACAAATAGTTCGTTATCTTCGCAAATTTCAACAATGTCATCTACTATCGACTCAGTTTCGTGAATGACGTTATGTGTCCTCTTGGAAAATTCATCATCTGGTTCGTTTACCTCATCTGGGAAGCGCGGTGTTCCTGTATCTTCTAAAAAGCCAACCGGTGTAGGACAAATTCGATCGGGAGAGTTTTCTCGAGAAGATTTTGCTTGCTGAACGTCAATTATTATATCGTCGTCGTCCATCGATGTATTTATATCTATAGCTGATTTAGGTTTACTCACAGGTAATTTTGTAGGTGACTCCTTACCCGATGGTCTTTGTTGCCTAATGTTTGATTGTTTTGTAGTTTTAGTCGAGGTCACATTTGTTACTTGTATTTCAGGCTTAGATTTAATTCTTTGTGGGGAAACTTTCTTTTGTAAAGGTGATTTCATTGCAATATCACTTACAGTGCGTGTAACTTTAGCATCGGGAGTCTTTCCTTTTAGTTGATTAATTCGCTTCGGTTCTGGTTCAGATGACTTTGTAGTGGTTGTAGTCTTCACTGTGCTAATTTTACTTTGCGTTAATCTTGATGTACTATGCTGTTTTACCGTTGGTACCTTCTTTACATCATTTACAGATGACGGTTTTTGAGTTGTTACAGGTTCTTTTGTTTTTGTTACTGTTCTGGGCACTTGTGGCGATTGAGGTCTATCGATAGGAGAACCCGGTTTTTTCTCTGTGGGAGATGCTGGTTTTTTCGGTGATGTACTACGTACAGGAGTAGTCTTCGATAGATTTGGAGAAGTCGGAGATTTTTTATTTGGTGAAACATTTCTAGAGGAGGGTTTGCTTGGAATTTGGCTTTTACTAACGGGTCGATTGTTCGCTGGGTTATTTTTAGTTGTAGTTGTTTTTTCTTCCAAAACTGTTACAGAGACTGTATCATCAGTTTTTTCCAATGTTTCTTTTTGAATATTTTTAGAAAGAGTCGCAGCATCTACAGTGTCCGTTATAATACACTGTGATTCAGGCTTATCTTGATTAGGTATTTTTTTATTACGGTCGGGTGATAATTTTCTTAGAGATGATTGTACCCTATCTAATATTTGCTGCTCTCGTTCAGATAGAATAAAGTTTGTACTCTCTTCTTTAACAGTATGTTCTTTTGTAGTTACTTGTGTAGTTCTATTTGTATCTTTTTGCTTAACCACAGCATTTTTAATAGTATCTTCCTCATAAATATCAATTGTATTTTTTTTATTCAAATCAGTTTTATTAAGCTTATCATTTGGTGTGTGATTTTTTTCTGGGGATTTTCTTGAAGTACGATCCGGACTTATATAAGAGGGTTTTCGTTGAGGTGATTTAGAAGGACTACGTGTACTGATTTCTTCTGTTTGATCTTTACTTTTAGTTTTGAAAAGTGACTTTTGTTCATGGATTGTTTTATCGTCGACTTTTATGTCTGAAAGTGTTACTTTTTCTAGAGTTTCGGTATTATGTACATTTATGTCTTGAAGATTTACATTATCTCTTGAATATTTACCAGCAGGTTCTGGGTTTGGGTTTTGTTCACTTATTACTGATGTTTCCTCTGATATATCAACTACATCAACTGTTTCGTATGCATCTTTAATGAAAGGTTTTTCTTCAAATTGAACTGGACTTTCGCAAGGCGATATACTTGGTGACGTCTCTGGTGACATTGATTGTTTAGTCGTGGTGTCATCAGTCATACCTAAAATCTTTCTGCATCTTTCTTCATAGGTTTCTCGCCTTTCTAAAGGTGGCTTTGTTTTAATAGGCGCATCTTTTTTCTGGGGCTCATCAATTGTAACCTTAGTTTCTACAGTTTTGACTACGTCGTTCTGTAAGATAAGGAAACTTGTTGGAGGCTTTTCTACAGGCGATGTATGGCTATTATCAACAGAAGGTTTTTTCAATGAACTTTTGCGAGGAAGATTTTCTTTAATAACAACTTTTTCGGGCGAAGACCTGCTAGGTATTTTAGTTGGTGAGGGCGTCCTACGAGATGGTGTTTTTTCTAAAACATCAGAGTTTACAGGTTTATCTGTTGAAGGCGTTACCTTATCATCAAGATCTGTAGTATCTATTGGTTTGTCAACTTGCGGCGAGCCAAAATATACAAAACCACTAGCTGTTGTTGTAGGAGTGCTTTGGCCACTCGAAGGTGCTGTTTCATCGGTCTTAGGTTTTCTTGTTGGACTTGTTGAAGGTGTAACAAGCTTTCTAGGATGCTCGTTTGCTTTTCTCTTATCAGTTTCTTCAGTAGCTCTTTCCATTGTTATAAATTCGGTAGTTTGTTTATATTTAGTATCTACCTTCGTAAGAGGTTTAGTGGGGGAAGTACTTCTGCGAGGTGATGATCTGGACAAAGGTTCTACTGGAGGAGTTGGTTTATCATTGACAGTTTTTGTTTTATGTATCTTGGTTATCGTGTCTGTATTTGTTTTTATATTCGTATCGTCTGAAGTTGTATACTTTTCTTTAATATCGTGCTCGTAACTGGTCTTATCTGTGATATTTTCAATCACAGATGTTTTTGTTATAGTAGAATCAGTGACATCAGATCTTTTTATGCTTGTAATATCCTCTGTTGGTGACTTTCGTGTTGGTGACGTATCTTTTTTATATGTATTACTGTCAATGGGCGACTTGCGAGACGGAGAAGGACTTTTAGCAGGCGTAGGCGAGTATTCCCTTTCGTGTGGTTTAGTAGTGTGTTTTTCAGGGCTCGTAGTTCTTTTTACAGGCGAAGTTTCCCTTGAAGGTAGTCTTGGTGAACAAGGTGTAATAGGGGCTTCTTCAGGGCTTGGCCTATTTGGGTGCTTTGTTTCATTTACAGGACTATCATTCCTCATTTTAGGTGTCATTTCTCTGATATCCTTGGATGGACTTTTCCTTTCAGAGGGAGCTTTTCTATCAGGACTAGGTGTAGGCTTGCGCGTTGAAATGTCCTTGTTTGGTTGAGATTCAGGAACGCTGTCTTTTAGTGGACTCTTTCTTGGAGAAGGTGACGACTCTCTTACAACTGTGGTAGTTACATCTTTGTCGTAATTTGAGTAAGTTTGACGTTCTTTATTTATAAATGTGTCATGTTGTTCTTTGACATTATGTATTTTTGTGTCGATATATTTACGTTCTGGACTTTGAGAATCAACGCGGTTAGAAGGAGATTTTCTGCTGTCTTGTGGTTTAGAAGGCGTACTATCATCTACTTTTGGTAAGCTAGATGCAGTGTGTCGCATATAGCCAGGTTGTCGATCGGGACTTTCCGACGACTTAGTTTCTTGTTTATTAAGAACGCTTGACGTTGTGTTGAAATCTTCGTCCAAGTTGGTCACCGTTGTTGTTTTTGATGTTGTTTCTTTATTTCGCGTTAACGTTGACGTGTAATCATTTGTTTCGGAAGTCACGTCATCGTATGTAGACGTACGTGATTCTTTTGGAGTATATTTTCTATCCGGGCTGGGAGAAGACCTGATTGGACTTTTTTTATACGGTGCAGTCGTGTCCGTAGGAGGGCTGCTTTTCCTTTGTGGACTAGTACTAGGACGCATAGTTGGCGTTTTCACTTGTTTCTCAGGACTGACACTAGGTCTTTGACGCGATCCATCTTTTGATTTTCTATCAGGGCTCTGTCTGGTAGGAGACTTGGAGTTTGGAGATGTATTGTCAAAACTAGAATATTTGTTCGTTCTAGTTTCATGAACAGAATACGTTGATGATTGTGTGCTCGAGTATCTATCTGACGTCGTACGCATGGGTGAGGAACGATCAATTTTGTTGGGACTCCCACCGCGGCTGGGCGTTTTCCTGTAATTTTTATCCGGACTTACACTGCTCCTAAGAGAAGAATCACTCGATTTAAATGTTTTACTTCCTGGCGAAGAGGCCCTAGTCGTAGGTCTTGAGGGAGTGTCAGAACGCAGAGTACTTGCCCAGGCTTGGTGGGTTGGGCTCCATTCATTACTTATTTTCCTTTGCGCATAATCACTTTGATACGTTGTTTGATATTGATCACTAATTCTCTTTTCGGTTACTTCTTTTACATCAGTATCTCTTTTGATGGATTGCACGTGCTCAACAGTATCTTTAGAATATCTATCCTCACGGATTTTTTCGTGATTGCGATTGTTTTGGTCATCATTAGATGGAACATCATCTCGATAGATTTTGTCACTTGGGCTGGATTGTTTAGGTCTTCTGTGTTCCGGTACATTTTCGTCTCTCGTTATATGATGTATGCGCTCTTGATTCTCATTGGCATAGCGCGTCTCCGTGATATTTTGCGAACGAGTACTTTTATTGTCCTGGGATGTATTTTCAATACGATTCCTGTCATTTCTATTTAGTTCATCTTCATTCAGGCCCCTCGTAATTTTGACATTGTGTTCATTAGTATCCGTGTAATAATTAGTTTTTGTATCGTCTTGCTGACGCGTACTGTGATTGTCATAAGAGCTTGTATATTCGCGATGGTCTCTCTCGTTATTGTTAGTTTTGGTGACAACTTGTCGCTGCACATTATCATCGTACACATTACTATATTCCTTTCTGAAATCAAAATCATCTTTGATTCTTTGAGAATCTACTATGTTGTGCGCACTGTCATCGATAGACTCTCGTATTATTTTAGAAGATTCATTTGTTTGCGATCTTTTTTGTGTGGAACTGTAGGAAGAAGAAGATTTGCTTTCATTTCGTATTTGTTGTGAGTGATGCTCAGAGCGGCTGGTCTGTACGCTCGGCGCACGGAACTCACGGCGAGTGCTGGTCACTCGTGTGCCGTCTGGCAGACATCTAGTTTCAACAATCACCTTGGTGTTATCATCGGGATAATCAATTTTCCTCGAAACAAGCTCTCCTTGGTCATAGTCATTCCTCAAACTCTGTTCGTAATTATTTGTTTTCGTTATTCTATTAGATGTTATTTCTTTTTTGTTAGTATCGTAAGATTTTTGAGAAGCTAGGTCATAGTCGTCGTTGGTAAGATATGGCACTGTTTCATGCTTCGATGAAACCTGTTCAAACTTGGAAGTAGAAGTAGAGGAGCTGGTGGTGGATGAGAAGTGACTGCCATCGTCAGTCTGGCGCACCACTTGCTCATGGGCGGAGGTGTTAGAGAAGTCTTCGTTGCGTTTGAGGCTGCTGTTGCCGTCGTTATATTCGGTAAATGCTTGCTTGTGATGGTCTGCAGCTGTGAATTGTCCTTTGCCCCCGTCGACGTCATAGCGGCCTTGGATGTTGGCGTGTACCGACTTCACTTGAGTGTGTCCATCATCGGTCGTTCTGTTTTCAGTCTCGACATTCCATCCAGCGTTGGACAGGTCTTTGAGATCTGGAAACATAAATGGTAATTGTAGGGCGTGTATTGGTGGTGTTGTTTGGTTACTGGTTAATATGTTAGTTCGGTTATTGAGTTCAGGGGGCTGGGCACCTTGGCCGCGATATGCGAACTCCTTGGGGGGAGAGCCCGCGTCGCGGACCTCCTTGCTCTTCATGGACTGGAAGCTTTGGTCGGCGAACGATTTCACGTGGCCTTGCGTCGACGTGAACTCACAACCTGTTGAACGGTGCAATCATGGACTAATTTGGTGATTCACTATTAACATATTTTAAAGAAGAAAACAAAAATAATACATTTCAATTCCTATATCTTTCAATGGCTATAGTAACACACTTCCTGTGACTTTTTTGCGATACCATGCCTTTTGCCAAGAAAAATAATTTTTACTAGGTTCTTTTAAAATTTAAGTTAACACTTAAGCTACGTTTTAAAACTTAGGTGTATTAAGCTTACCCTGACAATAATATAAATGTTACCTCTTTAAAATTGATATTGATGTCAGATCGTTACGCCTATCTTTTCTGTCGGTCTCTTCTGACGAAAGTCTATGAATGGAGGTTTTTCTCAATAGAATAATCTAGAGACGTTACCTTTCCCCTCGGTGGGTTCAGGCGAGTACAGGTTGCGCAGTCTCTCCTCCCGCAGCCGGTACATGTGGGCTCGGATCTCTTTCTTTCTGGAAAAATCCTCCGTTTGCTGCCACTGGAATATAATAATAGACAATAGTTTTATTTTCCAAGAACAAGGTTTGTTACAAAAAGTTTTACCCGGGCTCCTAAGGAAAGTATTCACGGTTAGAACAGTGAAGGTATTTTCATCGATTCATTTAATATCCGGGTTACCAATTTGTATGACTATTTTGTAATAAAGGGGCAAAGGAGCACGCGAGCCACCTGATGAAAAGTGGTGTCGCGGGGCTTAGGTGCTCGGGAGTCAATATAGTCAATAACCGGGCTTTTAAGAAGAAATATTTTGTCTTCTTGTCTATGTTTAAATGTGTTATTTTCTCGTTTGAATCAACGCAAATTATGGGCATAAATTTAAAAAATACAATGTAAGTATAAGTGCAGTTTTATGTTACATAAAAAAGCGAATTACTTCTCCTTAGCACTTGCTTTGAAGTTTGAAAACAATAAACTTGCATAACATCCCTGGCAGAGCCCGAAAGATACAGCCCCATTTTAGTTTCAGTTTATATGAAAATCGTGTATAGATCGCGTCACGGATGTTTAGCGCTGGACGAGAATAGCTGCGCATCGGTAGAATCGCGCTCGTAATTGACGTATTGGTGCGAGAAAGACAACACGACTGGGACAACCAATCAACGCTCGCGCACCCGACGATCACGCGCCCCGCGCGCCGCGCCT
The DNA here is from genome assembly GCA_026213755.1 of Eurema hecabe. Taxonomy (NCBI): domain Eukaryota; kingdom Metazoa; phylum Arthropoda; class Insecta; order Lepidoptera; family Pieridae; genus Terias; species Terias hecabe. The sequence continues at coordinate 1,776,339 of JADANM010006310.1, read as the reverse complement.
TCCCCCGATACCTTATTTTTGTCTTCTGCGCAGGTTTCGTTCAGCGCTAAAGTTTCGTGACGCTTCTTATATAAGGTTTTATGCATAAAAAAGTAAATTACTTCTCCAAAACATTTGCTTTGTAAATAATAAACTTGCATAACATCCCTGGCAGTGCCCGAAAGATACAGCCTCATTTATTTTGTAAAGTATTAGTTTTAAATATAAAAATCGCGTACAACTTGTTAGTAAGCGACATTGCTAAGAACTCACCATACGGCGCAACACGTCCTCGTCCCGGATCAGCGACACGTCTCCTTCCGACATTCTGCGAACAACACATTGGTTCAGACAAAGACAAATATATATTTATCCAACTAAACTTCATATAGTAACATTTGAGTCGTTTGTTATAAAACCATAGGCATAATGACAGGGGATGAAAATTAAAATAGTCCGTCTTTTAGATAATAATAAAATACTAGATGTTGCCTGCGACTCCGTCCGCGTGGACTTTCATATAAACTT